>CM064533.1:51732007-51814677 GCA_032716605.1 Paralithodes platypus | reverse complement strand
TAGAGTGAGTGAGTTATGTGGAGATTAATATGAATATATTAATCCACGCTCCATCAGATGATAATTGTCCTGTCTCTTCTTAAACGTATCAACGGAATTACTATCGACCACCTCCCTTGGTAAACTATTCCACTCTTTAAGGGGAGGTATTTAGTTTGTTCCCTACTTTTCCATCAAGCTTAAAATTACACCCCCTTGACCCCCTTTCAAGATAAATTTGTACATTTTTCGGTAGAAAAATGTCCCGGCCGGAGGCCGGTTGCTCTTAAATTTCAGGCTCGCTATCGCTCGCCAGGAAAAAATCGACACCTTAACGGCACGAAAGGTCTTAAAATTAACAGAAATGGGGCAAAATATCTTAAAATATCCAAACTACTAGGGCGAAGGTCTTAAAATCTCAAAAGCAATGGGGCTAAACATGAGGGAGAAAGGGGGTCAAGAAAAAAATCCCTCAAGTGGAAATCTCCCCTTAATACTACTAGACAGGGATAGTTTATAGTAGAAGAAAAGGACGGAAGGTTGGCGACGCTTGGAGAGAGAGAGAGAGAGATAAAGAGAGACTTCCACAGATACTCAGACCACACAGTCCTTGCGGTCCTTACTAGGTGGTCCGGCCTTAATACTACTAGAGGACAGTTTATAGTAGAAGGAAAGGACAGCAAAGTAGAAGGCTCTCTCCCCACCCTCAGGAAATGCCCACACGGAAAACATTGATAGAGTGGAGAAAATTTATACATTAGTTTGAAAGGAAATGTACTTATACCTGCTGAAAGAAGAAGACATGCCTAAATATCAAACCAAACATCTTCCCATACAGTGGGATTAAGGGGAGATTTCCACTTGAGGGATTTTTTTCTTGACCTCCTTTCTCCCTCATGTTTAGCCTCATTGGTTTTGAGATTTTAAGACCTTCGCCCTAGTAGTTTGGATATTTTAAGACATTTTGCCCCATTTCTGTCAATTTTAAGACCTTTCGTGCCGTTAAGGTGTCGACTTTTTCCTGGCGAGCGATAGCGAGCCTGTAATTTAAGAGCAACCGGCCTCCGGCCGGGACATTTTTCTACCGAAAAATGTACACATTTATCTTGAAAGGGGGTCTAGGGGGTGTAATTTTAAGCTTGATGAAAAAGTAGGGAACAAACTAAATACCTCCCCTTAAGGCCGGACCACCTAGTAGGAACCGCAAGGACTGTGTGGTCTGAGTATCTGTAGTAACTCTCTCTCTCTCTCTCTCTCTCTCTCTCTCTCTCTCTCTCTCTCTCTCTCTCTCTCTTCCTTCTTACCTCTTTGCCTCTCTCAAACAAAGGGAGAGGACAAATATAACCTCCTCCAACTTTGAGACCCCGGATTACTTTATACACATATATATATATATATATATATGTATTCACTGTATTGCTTTCAGTAAGGGGAGATTTCCACTTGAGGGACTTTTTTCTGGACCCCTTTCTCCCTCATGTCTAGCCCTATTGCTTTTGAGATTTTAAGACGTTTGCCCCATTAGTTTGGTGATTTTAAGAATTTCCGTTCCATTCTGTCAATTTTAAGACCTTCCGTGCCATTTAGGTGCCGATTTTATCCTGGCGAGCGATAGCGAGCCTTTAATTTAAGAGTAACCGGCCTTTGGCCGGGAAATTTTTCTACCGAAAAATTTACAAATTTATCTTGAAAGGGGGTCAAGGGGGTGAAATTTTAAGATTGCTGGAGGAGTAGGAAACAAACTAAAAACCTCCCCTTAATTGGATCGGAGGTGTTTGGTGTGGCGGTGAAATTAATAAATAATTGATAATTTATTCAGAGTGTGATTATATTCAGCACAGAACAGACCTCTCGCAGTCACCAGGCTAAAACAGAAATGGTGGACAAATATTGCAAGTGAAGGTTGGATGGGCTTTGGAAGGAAGGTAAGTCGGCTTATTTTCCACATGTTGGGTTAAGTGGGGTCACCGGCTTTTTCTCCTTTTCTCTCTTTCCCTGGCTTGCATCCATTCGGCCCCATTCAGCCAACTGTTTTAAGACGTTTATCCCCATCCAGGTGTCAATTTCTTCCTGGCGAGCGATAGCGGGCCAACATTGTATGGAGAAATCCGAATTTTTTCTATCGAAAAATGTACAAATTTAGCTTGCTGTTAAAACAAACAAATATATATGCTGGCTCGCTACCGCTCGGCAGGAAAATGTTGACACCTGGATGGGAGTAAACGTCTTAAACCAGTAGGCTGAATGGGGCCGAATGAATACAAGCCAAAGAGAGAGGGAGAGAAAGAGAAAAAAAGCGAAGTGGTCTCTCTTAAAGCAAACATAATGTGGCGGCCCTTTAGTAAACAAGGGCTGGACTCCGGAAGACATGTTGTGGCCTTGTCCTAGTATACCACTAATAACACAGGTTCATTGGCATACACATGGTAATTACTTGGACAACCTTGAGGGGGTTAAAAATGATGACAAAATGATACAAGTTGTTTTATGAATACCAAAAACTTTCATACCGACATTTATGCTCTGCGTTTCAGTTCCCCCCTGTGCTGTCCTGATGATGAACAGTTGTCTGAGGGGAAGTGTCTGGGTGAGGGTGAGGTTAAGGTCAAGGCCTCTCCCTGGGGTCAAATGCTTTGGTGACCGCCCCCCCCCCCCCCCCCTACGAGTGCATTCTAGCTTAAAATAGAATATATATATATATATATATATATATATATATATATATATACCGGTATATATTTATCAGTGGCGCTAACAAGTCATGTCTCAGCTGTCATTACGTTTGGCTCGCTCTGTGCTGTATTAATATCTGTCAGATGTTGAAAGGGGTGGATAAGTGTAGGAACATGTGTGTACATCTCACTCAAAAAGAAGAAATCATGTGTAAATATTGCTGATACCAATTATTGATCAAAATATACTTGTTACCGCAACATCACTTATTTGGGCGACTGTACCGAAGGGGTAAATAAACAAACACTTCCACTCACCTGACTTGCCAACGCCTGCCTGCCCCATCACCAGGACCCGAAGTGGCCGAGGTCGACCCAGCCCGATCTTGCTCAGGGCCGACTTCGGGGATTTGGGCGAGGACATGGTGGCTGGAGATCTCAACACAAGTTCCTGGAGACCTCGCCACAAGTCCCTGGAGACGGGGGCACGGGATCCTGAAGATTGCGACACAGTGAAGATCTCGACACAATCCCCCAGACTATCTCCACCCCAGTTAAGGTAGATCTCGACACAATCCCCCAGACTATCTCTACCCCAGTTAATGTAGATCTCGACACAATCCCCCAGACTATCTCGACCTCAGTTAATGTAGATCTCGACACAATCCCCCAGACTATCTCGACCTCAGTTAATGTAGATCTCGACACAAGTAAATATTGATCAAGATACAAGCCCCAGGGTATATTGACCCTAATAAATGTCAATCTCAATACAAACTCCTCTCTATCTCAACGCTAGTATATGAAGATCTCGACACAAGTTTCAAAATGTCTCAGATTTCAATGCACGTAATTGAAGATCTTGACACATGCTTCAAAATGTCTTAAATTCGGCTGATTTCGATGCCAGCCGTTTGATATCTCGACACCAAATCTGTTTTGATCTTGATACAAAGCCCTGGAGCTCTTGCCAAAAACTAATAGGATTTTGGTTTTGAGCTTTGCCTATCTTGACAATAGCTCCTAGAGATCTGGACTCTAGCCCGACAATATTTTGCTACCCTATACAAACACGCTGGACGTCTGGTAATATATCAAGAACTATAATGGTCCCAATTCTGAATGTCTTTTCACACTTTCACTTTTTATGTTTCTACATTTATTAATTCATCCTGAGCCAACTTTTCTCATCAATCTCTACAGTGATTTCTAGAGTAGCTGCACCACAACCCAACTAAACTCTTAAAGCGTCCACAAAAGTTCGTTCAGCAGTGAAGCTCGGTATCACACAGATATCTATGTTTAGGCTATATAAAGTATGTTCAGAAATACTATATAAAATGAGTTTGTATGAGCATGTACAGTTCATAAATTTGCTATACTCATAACTTGATAAACATAACTTTCATATTTGTTCATTTATCCTGAATTTTCCTTCACAGTGAACAGGGAATTCACAACAGACCCCTTCCACATCTCGGAAGCCATAACGTATCTTACACAGCCATTATGTTGTGACTCGATTGTTAAGACGAGCATATGAGTCAACAACCTTGGAATGGCATAGGTTTCTGTTTTCTGTTTGTGTCTCAGTCCGCCCACCGTCTTTGAGAAGCCATGAGAAGCCGGAGTTCAAAGAGTGGATCCGCCTCGGTATCATTTGGTTCAAAGATTTTCAATTTGGATAATATTACATTTTCCTGGGTTCACTTTAAGGTCAGGACCTTGGAATAATATTATAATATACTCATTAATATACAAGGTACACATAATTAGTCCAGAACATCTTGTATAATGCACTGGTTAAAATTCTGCTACCGATACGATCAATAACTTCAGTAGCTTTGACGCATTTACATCACATATTTCTCACTTCTTCACAACTAAATAAGCAAATCATAGTTTCATTTTCCATATCGGTTCAATTTTCTTGGTTTAGTCCCTATGGATGTCTAAACTTCTTACCCTACAAACTTATCGATATATATTTGCTTAGCCTCAGCACGAACAAAGAAATCTAATATCACCGGAGTGATGGTTATGTTTCAAGACCAAATTGAAAAGGCTTCACCTAAAAAAGTCAGAGATGGAATTCTTTTGGTTCACTATAAAAGAATAATTGCAGTAAGAGATATAGTAAACAAATGTAATGAAACCCCACAAGAGAGTAACACAAGCCCTTTTTCGAGCAATTTTTACGGGCAATTATGGTCTGGAAGCTTTAAAAACTTCACTTTATCAGAATTCAGCCACCTAACATAATCTACCTTCAGTCTAGTTACCGATACCAGTGCGAAAATGTCCCGAAATAATACGAGAAAAAACTTGCTCATGGGAAATTGACGGAAAAAGCGCTCGTGTGACAGCGGCTTAATAAAACCCCACAAGAGTTATTATATGAAGCCAAATAGATAACTGACTAATTTACAAGAATATAAACTCAAGAGATTGCTTAGCTGCCGAAAGAAAAATCACATGGATGCTAACAAAGTCCTGTGTGTGACAGCGGTTTAAGAAACAAGACTATAAGACCAGAGCCTCAACAGACAGTAAGAATTCAGCCACAGGAGTCGAAACCCAAAGATCCGAGACACGAGATAGTAACCCCTATCATAAAGGACTGCTAAAGGACTGTTGGAGGGACGATCCTGATGAGTGGACGTGGGTGACTTGACGTGGCCAGGGTGAGGGAAGTTGGATCTGCAAAGAAAAGAAAAGTCTGTGAGTTACAAGATATATTGTAATACTGTACATACATACAAACCTTTCACCCCATTTCTTCGTCACTATTAACACTTACGCTGCGGGCATATTTCCGCCTGTTTCCGCTATATTAGGGCTATTTCAGGCACTCCTGAATGATTAAACAAGTGTCTGAATAAAATTAAATGTGTTTAGCCAAAAATTAGAAGAAAATAGCTTCAAAATGACGCCAGAACGAGCTTCGTAGCGCGCGGGATTCACCCGCAGCGCTACCATAGAGACCGGCAAATATTAGCTAATGAGCATTGTCTCGCGATATGTGAGGCCCGAGTCTCAGTGCCCCGGCAGCCGTGATGGAGAGCGGAGGGGATCCTTCCGCGCTCCCGCTCTCTTACATTCGTCCTCACAGGCTTTAAGAAGCTTTAAGAGCCTGTAAATTGCCTTACCGTATATTGCCAGGACGTTCCAAAACATCTCCCGCAGCCAATGGGTTAAGACCTTTCGTGCCAATTAGATGTATATTTATTTTCTGGCGAGCGAACATGAGCCTGTGATTTAGGAGGAACCGGCTTTCGGCCTGGACATTTTTCTACCGAAAAATGAACAAATTTATCTAATAGGGGGGCTTAGGGGGTATTTTTAAGGTTCATGGAAGTCTGGAGAGCAAAACTAAAAAAAAAAAAAAAAAAAAAAAAAAAAATTAATACTAAATAAGTAAATAAAATTAAAGTAAAACCAAATAAATAACAATGTAATATATACTAAAAATTACCCCAATATAATTCATATATTTCCTGTTGACTTGAGTTACCACAGCACTGCCACTCCCTAGCAACACACACACACACACACACACCCACACACGGAAACACGATATTCCACTGCCCAGGAAGAACCGCACACTGCCCTGTACGTGTGTGTGTGTGTGTGTGTGTGTGTGTAATATAAATAATAATAATAAAGTAGACGTGCCCTTTTGCCCAAAATCAAAACGGCATACCCAACTCTGCGATGGGTTACCATCATCACTACTAATACCATCATCAATCACAATCATCACTACTACTGCCATCACTACAACTGCCACAATCATCACGACTACTGTCATCATCACCATTACTATGATCATCACTACAATTACAATCATCACTACTACTCTCATTATCACTACTACTGTCACCATTGTCACTACCATCTTAATCACTACTATCATCATTGATGCTACAACTATCAACCATCATTACTATCATCACCATCATCTTACAATCATCATCACTACTACTATAACCATCATCATTACTACTGTCACAAGTATTACCATCATGTATCCTACTGTCACCATCATCACTACTACTGCCATCATCACCATTACTATGATCTTCATCACCACAACTAGTGTCATCATCACTACAACTTTAACTATCATCACTACTACTCACCATCATCATTAATACTCACACCATCGTCACTACCATCATCACTATCGCCCCCCGTATAGTGGGTACGATACCAAATTATCAGACGAGTGTGACAAAAACTAGAAAATAGGTGAAAAAACTCAATTAGTAGTTTCCCGACAGCAGAACTCATAGGGCGAGACAGAACAAAAGGCAATTGGCAAAAACGAACAAAACCATTACACTTTTCACTTCGTACTAAAGGATCAACACACACCCATATTAACAGGACAAAAGACAACCTAAGAAACTAAAAAATCAATATGACTTAATGTTGCACTTCCATATAATAGTAAGGACTAATAGGGCGAGACGACGACGACAAAAAAACACTATGAAAAAACAAGAAAAGACAATATAACTTTTAATTTCCCCTTGAGTCTCTACGCCCCCCCCCCCCCCCCCCAGAACAGTACTGACTAATAAGGCAAGGCGACAAACAAAACACCACCTCCGGGAAAAACAAAACAAAATACATCTTTTCATTTCGCACTTAAGGGGAGATGGGCGTATATATTTGCTCATTTAGGCCTATGTATATTTATTCCATTTTATTAGTTTCCTCCCTAGACCTCCATCAAACTTAAAAAACACCCACCCAAGACTCTCCTTCAAGACCAATTTGTACTTTTCGATAGAAAACGTTCCCGGCCGAAGGCCGGTCCTCTTAAATTATAGGCTCGCTGTCGCTCGCCAAGAAAAAAATTGACACCTAAATGACACACAAAGTCTTAATATTGACAAAGAAATGGGGCGAAAGTTTATAAAATCGACAAACTAATGGGACTAAACATAAGGGGGGGGGGGGGGGGGGCCAGAAAAACGGCTCATCTCCCCCCATAATAAGGCTTCGACGAAACCCTGCATAAAACAGTATATACCGACTAATAAGACCCTAGCTGGACTTTTATAAGGTATATATATTATAGGCACGAAGACAACACCACCAACCCACCACCATTGTTACCCTTCATCGCTTATTATAGGCACGAAGACAACACCACCACCCCACCACCCATTGTTACCCTTCATCGCTTATTAAAGGCACGAACACAACACCACCACCCCACCACCATTGTTACCCTTCATCGCTTATTAAAGGCACGAACACAACACCACCCATTGTTACCCTTCATCGCTTATTATAGGCACGAAGACAACACCACCACCCCACCACCCATTGTTACCCTTCATCGCTTATTAAAGGCACGAAGACAACACCACCACCCCACCACCATTGTTACCCTTCATCGCTTATTATAGGCACGAAGACAACACCACCCACCCACCACCCATTGTTACCCTTCATCGCTTATTAAAGGCACGAAGACAACACCACCAACCCACCACCATTGTTACCCTTCATCGATTATTAAAGGCACGAACACAACACCACCACCCCACCACCCATTGTTACCCTTCATCGCTTATTAAAGGCACGAAGACAACACCACCACCCCACCACCATTGTTACCCTTCATCGCTTATTATAGGCACGAAGACAACACCACCCACCCACCACCCATTGTTACCCTTCATCGCTTATTAAAGGCACGAAGACAGCACCACCAACCCACCACCATTGTTACCCTTCATCGCTTATTAAAGGCACGAACACAACACCACCACCCCACCACCCATTGTTACCCTTCATCGCTTATTAAAGGTACGAAGACAACACCACCAACCCACCACCATTGTTATCCTTCATCGCTTATTATAGGCACGAAGACAACACCACCCACCCACCACCCATTGTTACCCTTCATCGCTTATTAAAGGCACGAAGACAGCACCACCAACCCACCACCATTGTTACCCTTCATCGCTTATTAAAGGCACGAACACAACACCACCACCCCACCACCCATTGTTACCCTTCATCGCTTATTAAAGGCACGAAGACAACACCACCAACCCACCACCATTGTTACCCTTCATCGCTTATTAAAGGCACGAACACAACACCACCACCCCACCACCCATTGTTACCCTTCATCGCTTATTAAAGGCACGAAGACAACACCACCAACCCACCACCCATTGTTACCCTTCATCGCTTATTATAGGCACGAAGACAACACCACCAACCCACCACCATTGTTACCCTTCATCGCTTATTATAGGCACGAAGACAACACCACCACCCACCATTGTTTCCCTTCATCGCTTATTAAAGGCACGAACACAACACCACCACCCCACCACCCATTGTTACCCTTCATCGCTTATTAAAGGCACGAAGACAACACCACCAACCCACCACCATTGTTACCCTTCATCGCTTATTATAGGCACGAAGACAACACCACCAACCCACCACCATTGTTACCCTTCATCGCTTATTAAAGGCACGAACACAACACCACCACCCCACCACCCATTGTTACCCTTCATCGCTTATTAAAGGCACGAAGACAACACCACCAACCCACCACCATTGTTACCCTTCATCGCTTATTATAGGCACGAAGACAACACCACCAACATTGTTACCCTTCATCGCTTATTAAGGGGGGTAGTGCTTGGTTTTTGGTCTATGCATTTCATTATAATTAAATGCAATAAAAGGGGGGGTATTACTGGCTTTTTCTGGACCCCTTGTTCCCTCATGTTTAGCCTAATAGTATTGAGATTGTAAGGCGTTCGTTCCGTTAGTTTGGCGATTTTGAGACCTTTCCCCGCATTTATCTGCCAATATGAAGACCTTTCGTGCCATTTAGGTGTCGATTTTTTCCTGGCGAGCGATAGCGAGCCTGTAATTTTATAAGGAACCGGCCTTCGGCCGGGACATTTATTTTGAAAGGAGGTCTACGGGGAATTGTGTTTAAGCTTGATGGAGGTCTAGCGAGGAAACTCAAAAATATATAAATAATTATTTATATATTTTTGAGAGAGAGAGAGAGACAGATAGAAAGTGAGAGATAGAGAGAGAGTGGGAGTGAGAGAGAGAGAGACAGATAGAAAGTGAGAGATAGAGACAGAGTGGGAGTGAGAGAGAGAGAGAGAAAGATAAAAAAAATAAAAAAACAACCCCTTCAGTATACATCGACACATTTCTTCCCATTATTACCTTTGCCAAAGAAGTTGAGCGGAGGTTATGTTTTTGCCTCCGTTTGTCTGTCTGTCTGTAAACAAGATATCTGACAAAGTAATGAACCGATTTTAATGTACTAAACCCAGCTCACGTTCCCTGTTTATGGGTGCGTGACGGTCTAAACCCAGCTCACGTTCCCTGTTTATGGGTGCGCGACGGTCTAAACCCAGCTCACGTTCCCTGTTTATGGGTGCGCGACGGTCTAAACCCAGCTCACGTTCCCTGTTTATGGGTGCGCGACGGTGTAAACCCAGCTCACGTTCCCTGTTTATGGGTGCGCGACGGTCTAAACCCAGCTCACGTTCCCTGTTCATGGGTGCGCGACGGTCTAAACCCAGCTCACGTTCCCTGTTTATGGGTGCGCGACGGTCTAAACCCAGCTCACGTTCCCTGTTTATGGGTGCGCGACGGTGTAAACCCAGCTCACGTTCCCTGTTTATGGGTGCGCGACGGTCTAAACCCAGCTCACGTTCCCTGTTCATGGGTGCGCGACGGTCTAAACCCAGCTTACGTTCCCTGTTTATGGGTGCGCGACGGTCTAAACCCAGCTCACGTTCCCTGTTTATGGGTGCGCGACGGTCTAAACCCAGCTCACGTTCCCTGTTTATGGGTGCGCGACGGTCTAAACCCAGCTCACGTTCCCTGTTTATGGGTGCGCGACGGTCTAAACCCAGCTCACGTTCCCGGTTTATATTTTTTTTAGAGATTTAGGGATTTTTTTATAGTGAATTTCCGACGGGGTGGACATATATGGCAATGAAGTACACGACCTAACTAACATATCTGTCTAAATAATATATAGATGGTTTCGACCCGGTGTAAAACTGGATAAATTCCCTATCATCATTACTTATCACCATCATCACTACTATTATGACCATCATCACTACTACTAGTATTGTCACCATCATATCTACTACTGTCACCATCATATCATCAATACAAATACAACCATCATCACTACTACTAGTATTGTCACCATCATATCTACTACTGTCACCATCATATCATCAATACAAATACAACCATCATCACTACTATTATCACCATCATAACTACTATCACCATCAATCCCACTAATACTACCATCACTCCTAATGCCAACTAAATTAACTTAACCTAGCAAATGCGGAGCGAGATGTTTTCGCCCCCAGAACGAATGCGTTCTTAGTGAAAGAACGCCATCATTGCTGGGGGGGGGGGGGGGGGGGGGGGGGGGGGGGGGGGGAGGGGGGGGGGGAAGGCCTGGAGGGTTATGGGGGGGGGGGTAAAACCATATTTTGGACCTAAAATCATAACTATTGCATAAATTCAAAAAATATTTTTTGACTGACGTTCGCATTCACGCAACAAATGTTCATGTGAAATTTGGTGAAAATCCGTCCAACGGTCTAGGAGGAGTTTCGAGACAGACGGACGACGACGATGACAGATTTTTTTTTCGTGTGGTACCCACTATACGGGGGGCGATACCAAACTCTGCTTACGCAGAGTTGATAATCGGTTTATTGTTCATTGCAGCCCTGAGGCTGAAAATCTACAGAGTTGTTCTTAAACCTAGGTACAGTACAATACTTATTTTACCTTAACTACGGTACGAGGTCACATGCTACCTTTGGAGACCGTGAGGTGCCTGGCTTCCCACCAAGTACAAACGCATATGCACTGTGTGTGTGTGTGTGTGTGTGTGTGTATTCCAGGGAGTTCGGTATCTTGGTTAGCTTATTGTTACATCACTACACTGCTGTCTGTGTCTGAGAGAGAGAGAGAGAGAGAGAGAGAGAGAGCTCCCATTTATAAAGGCGTATATACATTTTAACCCTTAGGGGAGGTTTCTAGTTTGTTCCCTAGACCTCCATCAAGCTTAAAATTACTCCCCCTAGACCCCCTTTCAAGATAAATTTGTACATTTTTCGGTAGAAAAATGTCCCGGCCGAAGGCCGGTTCCCCTTAAATTACAGGCTCGCTATCGCTCGCCAGGAGAAAGTCGACACCTAAATAGCGCGAATAGTCTTAAAATTGAGAGAAATGGGGCGAGGGTTCTTAAAATCGCCAAACTAATGGGGCAAGCGTCTTAAAATCTCAAAAGCAATGGGGCTAAACATGAGGGAGAAAGGGATCCAGAAAAATATCCTCCAGGTGGATATCTCCCCTTAACCTTATTTATCTGTGAACAAACGACACACTATTTGCCACTATTTGGGTGGACTGAAAGCTATTAGTGCTGGTTATAAATGTAGTGTACAGTCGCGCTAATAAGTCATGTCTCAGCTGTCATTATGTTGGGCTCGCTCTGTGCTGTATTAATGTCTGTCAGATGTTGAATAGGGTGGGTAAGTGTAGGAACATGTTTGTATGTTTCACTCGATATGACGAAATCAAGCTTAGATATTGCTGATACCAATTATTGATCAAAACATACTTGGTGCCGAGCCATCACTTATTAGCGCGACTGTACAAAAGGAACTTTGAATATAAATATGTAGAAGCTCACAAATACACAATAGTACAGTCGCGCTAATAAGTGACGTCTCGGCACCAAGTATGTTTTGATCAATAGTTGGTATCAGCCATATCTAAGCTTCCTTTCTTCATATCGAGTGAAATATACAAACATGTTCCTACACTTACCCACCCTAATGAACATCTGACAGACATTAATACAGCACAGAGCAAGCCAAACGTAATGACAGCTGGGACATGACTTATTAGCTCCACTGTACTTACACATTGTTATCGCCCCAGCATAGCAATTTACCCTCAGCTGAAAATGAACAGGCTCTAAAATAGATTGGAGTTCTCGAAAAGGGGTTCCAGTCATGACGTTATTCTTGATTTACAGTGTGCTGGCTTAATAATCCAGAAAGGTTGATAGCCTCTGAAGTCCTATTTTAACCAACTAACAACTAAAATGGATTGGAGTTCTCGCAAAGGGGTTCCAATTTTGACGCTATTCTTGACTTACAGTGTGCTGGCTTAATGATCCAGAAAGGTTGATACCAACCAACCAACCAACCAACCAACCAACCAACCAACCAACCAACCAACCAACCACCACCACCCACCAACCAACCAACCAACCAACCAATCCCCACCACCAACCAACCAACCACCACCAACCACCAACCAACCAACCAACCACAACTCCCAACCAACCACCAACCACCCAACCAACCAACCAACCAACCAACCAACCAACCAACCAACCAACCAACCAACCAACCAACCAACCAACCAACCAACCAACCAACCAACCAACCAACCACCACCAACCAACCAACCAACCAACCAACCACCAACCAACCAACCAAATCAAACCAACCAACCAACCAACCAACCAACCAACCAACCAACCAACAACCAACCAACCAACCAACCAACAACCACAACCAACCAACCAACCAACCAACCACCACCCCCACTACCACAACCAACCAACCAACACCACCATCAACCAACCAACTAACTTAACAACCAACCAACCAACCACCACCACCACCAACCAACCAACCAACCACCACCACCAACCAACCACCACCACCACCAACCAACCAACCAACCAACCAACCACCAACCAACAACCAACCACCACCACCAACAACCAACCACCACCCACCACCAACCACCACCAACAACCAACCACCACCCACCAACCAACAACCAACCAACCAAAACCAACCAACCAACCAACCAACCAACTAATCAACCAACCAACCAACCAACCACCAACCAACCACACCAAACCAACCAACCACCAACCACCAACAACCACCAACCAACTAACCAACCAACCAACCAACCAACCAACCAACCACCAACCAACCAACTAACTAACTAACTAACTAACTAACTAACTAATCAATTAACTAACTAATAAACTAACTAATTAACTAATCAATTAACTAACTAACCAACTAACTAACCAACTAACCAACTAACCAACTAACTAACTAACTAACCAACTAACCAACTAACTAACTAACTAACTAACTAACCAACTAACCAACTAACCAACTAACAGGCTCTATAGTCCGTTATATTTCAGCTGATGATGATGATAAAGGGGTTATGATCTTGATTACTCGGCTATAACGAACATGGTGTAGCGAAATGTGTTTGTTGTTAAGGGGGGTGACCTGATTTTTGTATTTTTCTCCTTTTTCTCTCTTTCTCTGGCTTGTATCCATTCGGCCCCTTTCAGCCAACTATTTTAAGACGTTTATCCCCATCTAGGTGTCGATTTCTTCCTGGCGAGCGATAGCGAGCCAGCATTATATGAAGAAATCCGGCTTCGCCGGAGAAATTTTTCTACCGAAAAATGTACACATTTAGCCTGCTGCCAAAAATATGTTTAAAATATGCTGGCTCGCTACCGCTCACCAGTAAAAGATTGACACCTGGATGGGGATAAACGTCTTAAATCAGTAGGCTGAATGGGGCCGAATGGATACAAGCCAGAGAAAGAGAGAAAAGGAGAGAACAAAAAGCAGGTCACCTCCCCTTAATGGTGAAAGTTGTCCATACTAGGTATTCTCCTGGGTGACCTAGTAGATGTGTGTGTGTGAATGTTGTGTTTTGTCGGTGTTGGTTCGCTGTTTTTGAATTGTGTTTTGTGTTTCCCTGTTCTGGCTCTGTCTTGAGTCGGCCACCCCCAAGGAAAATAAATAAATAATAATAATAATAAAATAGAGGAAAATAAAAATACAAAAAATAGGAAGTGGGGATTGGGCCTGAGCAGATAGATAGATAGATAGATAGATAGATAGATAGATAGATAGATAGATAGATAGATAGATAGATAGATAGATAGATAGATAGATAGATAGATAGATAGATAGAGATAGAGATAGATAGATAGATATAGAGAGAGAGATAGATGTGAGTACCAGGGCCTACCAAGTTATATCGCGTGAGAGAGGATACCTGGGCAACAAGCGAGGGGGGAATGGTGGGGGAGGGAGGGAGGGGGGAGGGGGGAGAGAGAGAGGATATAGATTACATCACATAAAATAACGACTACATGGAGGGTGGTACGGTATATACAGTATATATATATATATACTGTATATAAATATTTATGTTTTCCTTTGTGCATGAAGGAGACAAAAGTCAAAATTGCCTGGAACAAGTGTCTCCTTCAAAGTTAAATAATGGCTATAGCTGAAATTAAAAACGCCATATCATTAATTGAAATATACTGTATGCTGGATAAAATGTATTGAAATATACTGTATGCTGGATAAAATGTATTGAAATATACTGTATGCTGGATAAAATGTATTGAAATATACTGTATGCTGGATAAAATGTATTGAAATATACTGTATGCTGGATAAAATGTATTGAAATATACTGTATGCTGGATAAAATGTATTGAAATATACTGTATGCTGGATAAAATGTATTGAAATATACTGTATGCTGGATAAAATGTATTGAAATATACTGTATGCTGGATAAAATGTATTGAAAATACTGTATGCTGGATAAAATGTATTGAAATATACTGTATGCTGGATAAAATGTATTGAAATATACTGTATGCTGGATAAAATGTATTGAAATATACTGTATGCTGGATAAAATGTATTGAAATATACTGTATGCTGGATAAAATGTATTGAAATATACTGTATGCTGGATAAAATGTATTGAAATATACTGTATGCTGGATAAAATGTATTGAAATATACTGTATGCTGGATAAAATGTATTGAAAATATACTGTATGCTGGATTAAAATGTATTGAAATATACTGTATGCTGGATAAAATGTATTGAAATATACTGTATGCTGGATAAAATGTATTGAAATATACTGTATGCTGGATTAAAATGTATTGAAATATACTGTATGCTGGATAAAATGTATTGAAATATACTGTATGCTGGATAAAATGTATTGAAATATACTGTATGCTGGATAAAATGTATTGAAATATACTGTATGGCTGGATAAAATGTATTGAAATATACTGTATGCTGGATAAAATGTATTGAAATATACTGTATGCTGGCTAAAATGTATTTGAAAATATACTGTATGCTGGATAAAATGTATTGAAATATACTGTATGCTGGGATGAAAAATGTATTGAAATATACTGTATGCTGGATAAAATGTATGAAATATACTGTATGCTGGATAAAATGTATTGAATATTACTGTATGCTTGGATAAAATGTATTGAAATATACTGTATGCTGGATAAAATATACTGTATGCTGGATAAAATATACTGTATGCTGGATAAAATGTATTGAAATATACTGTATGCTGGATAAAATGTATTGAAATATACTGTATGCTGGATAAAATGTATTGAAATATACTGTATGCTGGATAAAATGTATTGAAATATACTGTATGCTGGATAAAATGTATTGAAATATACTGTATGCTGGATAAAATGTATTGAAATATACTGTATGCTGGATAAAATGTATTGAAATATACTGTATGCTGGATAAAATGTATTGAAATATACTGTATGCTGGATAAAATGTATTGAAATATACTGTATGCTGGATAAAATGTATTGAAATATACTGTATGCTGGATAAAATGTATTGAAATATACTGTATGCTGGATAAATGTATTGAAATATACTGTATGCTGGATAAATGTATTGAATATACTGTATGCTGGATAAAATGTATTGAAATACTGTATGCTGGATAAAATGTATTGAAATATACTGTATGCTGGATAAAATGTATTGAAATATACTGTATGCTGGATAAAATGTATTGAAATATACTGTATGCTGGATAAAATGTATTGAAATTTACTGTATGCTGGATAAAATGTATTGAAATATACTGTATGCTGGATAAAATGTATTGAAATATACTGTATGCTGGATAAAATGTATTGAAATATACTGTATGCTGGATAAAATGTATTGAAATATACTGTATGCTGGATAAAATGTATTGAAATATACTGTATGCTGGATAAAATGTATTGAAATATACTGTATGCTGGATAAAATGTATTGAAATATACTGTATGCTGGATAAAATGTATTGAAATATACTGTATGCTGGATAAAATGTATTGAAATATACTGTATGCTGGATAAAATGTATTGAAATATACTGTATGCTGGATAAAATGTATTGAAATATACTGTATGCTGGATAAAATGTATTGAAATATACTGTATGCTGGATAAAATGTATTGAAATATACTGTATGCTGGATAAAATGTATTGAAATACTGTATGCTGGATAAAATGTATTGAAATATACTGTATGCTGGATAAAATGTATTGAAATATACTGTATGCTGGATAAAATGTATTGAAATATACTGTATGCTGGATAAAATGTATTGAAATATACTGTATGCTGGATAAAATGTATTGAAATATACTGTATGCTGGATAAAATGTATTGAAATATACTGTATGCTGGATAAAATGTATTGAATATACTGTATGCTGGATAAAATGTATTGAAATATACTGTATGCTGGATAAAATGTATTGAAATATACTGTATGCTGGATAAAATGTATTGAAATATACTGTATGCTGGATAAAATGTATTGAAATATACTGTATGCTGGATAAAATGTATTGAAATATACTGTATGCTGGATAAAATGTATTGAAATATACTGTATGCTGGATAAAATGTATTGAAATATACTGTATGCTGGATAAAATGTATTGAAATATACTGTATGCTGGATAAAATGTATTGAAATATACTGTATGCTGGATAAAATGTATTGAAATATACTGTATGCTGGATAAAATGTATTGAATATACTGTATGCTGGATAAAATGTATTGAAATATACTGTATGCTGGATAAAATGTATTGAAATATACTGTATGCTGGATAAAATGTATTGAAATATACTGTATGCTGGATAAAATGTATTGAAATATACTGTATGCTGGATAAAATGTATTGAAATATACTGTATGCTGGATAAAATGTATTGAAATATACTGTATGCTGGATAAAATGTATTGAAATATACTGTATGCTGGATAAAATGTATTGAAATATACTGTATGCTGGATAAAATGTATTGAAATATACTGTATGCTGGATAAAATGTATTGAAATATACTGTATGCTGGATAAAATGTATTGAAATATACTGTATGCTGGATAAAATGTATTGAAATATACTGTATGCTGGATAAAATGTATTGAAATATACTGTATGCTGGATAAAATGTATTGAAATATACTGTATGCTGGATAAAATGTATTGAAATATACTGTATGCTGGATAAAATGTATTGAAATATACTGTATGCTGGATAAAATGTATTGAAATATACTGTATGCTGGATAAAATGTATTGAAATATACTGTATGCTGGATAAAATGTATTGAAATATACTGTATGCTGGATAAAATGTATTGAAATATACTGTATGCTGGATAAAATGTATTGAAATATACTGTATGCTGGATATGTATTGAAATATACTGTATGCTGGATAAAATGTATTGAAATATACTGTATGCTGGATAAAATGTATTGAAATATACTGTATGCTGGATAAAATGTATTGAAATATACTGTATGCTGGATAAAATGTATTGAAATACTGTATGCTGGATAAAATGTATTGAAATATACTGTATGCTGGATAAAATGTATTGAAATATACTGTATGCTGGATAAAATGTATTGAAATATACTGTATGCTGGATAAAATGTATTGAAATATACTGTATGCTGGATAATATAGTTTGAAATATACTGTATGCTGGATAAAATGTATTGAAATATACTGTATGCTGGATAAAATGTATTGAAATATACTGTATGCTGGATAAAATGTATTGAAATATACTGTATGCTGGATAAAATGTATTGAAATATACTGTATGCTGGATAAAATGTATTGAAATATACTGTATGCTGGATAAAATGTATTGAAATATACTGTATGCTGGATAAAATGTATTGAAATATACTGTATGCTGGATAAAATGTATTGAAATATACTGTATGCTGGATAAAATGTATTGAAATATACTGTATGCTGGATAAAATGTATTGAAATATACTGTATGCTGGATAAAATGTATTGAAATATACTGTATGCTGGATAAAATGTATTGAAATATACTGTATGCTGGATAAAATGTATTGAAATATACTGTATGCTGGATAAAATGTATTGAAATATACTGTATGCTGGATAAAATGTATTGAAATATACTGTATGCTGGATAAAATGTATTGAAATATACTGTATGCTGGATAAAATGTATTGAAATATACTGTATGCTGGATAAAATGTATTGAAATATACTGTATGCTGGATAAAATGTATTGAAATATACTGTATGCTGGATATTGAAATATACTGTATGCTGGATAAAATGTATTGAAATATACTGTATGCTGGATAAAATGTATTGAAATATACTGTATGCTGGATAAAATGTATTGAAATATACTGTATGCTGGATAAAATGTATTGAAATATACTGTATGCTGGATAAAATGTATTGAAATATACTGTATGCTGGATAAAATGTATTGAAATATACTGTATGCTGGATAAAATGTATTGAAATATACTGTATGCTGGATAAAATGTATTGAAATATACTGTATGCTGGATAAAATGTATTGAAATATACTGTATGCTGGATAAAATGTATTGAAATATACTGTATGCTGGATAAAATGTATTGAAATATACTGTATGCTGGTTATAATGTATTGAAATATACTGTATGCTGGATAAAATGTATTGAAATATACTGTATGCTGGATAAAATGTATTGAAATATACTGTATGCTGGATAAAATGTATTGAAATATACTGTATGCTGGATAAAATGTATTGAAATCTACTGTATGCTGGATAAAATGTATTGAAATATACTGTATGCTGGATAAAATGTATTGAAATATACTGTATGCTGGATAAAATGTATTGAAATATACTGTATGCTGGATAAAATGTATTGAAATATACTGTATGCTGGATAAAATGTATTGAAATATACTGTATGCTGGATAAAATGTATTGAAATATACTGTATGCTGGATAAAATGTATTGAAATATACTGTATGCTGGATAAAATGTATTGAAATATACTGTATGCTGGATAAAATGTATTGAAATATACTGTATGCTGGATAAAATGTATTGAAATATACTGTATGCTGGATAAAATGTATTGAAATATACTGTATGCTGGATAAAATGTATTGAAATATACTGTATGCTGGATAAAATGTATTGAAATATACTGTATGCTGGATAAAATGTATTGAAATATACTGTATGCTGGATAAAATGTATTGAAATATACTGTATGCTGGATAAAATGTATTGAAATATACTGTATGCTGGATAAAATGTATTGAAATATACTGTATGCTGGATAAAATGTATTGAAATATACTGTATGCTGGATAAAATGTATTGAAATATACTGTATGCTGGATAAAATGTATTGAAATATACTGTATGCTGGATAAAATGTATTGAAATATACTGTATGCTGGATAAAATGTATTGAAATATACTGTATGCTGGATAAAATGTATTGAAATATACTGTATGCTGGATAAAATGTATTGAAATATACTGTATGCTGGATAAAATGTATTGAAATATACTGTATGCTGGATAAAATGTATTGAAATATACTGTATGCTGGATAAAATGTATTGAAATATACTGTATGCTGGATAAAATGTATTGAAATATACTGTATGCTGGATAAAATGTATTGAAATATACTGTATGCTGGATAAAATGTATTGAAATATACTGTATGCTGGATAAAATGTATTGAAATATACTGTATGCTGGATAAAATGTATTTTGAATTAACTCTAACCCATGTTAAGAAAATATTATCCGCAGTAACAAAATATTTTGCAATGTACCGGTAATTATCCTATACTAATACTGACATTGCTCTATGAAATGGTAACAAAACTATCCTTTGATTAACACTTTTTGCAGAACTGCATGACCTCTTTGTTAATTATTTCATAAATATGCTGTTATATTACCCTAAAATTACCTTAACTTTGTTCAAAGTTTGACAATCACACAGAAATAAAATACGTGGTAACCAAAAAACAAAACAAAAATTGGTTTAAACAAAAAAATCAAAACAAAAAAAACGTGGTTTAAACCACTTGGTTTAAATCATTGATTAAAACCAATCCACCCTGATACTAAAAAAAACAAAAACAAAAAACCACATGAATGAATAAATAAATAGAGCCAATAATAACCACTACCCCCCATAATGGCAGAGGCCCGGGGAACAACAACAACAACAACAACAACAACACAACAACAGGTGAGTTAATTGACACACACGGCGTACCTGGACATAAAGGCACCTGGGACATTAAATTACCATAAAAAAGGAATAGAGCAGATTTGTTCTTATATTATATATAATATATCTGTCTATGTATATATATATATATATATATATATATATATATATATATATATACTGTATATATACCGGTATATATATACTGTATAAATACCGGTATATATATACTGTATATATACCGGCATATATATATATATTTTGTTATTATTTGTTTTTTCCTATGTGAGTGAGGGAGGCAAAAGGCAGAACTGTCTGTAGCGAGTGCCTCTCCCAGATTTGAAAGAGTGACAGGGCCAAAATCAAGAGACGTTCGAGCCAACATGCCTGGACACACGGAGTTTGAAGCAATTTGTCATATAGCCTATAATTATATATATATATATATATATATATATATATATATATATATATATATATATATATATATATATATATATATATATATATATATATATATATATATATATATATATATATATAAGAAAAGGGTAGCATATAAAAAATAGCGTCGACAGCACAAGTGGAAGAGCGAAGAAAACAACGTGTATTAGCTTTTCTTGGAATGTTAGGAGAGCCAAGGAATGCTATGAATACTTGGAATGTCAATATACCTTATTACAGGGAGGAGGATTCAAGATTATTATATTAATTGGTTATATTTTTATTTCTCGTTCAATATGTGTAGACTATGAGGTAACGCAGTATAGGGTAGGGTGGCCTGTTTGTACGAGGGGCTCCAATTAGTACAAGATAGCCATACAATAATACTCACTCTCTCACTCTCTCTCTCTCTCTCTCTCTCTCTCTCTCTCTCTCTCTCTCTCTAGGGACTATAACAATACTAATAACCAATAAATAAGTCTATCTATCTATTGCCTGACGCCGTGATCCCCGAAGGGGTGGCCACGAACGAACCGCCCCCATGCACCTCTGTCCCCAGTCAGTCGACGTCCCTCCCCCCCCAACCAGCACCGCCCTCGTTCATATACTTCCTCACTCCATCCTTCCGCCTCTCAAAGGAGTACAAAGGAAATCAAGCAACAACAGGTCTAGTGACCCTTCTAGGCTGCTTATCCTCCAAAACACTGAGGATCAAGTGTCCAAACAGTGGTTTAGAGTGGGTAAGGGAACTACTGCCCTAGAACTAATGTCAGTGGCAGGATTAGGAAGTTAGTAGGGGACAGATGGGTTAGTAACTGAGGGGGGGGGATAAAATAAAGTTATTCATTTACAAACGCAGTCAGTCGCGGGTTTGATGCGAGATATTTGTCTAAGCGGAGTTTAAATGAATCAACGGTGCTGCAGTCTATAACGTCTCGGGGAAGCCCATTCCACAAGTTGACAACTCGATTGAAGAAGAAATTCTTAGATTCGTGTGAGTTAAAAGATTTACCAATAATTTTGCAAACCGTTTCCCCGCGTGTAATTAGATTGGTCGATAGTGAAGTACTTACTACAGTTCATATTGTCGATGCCTTTGATGATTTTGAACACTTAAATTAAGTCACCTCTTAATCTGCGCTGGGTTAAAGGAAATAGATTTAATTCTCTAAGACGCTCTTCGTATGGTTTGTTCTTTAGGCTAGGTATCATTTTGGTAACTCTACGTTGAACTCGTTCTAGCTTGTTTATATCTTTTTGGTAATAAGGGCACCAGGATTGAACGCAGTATTCCAGAAGAGGGCGGACTAAGGAATTGTAAAGGGTTAGGATAACTTCTTTGGATTTATGCTCAAATGACCTGCCTATAAAGCCAATTATATTGTTTGCCTTCTTAACAACTTCTGAACATTGTTGACTCGGTTTTAGGTTACTCGATATTGTTACTCCCAGATCGGTTTCTTTGTTTACATTCTTAAGCTGAGTGCCATTCATCGAATAGTTTGCTTTGTCATTTAGGTATCCGATATGTAGTACTTTACATTTATCCGCATTGAAACTCATTTGCCAAATGTGGGCCCAACAAGACAATTTATCTAGATTGTATTGCATATCGTCAACTTGTTCTATTGAGAGTACGCTATTTGCAATTTTTGTATCGTCAGCAAATTTTGAGATTGTACAGGTGAGACCCTCATCTATGTCGTTGATGTAAATTAGAAAGAGAATTGGTCCTAGTACCGATCCCTGGGGTACCCCACTACTTACATTGGTCCATTTAGATGCCTTACCGTTTATGACTACTCTTTGCTTTCTGTCGCTGAGCCAATTTTCTATCCATTTCAACACACCGTCTTCTATTCCATGCGCTTTTAGTTTTAGCAGTAAACGTTTGTGGGGAACTTTGTCAACTTCGCTCTACCTCTCTCTCTCTGTCCCAGCACCGCCCTCGTTCAAATACTTCCTCACTCCATCCTTCCAGCTCTCCTTCGGTCTACCTCTCCCTCTCTGTCCCAGCACCGCCCTCGTTCATATACTTCCTCACTCCATCCTTCCAGCTCTCCTTCGGTCTACCTTTCCCTCTCTGTCCCAGCACCGCCCTCGTTCATATACTTCCTCACTCCATCCTTCCACCTCTCCTTCGGTTTACCTCTCCCTCTCTGTCCCAGCACCGCCCTCGTTCATATACTTCCTCACTCCATCCTTCCACCTCTCCTTCGGTCTACCTCTCCCTCTCTGTCCCTCCACCTCGCCCTCGTACACCCTCTTAGTCATTCTCTCGCTTTCCATACGTTCCATATGGCCGAACCATCTCAAGTGGTTCCTTTTCACACTTTCCAGCACATCTACCTCCACACCGCACCTCCTTCTTACTTCCTCATTAGTCTGTCTATCCCTCCATGTAACTCCGCACGCACTTCTTAAGTAATTCATTTCCACCGCTCTCACTCTTGATCTGAGTCTCTTCTCAAACGTCCATGCTTCGCTTCCGTAAGTCAGTGTCGGGATCACCACACTGTCATGCAAGGACTTCTTCACTTCCATACTGACCACCCTATTTCTTGTTACTGCTGTCAGCGTCCCTACAACCCTCTTCCCCTGTTGTACCCTCTCCCGCACTTCTTCATCCATAGTCCCATCTTTGCTCAACATAAGTACCGGTAATTAAACCCCATGCAATGAGCTATACCCTGTTTCAATTAAAGGGAGATTTCCACTTGAGGGATTTTGTTCTTGACCCCTTTCTCCCTCATGGTTAGCCCCATTGCTTTTGATATTTTATGATGTTTGCCCCCATTATTTTGACGATTTTAAGAACTTTCAACCCATTTCTGTCAATTTTAAGACCGTTAGTGTCATTTAGGTGTCGATTTTATCCTGGCGAGCGATAGCGAGCCTGTAATTTAAGAGGAACCGGCTTTCAGCCGGGACATTTTTCTACCGAAAAATGTAAAAATTTATCTTGAAAGAGGCTCAAGGGGGTGTAATCTTAAGCTTGAAGGATATCTAGGGACCAAACTAAAAACCTCCCCTTAGGTAGTCCATAAATCATGAACCCTAATCTCTATAACTCAAAAAGGGCCAGAGCAAAGTGGCTGTGAGTGACCCCTATCCATCCATCCATCCCTCCCTCCCTCCATCCATCCACCCATCCATCCATCCATCCATCCCATCCATCCATCCATCCACCCACTCATCCATCCATCCATCCATCCACCCACTCATCCATCCATCCATCCACTCATGCACCCATCCATACATCCACCCACTCATCCATCCACCCACCCCTCCCTCCCTCCATCCTTCCCTCCATCCACCCATCCATCCATCCACCTATGCACCCACCCATCCATCCATCCACCCACCCACCCATCCATCCATCCACCCACCCATCCATCCATCCATCCACCCATCCATCCATCCATCCATCCACCCATCCATCCATCCATCCATCCATCCATCCACCCACCCACCCATCCATCCATTCTTCCCATCCATCCATCCACCCATCCATCCATCCATCATCCATCCATCCATCCATCCACCCATCCATCCATCCATCCACCCATCCATCCACCCATCCATCCACCCATCCATCCATCCATCCATCCATATAGGCTACTCAGGCCCAATTCCCACTTCTCCTTCTCTTTCTGTGTTTATTATTTTTAGTTTTGTTTTTGGGGGGGGGACTCAAGACAGAGCCCGAATAGGGACAACCCAACAGAAAACAACGAACACACAAAAACAAAATGGCGGAAATATTAGCTCTACTACCGTACTCAAATCCTTAACGGGGGTGACCTGCTTTTTGTTATTTCTGTCCTTTTCTCTCTTTCTCTGGCTTGTATCCATTTGGCCCCATTCAGCCTACTGTTTTAAGACGTTTATCCCCATCCAGGTGTTATTTTTTTACTGGTGAGCGGTAGCGAGCCAGCATATTTGTTATTTTTGTTAGACAGCAGGCTAAATTTGTAAATTTTTCGATAGAAAAATGTCACCGGCGAAGCCGGATTTCTTCATATAATGCTGGCTCGCTATCGCTCGCCAGGAAGAAATCGACACCTAGATGGGGATAAACGTCTTAAAATAGTTGGCTGAATGGGGCCGAATGGATACAAGCCAGAGAAAGGGAGAAAAGGACAGAAATAACAAAAAGCAGGTCACCCTCCGTAATGTTCCCGAGTTTTGGACCCCATAATTATTTGGAACAGGGTGGAAGTACCTAACTATAATGTTGATCCTTGACCTCCTCTCTGTAAATCAAAAGGGCCTGGAGCAAACTGGCTGTACATATCCACACCTATTTCCTGGTGGACTCTTCCCAAATGATAGAAACGTCAGCCCGATTGCTGTCATTCATTTAGAGTTATAAGAAGTTAATTAAGGGGAGATCTCCACTTGAGGGATTTTTTTTTCTTGACCCCTTTCTCCCTCATGTTTAGCCCCATTGCTTTTGATACTATAAAACGTTTGCCCCATTAGTTTAGCAATTTTAAGAACTTTCACCCCATATTAAGGCCTTTCATGCCATTCAGGTGTCGATTTTATCCTGGCGAGCGATAGCGAGCCTGTAATTTAAGAGGAAGCGGCCTTCGGCCGAGACATTTTTCTACCGAAAAATGTACAAATTTATCGTGAAAGGGACTCAAGGGGGTGTAATTTTAAGCTTGATGGAGGTCTAGGGAACAAACTAAATACCTCCCCTTAAACTTAAAGGGGTCAAGATTATTGTCAAGTTCGTTGGCGCGCTACCTATGACTAACTAGGAAGGCCAAGCTCCCACCCCCGACCTCCAGCCAGCCATTCCACCACGACCCGGAGATAATGAAGTGTTTGTCACTCACCGTCAGTCAGTCCGCGGCGGAAGATGTCAACAACTCCCGGACATAGCCGCGGGTGGGGAGAGTCGTGGCAACATTCTTTAGTCGCCAGCAAAGGGGTACAGAATCAACCCACAGACTGCTTTAGTTTCCTTGCTAGACCTCCATCAAGCTTAATATAAGACTCTCTTTCAAAATAAATTTGTAAATTTTCGGTAGAAATGTCCCGGCCGAAGGCCGATTCCTTCTAAAAATTACAGGCTCGCTATCGCTCGCCAGGAAAAAATCGACATCTAAATGGCACGAAAGGTCTTAATATTGACAAAGAAATGGGGTGATAGGTCTGAAAATCGACAAACTAATGGAACAAACGTCTTAAAATTTCAATACTAACAGGCTATAAAGAAGTTGGAGCCGTACGAAACATCGCCATTATAACCCTTGGCCGATACCATGACGAATATCGGTTCGTGTTTTCTGGTTCTTGTTAGACGATTTTATGCAGATTAGGAAGGGTGTGTAGAAGGCAGAGGGTTACCCTTAAGGGGAGGTTCTTAGTTTGGTCCCTAGATATCCTTCAAGCTTAAGAGTACACCCCCTTGAGCCCCTTTCAAGATACATTTTTACATTTTTCGGTAGAAAAATGTCCCGGCTGAAAGCCAGTTCCTCTTAAATAACAGGCTCGCTATCGCTCGCCAGGATAAAATCGACACCTAAATGGCACGAAAGATCTTACAATTGACAGAAATGGGTCGAAAGTTCTTAAAATCGTCAAAATAATGGGGCAAACGTCTTAAAATCTCAAAAGCAATGGGGCTAACCATGAGGGAGAAAGGGGTCAAGAAAAAAAATCCTCAAGTGGAGACCTCCCCTTAAAATTCCCACATAGCCTTTTAACCCCTTGAAGCTCTGACGCGTTTTATGCAGCTTAGGAAGGATCTGTGGGTATTAAAAAAAAGGTAAAGACTCTCCCAATCAACCCTCTGACTTCCATACACCCCCTTCCTAATCTGAATAAAAGCGTCTAATCATTACCAGAAAACAAAACAGAAATGCGTATTGGAGCTTGAAAGGGTTAAGGGGAGGTTTTTAGTTTGTTCCCTACGTTTTCATCAAGCTTAAAATTACACCCCCTAGACCCCCTTTCAAGATAAATTACAACCACTAGACCCCCTTTCAAGATAAATTACACCCCCTAGACCCCCTTTCAAGATAAATTACACCCCCTAGACCCCCTTTCAAGATAAATTACACCTCCTAGACTCCCTTTCCAGATATATTACACCTCCTAGACTCCCTTTCAAGATATATTACACCTCCTAGACTCCCTTTTAATATAATTACACCTCCTAGACTCCCTTTTAATATAATTACACCTCCTAGACTCCCTTTCAAGATATATTACACCCCACTAGACCACCTTTCAAGATAAATTACACCCCCTAGACTCCCTTTCAAGATAAATTACACCCACTAGACCCCCTTTCAAGATAAATTACACCCACTAGACCCCCTTTCAAGATAAATTACACCCACTAGACCCCCTTTCAAGATAAATTACACCCACTAGACCCCCTTTCAAGATATATTTCACCCCCTAGACCCCCTTTCAAGACAAATTTGTACATTTTTCGGTAGAAAATGTCCAGGCCGGAGGCCGGTTGCTCTTAAATTACAGGCTCGCTATCGCTCGCCAGGAAAAAATCGACACCCTAATGGCACGAAAGGTCTTAAAATTGACAGAAATGGGGCAAAGTGTCTTAAAATATCCAAACTACTAGGGCGAACGTCTCAAAATCTCAAAAGCAATGGGGCTAAACATGAGGGAGAAAGGGGTCCAGAAAAAAATCCCTCAAGTGGAAACCTCCCCTTAAACGGGTCTAAAATCGTCTAACGACAGTCAGAATAAACGGTCAGAAAGGCGTCAAAATCGTCAAAGGGTTAACCGGAAATCCAATATTAATCATGTAAGTTTCTGATGGATATGTATACAGAGCATGTGGAAATGGGTCTTAAGGGGAGGTTTCCACTTGAGGGATTTTTTTTTCGAACTTCCTTCTCCCTCATGTTTTTTTAGCCCCATTGCTTTTGAGATTTTAAGACGTTCGCCCCCTTAGTTTGACGATTTTAAGAACTTTCGCCCCATTTATGTCACTGTTAAGACCTTTCGTGCCATTTAGGTGTCGATTTTATCCTGGCGAGCCTGTAATTTAAGAGGAACCGGCCTTCGGCCGGGACATTTTGTACCGAAAAATGTACAAATTTATCTTGAAAGAGGATCAAAGGGGGTGTAATTTCAAGCTTGATGAAAGTCTAGGAAACGCACTAAAAACCTCCCCTTAAGTATCTGTATAAGTACTACAACCGTAATCTACCTGATAATTCTGCTAAACATCGAAGCCTACAGCTCCAACTTCCTTATAGAAAGAAAGTGGCAAGTGGTCAATTGCCGCACCTGAACTTTGTTTTCTTCTGAGGATTCCTATAGTCGATTTTTCTTTTTCTGAGGATTCCTATAGTCGATTTTTCTTCTGAGGATTCCTATAGTCGATTTTTTTCGTCTGAGGATTCCTATAGTCGATTTGTTTTTCTTCTGAGGATTCCTATAGTCGATTTTTTTCGTCTGAGGATTCCTATAGTCGATTTTTCTTTTCTGAGGATTCCTATAGTCGATTTTTCTTTTCTGAGGATTCCTATAGTCGATTTTTCTTTTCTGAGGATTCCTATAGTCGATTTTTTTCCAACTGATGGTAAATTGCCATAGCTTCATCTTAATTACTTGGCTACCACGGAGATTTAGTAGCGAACTATATTGCTAATTATGAAAACTTGGCATGAAGATAATACAAACTTCGAAGATTATGTAGCGAAATATATTGATATAATAAATCAAACTTGAAATGAAGATAATTATTAATTATTAACCCTCTCACTACCATATAACGCAGAGGTTGCCAGATTAGCAATAAGAAATAGAGTTCTCTCACTCTTATAATTACCTCTCCAAAATTAGTTTTCTGCCCACAGCTAACTCAAAGACAACTGCAGAGGTTGAAGTAACTAAACTAAAGGTTTGTAAATACCCCTGATGGTAACAAAGGCTTTAAAGTATCCCTAATAGGCTCAAAATTGCGTCAAGAACGTGAGAGGGTTAATACATATATATAATTATAATACAGAGTTCAATGGATTTTGAGGCGAAATATGATCGTAATTATGAAAACTTGTCAATAAGATGATACAGAGCCAAAATCGCTTCATTAGGTATCGATAAGGGGCTCTAGGGTTGGTCCTATCCAGAGTGAGGTTTGGCATTCTCTACCCAACCTTAGCCATTTCTGTCTGTCTCTTTTACTGTCCTACTTTTCCTTCTGGGAGCAGAGGGCTAGGAATCCTCCTCCCCTTGTAAAATTGTCTAACACGACGAGACAGAGAAAGGGTCGAGGGAACGCGAAAGTGGTCCCGGACCCTAAGAATTGAAACTTTAAATGTGGTTTCTATTCGGGCTCTGTCTCGAGTCGGCCACCCCCAGCCATGGAGTATGTGTCTGAGTATATACACCCATCGAGAAATCGGCTGCTAAAGCAAAGTGGAAAAAACCGGAGCAATATTGTTTGAGGAATTAAGGGGAGACTGACCGTTTGTTTGGTCTATTAATTCATTTATTCATATATTTCTTTAGTTTCCGCCCTAGACCTCCATCAAGGTTAGAAAAACACCCCCTAGACCCCCCTTCAAAATAAATGTGTACATTTTTCGGTAGTTCCTCTTAAAATTGCAGGCTCGCTATCGCTCGTCAGGAAATAATCGACACCTAAATGGCGCGAAAGGTCTTATAATTGACAACGAAATGGGTCGAAAGGTGTTAAAATCGCCAAACTAATGGGCCAAATGTCTTATAATCTCAAAACTAGTGGGGCAAAACATTAGGGAGAAGGGGGTCCAGAAAAACGGTCTGCCTCCCCTTAATGAATGAGAGAATGAATACCGGTACAAGTAAATTAGCATAAAGTAGTATTGTTTTTGTTTGGCCAGTTGCTCACTCCCAAAGACATCATTTGAACTATAAACCACAATGCTATCTTGGCACATGCGATGATACAGATTAAAATGTAAAACTTGCAAACTAAACACACCAAAACTGGGACAAAGACGATATAAAGGCAAAATAAATGATCAAAATCCCAAACTAAACACACCAAAACTGGGACAAAGACATTATAAAGGCAAAATTATTATGTTAGGATATCTCCACCAACCGACTTTACTTCTAAAATCAATTAATGAAATCAACAAATACATGTGGCAGTCCAGGGATTCGAACCTAGGATGCTCACACCGAAATTCAATGCATTTATCCATTGCGCTACGAAGACGGTTAATAACTGTTCAAAATCGCGTGGAAACAACGCTTATTAAAAAATAAAAAAAAAAATAAAAAAAAATCAAAGAAAACGACCCACCACATAGGGGGTACTGAAATGAAAGGACTCGGTTTTCGCTTGTCATCCTGTGTTAAAGGATTCAGTGTTCCTTCAGCTGAAATAATAGCGACTTGTGGTGTTCTGTTCACCGCTGCTGTGCATTGATGCGTAGGTTTGAGAGAGAGAGAGAGAGAGAGAGAGAGAGAGAGAGAGAGAGAGAGACAGAGACAGAGAGAGAGAGAGAGAGAAAGTGAGCGTGATAATGAGACAGAATGAATGAGAATGAAAGAGAGAGAGAGAGAGAGAGAGAGAGAGAGAGAGAGAGAGAGAAAGTGAGCGTGATAATGAGACAGAATGAATGAGAATGAAAAAGAATGAGAGAGAGAGAGAGAGAGAGAGAGAGAGAGAGAGAGAGAGAGAGAGAGAAAGTGAGCGTGATAATGAGCGATGAGAATGAATATGAAAAAGATGAGAGAGAGAGATAAAGTGAGCGTGATAATGAGACAGAATGAATGAGAATGAAAGAGAAAGAATGAGAGAGAGAGAGAGAGAGAGAGAGAGAGAGAGAGAGAGAGCGAGAGAGAGAGAATTACGCAATGGGTACGGAAGACGCAGTTAGAAGATCTTAACCCTTTCAGTACGATGACACCTCTCTTCATTAAATAGACCACTTGCGAGTTTTGGTGTATAAGGAAGTTGGAGCCGTAAACATCAATATTTAGCAGAATTACCAGCTAAAATACGGTCATTATGCATTTATAAACACACAAACCAAATTGATCATTACTTTTATGCCATCAGAAATCCACATTATTACTTGCTCCCTTTTATCTTTAAGGGGAGATTTCCACTTGAGATATTTTTTTATTGACTCCTTTCTCCCTCTATGTTTAGCCCCATTGCTTTTCTAATTTTAAGACGTTCGCCCTATTATTTTGACGATTTTAAGAACCTTCGACCCATTTCTGTCAATTTTAAGACCTTTCGTTCCATTCAGGTGTCGATTTTATCCTGGCGAGCGATAGCGAGCCTGTAATATAAAATATAAGCCGGCTTTCAGCCGGGAAATTTTTCTACCGAAAAATGTACAAATTTATCTTGAAAGGGGCTCAAGGGGGTGTAATCTTAAGCTTGATGGATATCTAGAGACCAAACTAAAAACCTCCCCTTAATATCGACGTTCACAGCTCCAACTTCCTTGTAGCCTGAAACTCGTAAGTGATCAATTGTGGTTACCATCAGACGATATTGTGCTTTTTGGAAGGACCTGTTGGCGTCACGGGGGGGGGGGGGGGGAGGGGGGGGGTATTGAAATATGGCTTACCCATTACATTTTTAGAAAGTCCTGCTTAAGGGGGGGGGGGGGTGACCTGTTTTTGTTCTGTCCTTTTCTCTCTTTCTCTGGCTTGTATCCATTTGGCCCCATTCAGCCTACTGTTTTAAGACTTTTATCCCCATCCAGGTGTCAATTTTTTACTGGTGAGCGGTAGCGAGCCAGCATATTTTTTTATTTTGTTTGACAGCAGGCTAAATTTGTACATTTTTCGATAGAAAAATGTCTCCGGCGAAGCCGGATTTCTTCATATAATGCTGGCTCGCTATCGCTCGCCAGGAAGAAATCGACACCTAGATGGGGATAAACGTCTTAAAATAGTTGGCTGAATGGGGCCGAATGGATACAAGCCAGAGAAAGAGAGAAAAGGACAGAAATAACAAAAAGCAGGTCACCCCCCTTAAGCTGAAAAAAAGAGAAAAAATACATATATATTAACCCTTTCGATACCGCTGACGTCCTTTTCATTACATTCTGGCAAAGATTAGACGGTTTTTATTCAGCTTAGGAAAGACGTCTACCCGTTAATAGGTTACTGGCAAAGATGAGACGGTTTTATTCAGCTTAGGAAAGACGTCTACCCGTTAATAGGTTACTGGCAGAGATGAGACGTTTTTATTCAGCATAGGAAAGACGTCTACCCGTTAATAGGTTACTGGCAGAGATGAGACGGTTTTATTCAGCTTAGGAAAGACGTCTACCCGTTAATAGGTTACTGGCAAAGATGAGACGGTTTTATTCAGCTTAGGAAAGACGTCTACCCGTTAATAGGTTACCGGTACTGGCAAAGATGAGACGGTTTTATTCAGCTTAGGAAAGACGTCTACCCGTTAATAGGTTACTGGCAAAGATAAGACGGTTTTCATTCAGCTTAGGAAAGACGTCTACCCATTAATAGGTTACTGGCAAAGATAAGACGGTTTGTATTCAGCTTAGGAAAGACGTCTACCCATTAATAGGTTACTGGCAAAGATAAGACGGTTTGTATTCAGCTTAGGAAAGACGTCTACCCATTAATAGGTTACTGGCAAAGATAAGACGGTTTGTATTCAGCTTAGGAAAGACGTCTACCCATTAATAGGTTACTGGCAAAGATAAGACGGTTTGTATTCAGCTTAGGAAAGACGTCTACCCATTAATAGGTTACTGGCAAAGATAAGACGGTTTGTATTCAGCTTAGGAAAGACGTCTACCCGTTAATAGGTTAGAGATTATCGTAATTAAACCAACAAACTTTCCTTATCAAATTGTCTACAAACTGTCGAGTTTGTTGTTGTTGTTGTTCTTGTTGTTACCCAAGCTGCCTGGCCGAACAGCCCCAAGGCCCCGAGCAATTCCAAGGCCATAACCGAGTGCCCCCACAGAACCCTCCCCGCCGACCACAATAAAGCCTGGGTGACCGAAGCCACTCCATGGCGGGGAGCTAAGGAGGGTGCGGAAACGCCCGGGAAACCAAAGCCCCACCCAGGGCCCTGTGCCCCTCAGCAATTATGAAGAGAAAGTTGAGGGGCAAGGGGAAAATGTGACGCTGTGGCTTCCAATCTTGGTAGATTGGGAGGTCAATCCACGGAAGAGACGCCGTCACTTGAGATCTAGAAAATATATAAGTTAAACTGTCGAGTGAATTTGTTTATATAACTATTATTTCTATATCATTCCCATTATATTATTCCCAGCAATATGTAATACTTGCATAATATAATTCACAGGTAATAGGTAGCGCCAACGAACTAGGCATTAATCTGGACCCCTTAACTTCTTATAACTCAACATGAATGAAAGCAATCGGGCTGACCTTTCGATCATTTGGGAAGAGTCCACCAGGAAATAGATGTAGACATTTACAGCCAGTTTGCTCAAGGTCCTTTTGAGTTACGAAGAGGTCAGGGATCGAGTTCGTTGGCGCTACCTATAGTAAAGAACTTATCCGACGACTGTACAATCGCGCTAATAAGTCATGTCTCGGCACCAAGTATGTTTTGATCAATAATTGGTATCACCAATATCTAAGCTTCATTTCTTCATATCGAGTGAAATATACAAACATGTTCCTACACTTACCCACCCTATTCAACATCTGACAGACATTAATACAGCACAGAGCGAGCCAAACGTAATGACAGCTGGAACATGACTTATTAGCGCGACCGTACACTCGGATACCATAGTCTCTAGTAGCTCACCCATACACATTCCTGGACTTCACCCATTTCTGGACTTCACCCATTTCTGGACTTCACCCATTTCTAACCATGGAAGCATATCTCTGGACACGAATATATGACTATAATTGTCTATAAATCAACTACAAAAACTATATATATATTATTTATTCAAAAGCAAGTTCTATCCAAAAATCAATCCGGATAGATTTAACCCTTTCACGCATTTATGACGCAGAGGTTGCCAGATTAGCAATAAGAAATAAAGAGAGTTCTCTCACTCTTATAATTACCTCTCCAAAATTAGTTTTCTGCCCACAGCTAACTCAAAGACAACTGCAGAGGTTGAAGTACCTAAACTAAAGGTTTCTAAATACCCCTGATGGTAACAAAGGCTTTAAAGTATCCCCAATAGGCTCAACACAGCTAACTCAAAGACAACTGCAGAGGTTGAAGTAACTAAACTAAAGGTTTCTAAATACCCCTGATGGTAACAAAGTCTTTAAAGTATCTCCAATAGGGCTCAACACAGCTAACTCAAAGACAACTGCAGAGGTTGAAGTAACTAACTAAAGGTTTCAAAATACCCCTGATGGTAACAAAGGCTTTAAAGTATCCCCAATAGGCTCAACACAGCTAACTCAAAGACAACTGCAGAGGTTGAAGTAACTAAACTAAAGGTTTCTAAATACCCCTGATGGTAACAAAGGCTTTAAAGTATCCCTAATAGGCTCAACATTGCGTCATAAGCGTGAAAGGGTTAAGGGGAGGTATTTAGTTTGTTCCCTAGACCTCTATCAACCTTAAAATTACACCCCCTCGAGTCCCTTTCAAGATAAATTTGTACATTTTTCGGTAGAAAAATGTCCAGGCCGAAGGCCGGTTCCTCTTAAATTACAGGCTCGCTATCGCTCGCCAGGATAAAATAGACACCTGAATTGCACGAAAGGTCTTAATATGGGGTGAAAGTTCTTAAAATCGCTAAACTAATGGGGAAAACGTCTTAAAATCTCAAAAGCCATGGGGCTAAACATGAGGGAGAAAGGGGTCCAGAAAAAAATCCCTCAAGTGGAAATCTCCCCTTAAGGTACAGTGACGCTAATAAGTCATGTGTCAGCTGTCATTAAGTTTTGCTCGCTGTGTGCTGTATTAATGTCTGTCAGATGTTGAATAGGGTGTGATAGGAACATGTTTGTATATCTCACTGGAAACGATGAAAGAAAGCTTAAGGGGAGATTTCCACCTGGAGGATTTTTTTCTGAAGCTCTTTCTCCCTCATGTTTAGCCCCATTGCTTTTGATATATAAAACGTTCGCCCCATTAGTTTAGCGATTTTAAGAACTTTCACCCCATATTAAGACCTTTCGTGCCATTTAGGTGTCGATTTTATCCTGGCGAGCGATAGCGAGCCTGTAATATAAGAGGAACCGGCTTTCAGCCGGGAAATTTTTCTACCGAAAAATGTACAAATTTATCTTGAAAGGGGGTCAAGGGGGTGACATTTTTAGATTGCTGGAAGAGTAGGAAACAAACTAAAAACCTCCCCTTAAACCGAACTTACGATGATGTGTCAATTAAGATACGAGGGGTGTGAATGAAGTCAAGACACCCCCACCACACCCCTCCCTCCCTTTGGCTTGTATCCATTCGGCCCCATTCAGCCTACTGTTTCAAGACGTTTACCCCCATCCAGGTGTCAATATTTTCCTGGCGAGCGGTAGCGAGCCAGCATATATATTTTTTGTTTTGACAGCAAGCTAAATTTGTACATTTTTCGATAGAAAAATGTCTCCGGCGAAGCCGGATTTCTCCAAACAATGCTGGCTCGCTATCGCTCGCCAGGAAAAAATCGACACCTGGATGAGGATAAACGTCTTAAAACAGTTGGCTGAATGGGGCCGAATGGATACAAACCAAAGAGAGAGGGAGAGAATGAGAAAAAAAAGCGAGGTGGGCTCAATTAAGATACGAGGGGTGCGAATGAAGTCAACAAACACCCTCTCCACTCCCTCCCTCCCTCCCTTTCAGAACCCTTGACAGACAGACGGACAGAGGGACAGACAGGCGCTGACGTGGACTCAATATCGGGTGAACTTCCGCATCGCATCACGCAGAATACAGTTGTTTAGGTGTTATGATTGATGTGTAATGATTGATATGTTCAGTTTGATCATATATGTTACGATTGATTGTACAAGTTATGATCGATATGTTACAATTGATCGTATATGTTATGATTGATGTGTGCTGATTGATCGTATATTATGTTAGGATTGATATTGATATATAAGGTAGGCCACATGTATTTACGAGATCAGGGAGGTGATGGAGGAGTTGCCAAGTGGGTTCCGAGGTAAAACAAATAAAAAATAAAAAATTAAATTAAATGGTGAAATGGACCTGCCTTGTGTGGGCCGATCGACTCTCTGCAGACTCCCGTTTTCTTATGTTCTTAAAAGGCTTTACAAGGGGTACAGTATGTGGAGCATTGATAAAGTTGCCTTCAAAAGATAATTCCTAAGCTGCATAAGTAACACCCCGTTCTTAACATTAATCATCAATTACAAACCCCAATGTACTTGAATAAACTAATGAAAGCATATGGTCCTCCCGGGATTCGAACTCGGGACACCACATAAGCCCCTAAGAAAGAATAACGCGGTCAGAATCCAAGTGCCCCAGACAGCCCATAACTCGACGCCCTGGGCCCATCATAAAGACGATACCCCCTTATCTTGGACCATCAGGCAGGGTCTTGAAAGGGGTGAGGGAAAAAAAAAAAAAACGGGCTTGCTCCCTCCTCCATGCCTGACCGTTAATTTGCGGGGGGGGGGGGGTCATTGGAAGGGTGGGGAGGTGGTCATTAGAGGGGAGGAAGGGTGGGGAGGGTGGTCATTGGATAGGGGGAAGGGGGGGTCATTGGATAGTGTAGAGGAGAAGGGAGAAGGGGGGTCATTGGATGGAAGAAGGGGGGGTCATTGGTTGGGCGGAAGGGAGACAGTCTTTGGGTGGGGGAAGGGAGACAGTCTTTGGGTGGGGGAAGGGAGGAGACAGTCTTTGGGTGGGGAAGGGAGACAGTCTTTGGGTGGGGGAAGGGAGACAGTCTTTGGGTGGGGGAAGGGGGGTTATTGGGAGGGGGGCTATTGGGTGGGGGGAAGGGGGGGTTATTGGGTGGGGGGTTATTGGGTGGGGGGAAAAGAGGGGTCATTGGGTAGGTGGGAAAGAGGGAGGGGGGGCGCTTCTCCTCTATAACCTCCTCCTTCCCTTTAAAGCTGTGTGTCCTCCTTGGGAAGCTCGACTTCTGCCGGACCAAGAAAACACACACACACACACACACACACACACACACACACACACACACACACCCACACCCACACCCACACATATATACTGTATACTACATATATTTAGACAGGCAACCTCACACAAATACATATTACTCAATACACATGCACACCCACACGTGAGCTGGGTCTATAATTGGGCCTTGTAATTGGGTGGGCCAATCGGCTTTCGGCAGACTCCCATTTTCTTATGTTCTCCGTTTAGTCCATAGGTAGAGTCGTGGTCCTGAATACTTCCTAATGACAACAACAAGAGGGTGGGCGTTAAGGGGAGGTAGTTGGTTTTTCGAGTCTTCCTCCTCCCTCATGTTTAGCCCTACTAGTTATGAGATTTCAAGACATTCGCACTGTTAGTTTGGCGATTATCAGGCCTTTTGCCCCATTTCTTTGCCAATATTAAGACCTTTCGTGCCATTTAGGTGTCGATTTTGTTTTCCTGGCGAGCGATAGCGAGTCTGTATTTTAAGAAGAATCTGCCTTCGGCCGGGACATTTTTCTACCGAAAAATTTACAAATTTATATTCTTGTGGGTGTTTTTTTAAAGTTTGATAGAGGTTTAGAGAGCAAAATAAACCCCCTCCTTAAACCATTGATCCGAACCAGTAAATGTTGCTGCACAATACCGTCTGAGCTCCCTTAACTTGTGAATTTCTTTTGTGATCAAGCAGTTTATCAAAATAGTTCGCCGAAATGTCATAATGGTACTTCCACGAACTGGCCAGAATAGTAGTAATTTTGACATACTGATGACATTTATTAAAACCAAAAATCCTGTAACGTGTCTTTTGTCCCCATTTAGTACCGGTGACCCATTTAGTACCGGTGACCCATTTAGTACCGGTGACCCATTTAGTACCGGTGACCCATTTAGTACCGGTGACCCATTTAGTACCGGTGACCCATTTAGTACCGGTGACCCATTTAGTACCGGTGACCCATTTAGTACCGGTGACCCATTTAGTACCGGTGACGTCCTTTTCATTATAACCTGCCAACTATCGGACGATCTTACTCAGCTTAAGTGGAGGTTTTTGGTCCCTAGATATCCTTCAAGCTTAAGATAACACACCCTTGAGCCCCTTTCAAGATAAATTTGTACATTTTTCGGTAGAAAAATGTCCCGGCTGAAAGCCGGTTCCTCTTAAATTACAGGCTCGCTATCGCTCGCCAGGATAAAATAGACACCTAAATGGCACGAAAGGTCTTAAAATTAACAGAAATGGGTTGAAAGTTCTTAAAATCGTGAAAATAATGGGGCGAACGTCTTAAAATTAGAAAAACAATGGGGCTAAACATGAGGGAGAAAGGAGTCCAGAAAAAAATCCCTCAAGTGGCAATCTCCCCTTAACCCCTTGAAGCTCTGACGCGTTTTAGCAATATATTTTGGCTATCATTAGACGATTTTACGCAGCTTAGGAAGGATCTGTGGATATTAAAAGGGTAAAGACGCTCTCACTCAATCCTCCGACCTCCACATACCCTTTCTAATCTGAATAAAATCGTCCAATAATTACCAGGAAACAAAACGGAAATGCGTATTGGAGCTTGAAAGGGTTAAAAGAGATTTCGTGTAACATGTGCCTGGGTTGGTGTTTCGATAATCTTCACTACATCCGCCTTATTAGAAACCATTTATTAGGGAAAATAAGGACCAATAAACTCGCCATATTTTTCTCATTATAGTCCGCATGGAGGAATTCCGTTATCTACACTTGACAAAACCCGATTTCAAAGAAAAATACACCAAAAATCTGTCAAAAGATGTCAAATAGCGGGGGTGTGGGGGCGGCAGCCCCCACCCATAATACTAGGATAGGTTAGGTAAGGTTGTTAGGTTAGGCTAATGTCCTTTCAAAGGGGATATAGGCTAGTAAACACTAGGATAGCCTATACCTGGTCAGAGGTAAGAAGAAGTACCGGTAAGAAGAAGAGTCGTGATGTAGTCTCCTTCAATGTTACCGGTGTTTGTCCCCATTTAGTACCGGTGTTTGTCTCCATTTAGTACCGGTGTTTGTCTCCATTTAGTACCGGTGTTTGTCTCCATTTAGTACCGGTGTTTGTCTCCATTTAGTACCGGTGTTTGTCCCCATTTAGTACCGGTGTTTGTCCCCATTTAGTACCGGTGTTTGTCCCCATTTAGTACCGGTGTTTGTCCCCATTTAGTACCGGTGCTTGTCCCCATTTAGTACCGGTGTTTGTCCTCATTTAGTACCGGTGTTTGTCCCCATTTAGTACCGGTGTTTGTCCCCATTTAGTACCGGTGTTTGTCCCCATTTAGTACCGGTGTTTGTCCCCATTTAGTACCGGTGTTTGTCCTCATTTAGTACCGGTGTTTGTCCCCATTTAGTACCGGTGTTTGTCCCCATTTAGTACCGGTGTTTGTCCTCATTTAGTACCGGTGACATACTTGTCATTATGTTCTGACAACTATTAGAAAGGGTTAAGGGGGGGGGGGGACCTGTTTTGGTTCTGTCCTTTTCTATCTTTCTCTTGCTTGTATCCATTCGGCCCCATTCAGCCTATTGTTTTAAGAAGTTTATCCCCATCCAGGTGTCAATTTTTTACTGGTGAGCGGTAGCGAGCCAGCATATTTTTTATTTTTGTTTGACAACAGGCTAAATTTGTACATTTTTCGATAGAAAAATGTCTCCGGCGAAGCCGGATTTCTTCATATAATGCTGGCTCGCTATCGCTCGCCAGGAAGGAATCGACACCTAGATGGGGATAAACGTCTTAAAATAGTTGGCTGAATGGGGCCGAATGGATACAAGCCAGAGAAAGAGAGAAAAGGAAAGAAATAACAAAAAGCAGGTCACCCCCCCTTAACCCCTTAAGTACCGGGAACTTTCTTTGCATTTTATTCTGGCACCCATTAGATGATTATATTCAGCTTAGGAAGGACCTCTACCCATTAAAAGGCTACAGACTCATTTAATGCCTTGCGCTATACCATAGATCTTTCCGAACCTGAATAAAATTGTCTAATGGTGTCCAGAAAACGATGAAAATGAAGTCACCGTTACTGAATGGTTTGAGTAGCAAATTAAAGTATATAGTTACATGCTTAACCATCTTTTCTACAATAACTATCAGCTGGGAAAAAAAAAAAAAAAAAAAAAAAAAAAAAAAAAAAATAATAATAATAATAATAATAATAATAATAATAATAATAATAATAATAGCCTAATAATAATAATAATAATAATAATAATAAAAATAATAATAGCCTAATAAATAAAAATAAAATAATACTAATAATAATAATAATAATAATAATAATAATAATAATATAAATAAAAATAATAAATAATTATATATTAACTAAAATTGGTTTACTGTACATCTGTAGTCATAACAGGGTAAACTAATCAATTCAACCTATTGCAGGTGTTTACAATCATGATTAAATGTATTGATAATAATATGGATGTCAACAAATCCTTCACAAGTTAACCATTAACCCCTTCTGTACCGGACCGTCTTTTTTAGTTGTCGTCGATCTATATTGAGGCGATTTTGTGCAGATTAAGAAGGACTTGTGGTCGTGCAAAAGTGCTAAGTGGGATAGGTAGAAGCCTGTGAAATTGACCACTTGCGAATTTCGGGCTATAAGGTAGTTGGAGCTGTGAACATCGCTATTAAGGGGAGATCTCCACTTGAGGGATTTTTTTCTTGAACCCTTTCTTCCTCATCTTTAGCCCCATTGCTTTTGATATTATAAAAAGTTTGCCCCATTACTTTAGCGATTTTAAGAACTTTCACCCCATATTAAGACCTTTCGTGCAATTCAGATGTCAATTTTATCCTGGCGAGCGATAGCGAGCCTGTAATTTAAGAGGAACCGGCCTTCGGCCGGGACATTTCTCTACCGAAAAATTTACAAATTCATCTTGAAAGGGACTCAAGGGGGTGTAATTTTAAGCTTGATGGAGGTCTAGGGAACAAACTAAATACCTCCCCTTAAACAAAATTGCGGTAATAATGTAGGTTTCTGATGGATAGAATGAATGTTGAATGAATGTTGAATAAATGTTGAATGAATGTTGAATGCATGTTGAATGCATGTTGAATGAATGTTGAATGCATGTTGAATGAATGTTGAATGCATGTTGAATGCATGTTGAATGCATGTTGAATGAATGTTGAATGTATTTAATGTGTTTGTAAATGGACTATAACTGCATTTTATCTGGTAATTTTGCTAGATATCACTGTCTACAGCTCCAACTTCCTTATAGGTTGAAACTCGCAAGTGGTCAATTGCTGGAGGCCATATATAACTGAATAAAATCGTCTAATAGTAGCCAGAATAAAGTTAAAAGGACGACACCGGTACAGAAGGGGTTAAAAGGACGACACCGGAACAGAAGGGGTTAAAAGTACACTACAGGAATTGGAACGCCTTTTCACTCACACGAGGCAATGCATATTTGCATTGTCAATTGAGTGGTAAAGTTAGGAAATGAACTACCTAGTGATGCTATTGAGTTTAGCTCATTTGCATAATGTAATGCTCATAATAACCTTTATGTCAGGGATTTAAGATATAAATCAAACATGCTGTACATTAAATTACCCAAAACTAAGCTGAATATAATATTAAATTGATATGGTCAATGAAAAACAGGGATGGTGATTTTTGTGTTCATAATATTTTAATATAACAAATTGTTATTTCACGTCCAGTTATAAAAGATCAACTCTAGCAATTTTAAGAAAGAACGTTATTCAGATAAAACAATTTACTCGGTCAAAACATTAATAAAGTATTAAAAATCATAAAATCTTAAAACTTATATAAAACATGCATACTCATTTACAATGCCCATCGCTTGGTAAATATCCTTATTGATCTCCATAAACTCTCGCTTCTGTTTGTGGTACACGTTAAGTTTCCGTTCCAACTCCAGCTTCCTCTTCAGGGCCAGAAATTCCTCCACTTTAATGTTGAGGTCCTTGGGCTTGCACCGCCGTTGTCGATCCTTCTTACCCAGTGATGTGGCCCTTTTGGTCTTGGGTCTTGCTGCTTCGGTATCAGAGTAGTAGCCAGTAGTTTCTCTGGATACATTTATGTGGCTCCGTATGATAGCAGTTCTGAGGAGGCAGTCCTCGGATTTGCTTCTTGGGGCAGGAAGCGTCAGATTTGGTGCGCTGCCGTGCAAAACTAGATCGGCTCCCTTCTGTAATACGAGTTTATTACCTGCATTACCTGCATTACCTTTATTACCTGCATTACCGTAACAGAAATCACGTTCGGAACCAGGGTGCTTGGCACAGGTTGTCAGCACCTCTCTGGACGCCCTCGGGAGTTTTCTAGATTGCCTCAGCCAGTTGGAACGGTCTTTGTCGGGATTTCGTACAAGGCTGACTTCCCCACATAACACCTGAGCAACGGGTACTGTGTTGTCAATATTGTTTTCACATACTTTTTGCGACGAAAGCACAAGTTGTATTTCTTTGACACTGCGAAGAGACGAAGGCACAAGTTTTTCTTTTACACTGCGAAGATTATTTGCATCGTTTTGTGTTGTTAGCTTCATGCCTGTGAGCTCAACTGTAGGTATCTTGCTTGCGACCCTAGTCTTACTGCGGTTCTCCTCGTCACACGTCATTTTCCCCGGGGCCCACTCGATTTTGGATCTTCGGAGGACGTGTTTCCTGGTGAAGGAGGGGACAGGTGGGAGACCGTCGATAGCTTCCAAAGTCGCGTTGTCCAGGGGCCTCCCAGTGATCAGTTTTGTCAACAACCTCCTCCCAGCCTTGCCTACAGCTCGAACCCTGCTGGACACATGCGAGGTATGCTTCGGTTTCATTATGTGCCGCCTATCCTCGCACCGCTGGACCAGAGGGAGTACAGTGTTGTGTCATCGGTGGGAGGTTGTGAGGGACTGAGGCACGAACAGTAATATTCATTCTAATTTTGGAAGGTGGTTATGTTTTTCCCTTTTCTCACTTCGAACGAAAATTTAGGGGGCTGAGAGTGTTAATTTATGACAGATAATTTTATACCACCCAGTTCAAATACTAACAAGAGCAATATTCGTTCACTTATTTCCCAAATGTTGATGAACGAAATAATGAGAAACATATAGCGATCTTTCTGAAACTGAATGATATTTAACCCCTTTTTCACAAATTAGCCCGAAGTTGTATTGTTCAATAGGGAAGCCTTTAAGGGGGGTGACCTGCTTTTAGTCTGTCCTTTTCTATCTTTATCTGGCTTGTATCCATTTGGCCCCATTCAGCCTACTGTTTTAAGACGTTTATCCCCATCCAGGTGTCAATGTTTTAATGGTGAGCGGTAGCGAGCAAGCATATTTTTTATTTTTGTTTGACAGCAGGCTAAATTTGTACATTTTTCGATAGAAAAATGTCTCCGGCGAAGCCGGATTTCTTCATATAATGCTGGCTCGCTATCGCTCGCCAGGAAGAAATCGACACCTAGATGGGGATAAACGTCTTATAATAGTTGGCTGAATGGGGCCGAATGGATACAAGCCAGAGAAAGAGAGAAAAGGACAGAAATAACAAAAAGCAGGTCACCCCCCTTAAATAAATGTGTTCGTGCGCCTCCACCTTCGTTCAACTAATTGCTCAGAAGAAATTGACCGTAAATAATGGATGACTCTTGAAAACTGATTCACAATTTATTACTCCGAACCTTTTTATCCGAACACTGTTATAGGTTTGAATCAAATATAAGACTTTGTTAATTTTTGGCTGTATTTTTGGCTGTAATCGTTCCGTCTTGTGTTGAATTTCGTGGTGGTTCGCTAATTCGGATCTTAGTTGAGAAAACGAACCGCATTTTGAAATATATATAAGTACGGTCGAGGTTAATAAGTGTCGTCAGATATTTTATCACAAAGTTTCGGACGCTGACTAATACTCTGAGGGATAAGCACTTCTCCCAGTCACTATAAAGGTACCAATAACACTTGTTGAGCGAAAACCACTGAAATCTATGACAACACTTAATACCCCCGATCGTACACATAACATTTTGTTCGGTAATAACTTTAAGGGGAGATTTCCACTTGAGGGATGTTTTTTCCGGACCCGTTTCTCCCTCATGTTTAGCCCCATTGCTTTTGAGATGTGAAGACGTTCGCCCTAGTAGTTTTGACATTTTAAGACATTTTGCCCCATTTCTGTCAATTTTAAGACCTTTCGTGCCATTAAGGTGTCGATTTTTTTTCTGGCGAGCGATAGCGAGCCTGTAATTTAAAAGCAACCGGCCTCCGGCCGGGACATTTTTCTACCGAAAAATGTAAAAATTTATCTTGAAAGGGGGTCTAGGGGATGTAATTTTAAGCTTGATGAAAACGTATGGAACAAACTAAATACCTCCCCTTAAAGTTGTTATGGATACAAACAGCAAATCAGACTGATCCCTTACACATTACCAGGTGCCTAAAATAAATCATCTTAGGGTAACTAAACTGAAAAGGAAGTCACGTGCACTGAAAGGGTTAAGGGGGACAGTGACTGTTTTGGGGGGGGTCTATTAATTTATTTATTCATGAATGTTTTACTTTTCTTCGCTAGACCTCCATCAAGCTTAGAAAAATACCCCCTAGACCCCCCCCCCCCCCTTCAAGATAAATTTGTACATTTTCGGTAGTAAAATGTCCTAGCCAAAGGCCGGTTTCTCATCAAATTACAGGATCACTATCGCTCGCCAGAAAAAAATTGACACCTACATGACACGGTCTTAAAACTGACAACGAAATGGTGTTAAAATCGCCAAACTAATGGGCCGAACGTCATAAAGTCTGAAAACTAATGGGGCTAAACACGAGGGAGAAAGGGGTCCAGAAAAACGCCCCATCTCCCCTTAAACCAAGACAATAACCAGTCCTGTATATTCAATGCTCCCCATGGAGAACCTGTGGGGAGTTTGTTGGCGTTTAATCCTATCTCCCTTTAAGGGGGGGGGGGGGTTCACCGATTTGTTTATCTTTCTCTCCTTTCCCTGGCTTGTATCCATTCGGCCCCATTCAGCCAACTGTTTTAAGAAGTTTATCCCCATCCAGGTGTCGATTTCTTCCTGGCGAGCGACAGCGAGCCAGCATTGTATGGAGAATTTCCGGCTTCGCCGGAGAAATTTTTCAATCGAAACATGTACAAATTTAGCTTGCTGTCAAAACCAATATATATATATATATATATGCTGGCTCGCTACCGCTCGCCAGGAAAATATTGACACCTGGATGGGGGTAAACGTCTTAAAACAGTAGGCTGAATGGGGCCGAATGGATACAAACCAAAGAGAGAGGGAGAGAAAGAGAAAAAAACAAACGAGGTGGGCTCCCTTAACCCCATCTCCCTTTAATATACACGGCGGCTCCCACCTGAACATACTCTTCTCTCTCTCTCTCCACAGCTCTTCTCTCTCTTCACACCTCTTCTCTCTCTTCACACCTCTTCTCTCTCTCCACACCTCTTCTCTCTCTTCACACCTCTTCTCTCTCTTCACACCTCTTCTCTCTCTTCACACCTCTTCTCTCTCTTCACACCTCTTCTCTCTCTTCACACCTCTTCTCTCTCTTCACACCTCTTCTCTCTCTCCACACCTCTTCTCTCTCTCCACACCTCTTCTCTCTCTCCACACCTCTTCTCTCTCTCCACACCTCTTCTCTCTCTCCACACCTCTTCTCTCTCTCCACACCTCTTCTCTCTCTCCACACCTCTTCTCTCTCTCCACACCTCTTCTCTCTCTCCACACCTCTTCTCTCTCTCCACACCTCTTCTCTCTCTCCACACCTCTTCTCTCTCTCTCCACACCTCTTCTCTCTCTCCACACCTCTTCTCTCTCTCCACACCTCTTCTCTCTCTCCACACCTCTTCTCTCTCTTCACACCTCTTCTCTCTCTCCACACCTCTTCTCTCTCTCCACACCTCTTCTCTCTCTCCACACCTCTTCTCTCTCTCCACACCTCTTCTCTCCCTCCACACCTCTTCTCTCTCTCTCTCTCCCCAGCATAGCCAGGTGGGGGATGTGGGGTGAGAAGCGGGGGAGTAGAGTGTGGGGGATGTGGGGTGAGAAGCGGGGGAGTAGAGTGTGGGGGATGTGGGGTGAGAAGCGGGGGAGTAGAGTGTGGGGCCTTGTTGACAGTCTATGTGGGATTTTGAACTTAAGGGGGAGGCAGACCGTTTTGCTGGACCCCTTTCTCCCTCATGTTTAGCCCCACTAGTTTTGAGATTATAAGACGTTCGGCCCATTAGTTTGGCGATGTTAACACCTTTCGCCCGATTTCGTTGTCAACTTTAAGACCTTTCGTGCCATTTAGGTGTCTATTATTTCCTGGCGAGCGATAGCGAGCCTGGAATTTTAAGAGGAACCGGCCTTCGGCCGGAACATTTTTCTACCGAAAAATGTACAAATTTATCTTGAAGGGGGGTCTAGGTTTTTTTTGTCTAAGCTTGATGGAAGTCTAGGGAGGATACTAATAAAATATATGAATAAATTAATTAATAGACCAAACAAACGGGAAACTGCATAAAGCCATGCGGCCCACACTAAGCAGCTCCCATTCACACCCAGCCCATATCATCCATATGGGAATCCAACTTACGCTTAAAGCTAATCACTGCTCTGGGCAGTCCATTCCACATGTTAACAACTCTATTCCGAAACCAGTGTTTTCCTATGTCTTTCCTAAATCTAAACTTATCTAACTTGAAACCATTTGAGCTTTGTTCGAACCTTATACATACATACATACATACACACACACACTGTCTATATTGTACGTTGTCATCAATGCGACCCAGGTAAGTGTGTCACTCTTGCATAGTAAAAAGTGTTTGCCATATAATTAATATGCAAATTAATAAATGAGAGAGAGAGAGAGAGAGAGAGAGAGAGAGAGAGAGAGAGAGAGAGAGAGAGAGAGAGAGAGAGAGAGAGAGAGAGAGAGAGAGAGAGAGAGAGTATAAAGAGGTGAATTAAGGTGTCCCAGGGAAACTGTTGTGCACCGGGTGACGGGGTTAATAAAGCAGGGACAACCAAATAAAATAAAGGGGGGGGGGGGGCACAGACACATACCTATACATACACACACACACACACATACATACACACACACACACACACACACACACACACACACACACACACACACACACACACACCTACACACATGTACACACAAATACAAACTTGTACACACAAACACACACACACATACATACACTAACACTCATACACGTACACACACCTACACACACACACACACACAAAGGTGACGATTATTTTCTACATCTACCTATAGAATAGCGACAGCTGGCCAGCATGTTAGGTGAAATAGGCCTTTGGGCGAGACAATTTCACTAAAAAAATGTACAAATTTATCTCGTACGAGGGTATGGGGGGGGGGGGGGGGGGTGATAGCATGAAGGGGATCTGGGAGGACGTTATTTTACTCTATTAATCCTTTCAAGCTCCAATACGCATTTATGTTTTGTTTGCTGGTACCGGTAATTCTTAGACGATTTTATTCAGATTAGGAAGGGTATATGGAGGTCAGAGGGTTGATTGAGACAGTCTTTACCCTTTTTAACACCCACAGATCCGTCCTAAGCTGCATAAAATCGTCTAATGATAGCCAAAATATACTGCTAAAACGCGTCAGAGCTTCAAGGGGTAAAGCAAATATATAATAGATTGCTGAAAAACGGCAAACGCAATTTAAGAAACAACTATAACAAGCAAACTTTGTATATGACCCGGCCCAAGGCCGATTTCTTCAAAGTTACAGGCGCGCTATCGTTCGACCAGAATAAACATCGACACCTGAATGGGGTGAAACGTCTAATTATCACCAAATTAATAGGGTGAATGTCTTTAAATCGACAAACTAATGCAGCGAAACAAGGGAGCCCCCCCCCCCCCCATCACACCAACTAGGGTGGAATAGTAATAAGTTATCATTAAGTCCACCTCGTCTTTTTTTTTTCTCTTTCTCTCCCTCTCTCTTTGGCTTGTATCCATTCGGCCCCATTCATCCTACTGTTTTAAGACGTTTAACCCCCATCCAGGTGTCAATATTTTCCTGGCGAGCGGTAGCGAGCCAGCATATATATATTTTTGATTTGACAGCAAGCTAAATTTGTAAATTTTTCGATAGAAAAAAATCTCTGGCGAAGTCGGATTTCTCCATACAATGCTGGCTCGCTATCGCTCGCCAGGAAGAAATCGACACCTGGATGGGGATAAACATCTTAAAACTGAATGGGGCCGAATGGGGTTGAGTGGATACAAGCCAAAGAACGAGAGAAAAGGAGAGAAAGATAAAAAAAGCAGGTGACCCCCCTTGACAAATACTGTGTTTTATATTGGTTTGGCTACTGAATAACACAATAGCTACACAATTAATATATTTAAAATAATAATAATAATAATAATAATAATAATAATAATAATAATAATAATAATAATAATTAATATGAGCCAAGTCTATTTCCTTGTCCAATTAAAAATATATACCTGTATTAATTTGATTCCCAGAACATAGATTTCATTATAATCTTTCGAATTAATTACCAAGCCATCTCCTCTGGGCCTAACACCAACTTTCATAGCGTTAAAATATATCATTACTAATATATATATTATTGTCGGTCCAACATAGTCATCAAGGACTTGCAATTAGGTTTTCGAGTACATATTGTCGTTATTCCCAAACTAGAATACACTCAATCACAATACAACGAAATCTCATTATTCTCACTCACTCACTCACTCATTCACACACACACACCTCCCATTCACTCTTAGACACTCTCTCCCTATCTCTCTCTCTCTCTCTGATTAATTAATTCTCTCTCTCTCTCTCTCTCTCTCTCTCTCTCTCTCTCTCTATATATATATATATATCTCTATATATATATATATATATATATATATATATATATATATATATATATATATATATATATACAACACTGAAGTGAAACCAGCGTTAGTTTCTTAATCCCGGAAGTCAAAGTGTACCAACAGACACCCCACCCAACTCGACCCTTGCTCAACATTCCAGGTCAAATACAAGACACAGGTCAACCTTCGTAAATGCGGTGGTGGTGTGAAGTGAAGTCAAAGATCCCAGTCACACAGCATTAAGTGACAAGTTATATATATTGTATATATATATCGGCGCTCTGTAGATCTCCGTAATTTTGTTACGTTTTTGTGGGGTCGGTCCCCAGGGTATTGGTAAGTTGGGCCTATAATTAGGCCTTGTAATTGGGGTTGGGTGTGACAGGGATCTGCCTTGTGTGGGCCGATCGGCTTTCTGCAGACTCCCATTTTCCTATGTTCTTATGTTAAGTTAACACCGGCTTTCGGGGATCTACTTAAGGGGATGTGGGTCGTTTTTTTTCTAGTCCCCCTTCTTCCTTATGTTTAGCCCCATTAGTTTCTTGGTTTTAAGACGTTCGGGCCAATAGTTTGGCGATTTTAAGATTTTTCGCCTCATTTCTTTGTCAATATTAAAGGTGGGGGCTCATGGGTTGAGATAAACATGGAATGATAATCGCCAAGCTGTACATAATTATCTTGCAAAATGCAATGGCACTGAAATAATTATTAACAATGGTATAAAGGATTTTGTGGATCGTCTATACCGGGCCTGTGACGTCACAAGAGTGTAAGTCCACCATCCAGTCTAGGCTAAGGATACTGGTGTGACGTCACTATGACGTCACAGGCCCGGTATAGACGATCCGCAAAATCCTTTATACCATTGTTAATAATTATTTCAGTGACATTGCATTTTACAAGATAATTATATGCAGGCTGGCGATTATCATTCCATGTTTACCTCAACCCATGAGCCCCCACCTTTAAGACTTTTCGTATAGTCTATGTGTCGATTTTTTCCTAGCGAGCGATAGTGAGCTTGTAATTTAGGAGGAACCGGCCTTCGGCCATGACATTTTTCTACCGAAAAATTTAAATGTTCTAGAAGGACGGTCTGGAAGGGTGTATTTTAAAACGTTATGGAGGTCTAGGGAGGATATTAACCCCTTCAGTACCGGCGACGTCCTTTGAACTTTATTATGGCTACTATTAGACGATTATATTCAGCTTCATAAGGGCCTCCAGCAATTAACAGGCTTCAAAGTATCTCACCTAACCCTTTATACTACCACAGATACTTCTTAAACTGCACACAATCCTCTAAATAGAGTTAGAATAAAATGATAAAAGACAATGGCGGTACAAAAGGGGTTAAAAGAACAGTAAATACATAAACAAACAAATAAACCCCTGAAGTAAAAGGCCCGAGTCACACAATTCTTCTTAGGCCTTATAATTAGGTTTAGGTGTGAGAGGGATCTGTCTTGTGTGGGCCAATCGGCTTTCTGCAGATTCCCATTTTCTTTATGTACTTATCTTCTTAAATGTTGTCTACGTGCATGGAAAGTGTTAGCCTTATTCTATTATAGTACAAAATAAATATGATAAGAGGTATTCAAGTGGGTTAGTGGAATTAATAAAGGAGACATGAAAAATGTACTAAAGCTCAGTGATAGCGAAAAAACTCGTACAAATGGTTTCAAATTAGATAAAGGGATCTACAGTAGATACCTTACACGAATGGTCAGTAAAATGGCAGATGAAGTTTAACATTGACAAATGCAAGGTATTAAAGATAGGGAAGATGCATACAAATTTTTAATATAAACTAGCTAATATGGAATTAGAAAACTCAGACTGTGAGAAAGATCTAGGTGTGTTTGTTAGCAATGATTTGAAGCCTAGAAAACAATGTATAAGCGTTCGTAACAAGGCAAACAGGATTCTCGGGTTCATCTCTAGGAGTGTGAGTAACGGAACTGCTGATGTTATCTTAAAACTTTACTTGTCATTAGTGAGACCCCATATGGATTATGCTGTTCAATTTTGGTGTCCTTATTACAGAATGGACATAGATTCATTGGAGAGAGTACAACGTAGAATGACAAAAATGATCCATAATATTAGAAATCTTTCGTATGAAGAAAGGTTGAAGAAATTAGGCTTACATTCGTTAGAGAGACGCAGAGTTAGAGGTGACATGATGGAGGTATTCAAGTGGGTTAGTGGAATTAATAAAGGAGACATGACAAATTTACTAAAGCTCAGTGATGGCGAAAGAACTCGTACAAATGGTTTCAAATTAGATAAATTTAGTTTCAGAAAAGATATAGGCAAATATTGGTTTGGTAACAGAGTTGTAGATGGGTGGAATAGGCTACCAAGTGATATAGTGGGATCAAGAACGATAGGGAGCTTAGATAAAATTAGATAGGCATATGGACGAGATAGTTTGGGTGTGAGAGGGATCTACCAGGTGTGGGCCAATCGGCGCTCAGCAGACCCCCGTAATCTTGCGTTAATCTCCGACCGTTTTGGTGGGGGTCAGTACTCAAGGTATTAGTGAGATGGGTCTATAATTGGGCCTTGTAATTGGGTGTGACAGGGATCGGTCTTGTATGGGCCGATCGGCTTTTTGCAGACTCCCATTTTCTTATGTTCTTATGTAAAATAACATGCTAACACCAATAACATTGGCGTTACCACTGGAACATACATAGCCTATATGAAGACTATAAACAAAACTTTGATATATAAATTAATACATAAATCAAGAATAAACAAACATTCAGGCTACTATTAGACGATTTATATTCAATTCAAATAAGGCCTCCACCAAGCTTAAGGGGAGGTTTTTAGTTGATTCCCTAGACCTCCATCAAGCTTAAGGGGAGGTTTTTAGTTGATTCCCTAGACCTCCATCAAGCTTAAGGGGAGGTTTTTAGTTGATTCCCTAGACCTCCATCAAGCTTAAGGGGAGGTTTTTAGTTGATTCCCTAGACCTCCATCAAGCTTAAGGGGAGGTTTTTAGTTGATTCCCTAGACTTCCATCAAGCTTAAAATTACTCCCCCTAGACCCCCTTTCAAGATAAATTTGTACATTTTTCGATAGAAAAATGTCCCGGCCGAAGGCCGGTGCCCCTTAAATTACAGGCTCGCTATCGCTCGCCAGGAAAAAATCGACACCTAAATGGCACGAATGGTCTTAAAATTGCCAGAAATGGGGCGAGGGTTCTTAAAATCGCCAAACTAATGGGGCGAACGTCTTTAAATATCAAAAGCAATGGGGCTAAACATGAGGGAGAAAGGAGTCAAGAAAACAAAACCCTCCAAGGTGGAAATCTCCCCTTAACAAGCTCCGAACTTCCTCACTGTATCCGTTTTATTACCACAAATACTTCTTAATTAAACGGCACAAAATCGTCTAAATATAGATACCATAAAAATACAATAAAAATACAATGAAGTCGCCGGTAGAGAGAAGGGGTTAAGCCGGTATCACACGAGCACCTTTTCCCTAAACTTTCATCCTTAAACACTGGTCTGGCAGCTTGTGAGGTCAACATTTGTAATATTTCTGCTAACCTAAATGCATCTACCATCAGTCTAGTTTCCGATATCAGTGCAAAATACTCCAGAAATGTTGCCAGACAAATTTTGATTATCAAATGTGGACAATAAACCTCTCGTGTGATACGGTACTGGCTTTAGGTGGGAGTTACCGGACATTCCACCACCACCACACACCTGCATCGGTACAGTTCCTACAGGCACCTAAGACTATGGGTCAAAGGTCAAACCAGGGGTGACCTGCTTTTTGTTATTTCTGTCCTTTTCTCTCTTTCTCTGGCTTGTATCCATTCGGCCCCATTCAGCCAACTATTTTAAGACGTTTATCCCCATCTAGGTGTCGATTTCTTCCTGGCGAGCGATAGCGAGCCAGCATTATATGAAGAAATCCGGCTTCGCCGGAGACATTTTTCTGTCGAAAAATGTACAAATTTAGCCTGCTGTCAAACAAAAATAAAAAATATGCTGGCTCGCTACCACTCACCAGTAAAAAATTGACACCTGGATGGGGATAAACGTCTTAAAACAGTAGGCTGAATGGGGCCAAATGGATACAAGCCAGAGAAAGATAGAAAAGGACAGAACCAAAACAGGTTAAGGGGAGTGATATTGTTTTTCTCTCCTGTTCCCTCTTTCTCTGCCTTGTATCCATTTGGTTCCGTTCAGTCTACTGTTTTAAGACGTTTATACCCATTCAGGTGTCGATTTTTTCCTGGCGAGCGGTAGCGAGCCAGCATTTTGTTTTAAAGGTTTCTGGCAGTAGGGTAAATTTGTAAATTTATCGATAGAAAAATTTCTCCGGCGAAGCCGGATTTCTCCATACAACCAGGATCCACACACAACGTTGTGTGTGGATCCTGCATACAACACTGGCTGGCTGTCGCGCGCCAGGAAGAGATTGACACCTGGATGGGGATAAATGTCGTAAAACAGTAGGCTGAATGGAGCGGAATGGATACAAGCCAGAGAAAGAGAAAACAAAAAGCAGGTGACCCCCCTTAAACCAAGAAGCTCCGACAAGACCACCTATGTTATAAACCACCTACTCTGCGTGGTCTCGGCTCAGGTGTACTCGCACTTAGTTAAGGTGTGCTGAATGTAGCTAAATAAAGATGGGTAGGATAATAGAGTCAGCTATAGCGACGGGGAATGTCTTCAAAAGGATCTCGATTATTTGCATGAGTGGTCCATAAATTGGCAGGTGACAAATGTAAGGTATTAAGGATTGGAAATCGTAATTTAGAAGCGAAATACAAACTAGATGATGTAGAATTGGACAACTCAGAGTGTGAGAAGGATCTGGGGGTGCTCGTTAGTAATGATCTGAAACCCAGAAAACAATGTGTAAGTGTTAGGAACAGGGCAAATAGAGTTCTAGGATTCATGTCTAGGAGTGTTAGCAACAGGACTGCTGAAGTTTTCTTAAAGCTATACTTAGCACTAGTAAGACCCCATTTAGACTGCTGTCCAATTTTGGTGCCCTTATTACAGAATGGATATCGACCCTTTGGAGGCAGTCCAAAGAAGAATGACGAAAATTATACATAATGTATTTTTATTAATTTCACCACACCACAAAACACCTCCAATGAAATTAATGAAAGCATAATATATGTGATCCACCAGGATTCGAACCTGAAACTTATCATATGAGGAGAGGTTGAAAGCATTAGGCTTGCACACACTAGAAAGACGAAGATGTAGGGGAGACATGATAAAGGTATTTAAATGGATAAACGATATAAATAAGGGCGATATAGATGAAGTATTAAAGCTAAAAAACGGCGACATAACCCGCTCAAATGGTTTCAAGTTAGATAAGTTTAGATTTAGGAAAAATATAGGAAAGCACTGGTTTCGGAATAGAGTTGTTAACATGTGGAATGGACTGCCCAGAGCAGTGATTAGCTCAGGAACAGTTGAACGCTTTAAGCGTAAGTTGGATTCCCATACGGATATAGACTGGGTGTGAATGGGAGCTGCCTGGTGTGGGCCACATGGTTTTACGCAGTTTCCCGCGATCTTATGTAACTGATAATTATAATATACAAAATAATCAATAAAGATAAGAGTAACTCATAATAATTATAATATGCAAATAAGAGAGAGAGAGAGAGAGAGAGAGAGAGAGAGAGAGAGAGAGAGAGAGAGAAAGAGAAGGGAAAGTAAGAGAGAAGCCAGAGCGAGACAGAAATAAAGCGATTCACACACACACACACACACACACACACACACACACACACACACACACAAGACAAATTGGGCTTGTCTCCTTTCATGTGTTAGCCTCAGTTCACCTAGCTGTAAATAGGTACCTGGAATAAGTGGACGACGTTGTGACGTCCCATCTGGGGTTGGCAAAAATGGTACAAGGCGAGATGGGTATCATATGGTTCACCTAAGCTGATGGCTACCTAAGCCTTCGGGCGAGACGGTACCGTCTATAGTGAGAATGGTACCATACAGATCCACCCTAAGCCTTCGTTTCCGATGTCGCCAATTGGCTAAAATACAGACTACACACACATCCACAGCCATTCCAACAGTACATAAAACACTTAACATGCATTTCACGCAATACATTCCCAGTTAAGGAGGCGCGATAATAATGAGCTTAGCTCGCATTGCGTGGATTCCCCTTGACGAACAAGTAACTGAGTAACACACACACACACACACACACACACACACACACACACACACACACACACACACACACACACTCTCTCTCTCTCTTCCAAACCGGGAAACACAACAAAAGGAAATAGCTAACAGACAGAGCCCCACCAGGGAATAAAAGAGCCCACAAACAGCATATACAAGAACATATACAAAGGATGCTACATATCCCCGGTACAGTCACTCACAAAATTTCGTAGCCCTCGCCCCTTTTTAATGGACCACTTGCGAGTTTCGTTCTATAAGGAAGTTGGAGCTGTAGAGATCGATAGTCAACAGACGTGCAACAATAATGTAGGTTTCGCGGATGGCTAAAGAGTATGTTGAATTGAATTTGATGTATCTATAAATGTACTATAAACTGTATGTTAGCTGGTAATTATGTTACATATCGATGTCTACGGCTCCAACTTCCTTATAGCACGAAACTCGCAAGTGGTCAATTGCGGAAGTATATCTCTAGACACGAATTTAAGACTATAATTTGCTATACACCAACAATAAAACTATATACAGTGTGATCCTTAAGGGGATGTTTTTAGTTGATTCCCTAGACTTCCATCAAGCTTAAAATTACTCCCCCTTGACCACCCCCTTTCAAGATAAATTTGTAAATTTCCCGGCCCGGTTCCCCTTAAATTACAGGTTCGCTATCGCTCGCCAGGAAAAAATCGACACCTAAATGGCACGAATGGTCTTAAAATTGACAGAAATGGGGCGAGGGTTCTTAAAAATGTCCGAAAAATTTATCTTGAAAGGGGGTCAAGGGGGTGACATTTTTAGATTGCTGGAGGAGTAGGAAACAAACTAAAAACCTCCCCCTAAATCATTGCCCATAGGGATTTCCCACGTATTTCATTATATAGTAGTAGTGATGATGGTGATAGTAGTAGTGATGATGGTGATAGTAGTAGTGATGATGGTGATAGTAGTAGTGTTTATGGTGATAGTAGTAGTGATGATGGTGATAGTAGTAGTGATGATGGTGATAGTAGTAGTGATGATGGTGATAGTAGTAGTGATGATGGTGATAGTAGTAGTGATGATGGTGATAGTAGTAGTGTTTATGGTGATAGTAGTAGTGATGATGGTGATAGGAGTAGTGATGATGGTGATAGTAGTAGTGATGATGGTGATAGTAGTAGTGATGATGGTGATAGTAGTAGTGTTTATGGTGATAGTAGTAGTGTTTATGGTGATAGTAGTAGTGATGATGGTGATAGTAGTAGTGATGATGGTGATAGTAGTAGTGATGATGGTGATAGTAGTAGTGTTGATGGTGATAGTAGTAGTGATGATGGTGATAGTAGTAGTGATGATGGTGATAGTAGTAGTGATGATGGTGATAGTAGTAGTGATGATGGTGATAGTAGTAGTGATGATGGTGATAGTAGTAGTGTTGATGGTGATAGTAGTAGTGATGATGGTGATAGTAGTAGTGTTGATGGTGATAGTAGTAGTGTTGATGGTGATAGTAGTAGTGATGATGGTGATAGTAGTAGTGATGATGGTGATAGTAGTAGTGATGATGGTGATAGTAGTAGTGTTGATGGTGATAGTAGTAGTGTTGATGGTGATAGTAGTAGTGATGATGGTGATAGTAGTAGTGATGATGGTGATAGTAGTAGTAGTGATGATGGTGATAGTAGTAGTGATGATGGTGATAGTAGTAGTGATGATGGTGATAGTAGTAGTGATGATGGTGATAGTAGTAGTGATGATGGTGATAGTAGTAGTGTTGATGGTGATAGTAGTAGTGATGATGGTGATAGTAGTAGTGTTGATGGTGATAGTAGTAGTGATGATGGTGATAGTAGTAGTGATGATGGTGATAGTAGTAGTGATGATGGTGATAGTAGTAGTGATGATGGTGATAGTAGTAGTGATGATGGTGATAGTAGTAGTATTTATTTGGGAATATTTATTATAATGAAATACGTTGGAAATCCCTATGGATAATTGGTTCAGGTTCGCTCTGGACACTAACTACTGAGGAGCAAGTGTCATCACATAATCAACCCAGATAGTTACAATTGACCACTTGCGAGTTTCTGTCTATAAGGAAGTTGGAGCTGTAGGCATCGATAGCAATAATAAGGTAGGTTTCTGATGGCAAAAGTGTATGTTGAATTGGGTTTTATGTATTTGTGAATATACTATAGATCCGTATTTTAACCACTAATTCTGCTAAATATCGAGGTCTACGGCTCCAACTTCCTTATAGAACGAAACTCGCAAGTGGGCAATTGCATAAAAAAAAAAAAAAAAAAAAAAAAAAATCATAGTTGGTCCATGAATTCTATAAGTTGCTATACATCAACAATACAAATACTGTATATATATACTAATTACTGAGAAGATAGATTAATCCCCAAATCAATTCATATATTCACAATAGAGAAATGCAATAATAATGTGAGTTTGTGATTGATATAAAGTATGATCAATGTGGTTTTATGCGGTTTTCTGTATATATATATATATATATATATATATATATATATATATATATATATATATATATATATATATATATATATATATATATATATATATATATATAAGAACATAAGAAAATGGGAGTCTGCAATAAGCCGATCGGCCCATACAAGGCAGATCCCTGCATTATAGGCCCAACTCACTAATACCTTGAGTACTGACCCCACCAAAACGGTCAGAGATTAACACTAGATTACGGGGGTCTGCTGAGCGCCGATTGGCCCACACCTGGTAGATCCCCCTCACACCCAACCCATCTCGTCCATATGCCTATCTAATTTTATATATATTTTATATATACCGGTATATACAGTATATATCATGACCGTATTTTAGCTGATAATTCTGCTAAATATTGATGGCTACGGCTCCAACTTCCTTATAGGCCAAAACTCGCAAGTGGTCAATTGTATAAAGGAAACAACATAAGAGCTCCACGAATTGTTATAAGTGCCTATACATTATTGACACACACACACAGACAGACAGCTGGGATCGGATCAGCCGGCGATAGTCTGCGGATTAGCCAACCTAGCTTGGGATTGGCCCGGGGGTTCATTGAGTTAACCCTTTCAGTACCGATGGCGTCCTTCTCACTTTATGCGGACTACCATTAGGCGATTATATTCAGCTTAAAGGAGATATTTACTTGTATTTATTTGTACATATATTTAAATATAATTTCTAATCTCCCAGCCACCCCCCACCCCCCAACCCCCCACCAAGACCTCCATCAAACTTTAAAACAAACCCCAAGACCCCCAACGACATAAATTTGTACATTCTTCTATAGAAAAATTGTCCTGGCCGAAGGCCATTTCCTCCTAAATTGCACGCTTACTATCGTCACTCGCCAGGAAAAAACGAAAGCTTAATGGCACAAAAGGTCTTAAAATTGCCAAACTAATGGGGCTAAACACGAAGAAGGGGGCCCAGAAAAATACTAACCTCCCCCTTGGTTTCCAATTCTGGATGATTTTCTTTAGTTTATAATCAGTCCCAAGGGGTCAATACCATCTCAATAAACTACAGGAATAGCATACACCCTTCTTAAGGGAGCCCACCTCGCTTTTTGTTTTCTCTTTCTCTCCCTCTTTCTTTGGCTTGTATCCATTTGGTCCCATTCAGCCTACGGTTTTAAGACGTTTACCCCCATCCAGGTGTTAATATTTTCCTGGCGAGCGGTAGCGAGCCAATATATATATATTTGTTTTGACAGCAAGCTATATTTGTACATTTTTCGATAGAAAAATTTCTCCGGCAAAGCCGGATTTCTCCATACAGTGTTGGCACGCTATCGCTCGCCAGGAAGAAATCGACACCTGGATGGGGATAAACGTCTTAAAATAGTTGGCTGAATGGGGCCGAATGGATACAAGCCTAGAAAACAATGTATAAGCGTTCGTAACAAGGCAAACAGGATTCTCGGGTTCATCTCTAGGAGTGTGAGTAACAGAACTGCTGATGTTATCTTAAAACTTTACTTGTCATTAGTGAGACCCCATATGGATTATGCTGTTCAATTTTGGTGTCCTTATTACAGAATGGACATAGATTCATTGGAGAGAGTACAACGTAGAATGACAAAAATGATCCATAATATTAGAAATCTTCCGTATAAAGAAAGGTTGAAGAAATTAGGCTTACATTCGTTAGAGAGACGCAGAGTTAGAGGTGACATGATAGAGGTATTCAAGTGGGTTAGTGGAATTAATAAAGGAGACATGAAAAATGTAATGAAGCTCAGTGATAGCGAAAGAACTCGTACAAATGGTTTCAAATTAGATCAATTTCGTTTCAGAAAAGATATAGGCAAATATTGGTTTGGTAACAGAGTTGTAGATGGGTGGAATAGGCTACCAAGTGATATAGTGGGATCAAGAACGATAGGGAGCTTTAAGATACAATTAGATAGGCATATGGACGAGATGGGTTGGGTGTGAGGGGGATCTACCAGGTGTGGGCCAATCGGCGCTCAGCAGACCCCCGTAAACTTGTGTTAATCTCTGACCGTTTTGGTGGGGTCAGTACTCAAGGTATTACTGAGATGGGTCTATAATTGGGCCTTGTAATTGGGGTTGGGTGTGACAGGGATCTGCCTTGTATGGGCCGATCGGCTTTTTGCAGACTCTCATTTTTATATGTTCTTAAAGATAAAAACAGCCGGTGACGCCCCTTAAGAATATAAGTGGCTGTGAGTGGTTGGACTATTCTGAAACTATTATATCGTATTGAAAGTATATCAGGGTGTCAAACGAAAGCCTAGTTTATTCTCATTATAAACAAACATAAGAACATAAGAAAATGGGAGTCTGCAGAAAGCTGATTGGCCCACACAAGACCGATCCCTCTCACACCTAACCCTAATTACAAGGTCCAATTATAAGCCCAGCTCACCAACACCACAAGGACCGACCTCATCACCATTGTATATTGCAAAGATAAATGTATGGTTTGTTGTTCATATTGTGTCTTAGAAAGTGATCAAATTACCAAAATAATGTTACTTCATGTTAAATTTCTAGTATTCATTCATAAAAGTCTTCCCAACAAAATGGCTCCGGTTCGACACCCTGGTATATACCCTCTCTATATAGGAAATTAATAGAATAAAGGATTCATTTAAAAATCAAGTGTTTACATTTGACGCTCACACACACCACACACACACACACACACAGACACACTTTCTGTATGTAACAATAATAATAATAATAGTAATTCGGTATGTGTGTGTGTGTGTGTGTGTGTGTGTGTGTGTGTGTGTGTGTGTGTGAATTAATATGTACATTCCTTCTTTTCTATAATCCTCACCCAGTTGACTTGGGACACCCCCAAGCTCCCCTGCCATTGGTCCTCCCCCCCCGTTGACCTCACTGTGACCCCTCCCACCAACCCCTTATATACCCCGCTACCGCCAGCAGATTCTTCACTTCTTGCCGAGTTCTCCAAGTGATCACAGTGCTAGCTTCCTCCAGTCTTAGTGCGAAGTGATCTCTCCATTCCCCTTCAATTATTCGCAAGATCGTGTTAGTTCAAATCATCTCTACATTCCCCCTCACTTATTCGAGAGTTAATCTAAGGGTTCAGTGTCATTTTTCCCGGCTTTCCTCGAGTAGTTTGAGTGTTCGGAGAGTAGTACATACACAACCAGGATTCTGCAGAGAGCCGACTGATCCACACACGGCAGATCCCTTTCACACCCAACCATGGTCTCTAACAACAGCACCTACTGGGACAGCTACATCCATTCGAGCGATGAGGACACCAATGATGCTTCTTCCCATGGTAAATAATGGTTGTCTTGTTATCTATGTAGGCCTATGCGTGCGATATTTATCTTAAGGGGGGTCACCGGTTGTTTTAATCGTTCTCTCCTTTTCTCTCTTTCCCTGGCTTGTATCCATTCGGCCCCTATCAGCCAACTGAATGTTTATCCCCATTCAGGTGTCGATATTTTCCTGGCGAGCGATAGCGAGCCAGCATTGTATAGCGACATCCGGCTTCGCCGGAGACATTTTTCTATCGAAAAATGTACACATTTAGCTTGCTGTCAAAACAAGAATATACATATGCTTGCTCGCTACCGCTCGCCAGGAAAATATTGACACCTGGATGGGGGTAAGTCCTAAACCAGTAGGCTGAATGGGGCCGAATGGATACAAGCCAAAGAGAGAGGGAGAGCAAGATAAAACAAAAAGCGAGGTGAGGTCCCTTAAAGGGTAGGATATATTATCTCTTAGTTTATTTATGATTGCTTTATTATGCGTGCGTGATGTTTCTTAAGGGAGTAGGGGTTATTTATTAGTCTATTTATTTATTTTTAGTTTCCGCCCTAGACCTCCATCAAGCTTACTAAATTATCCTCGAGATCACCTTTATTTTTTTTTATTTTTTTTTATTTTTTTTAAGGTAGAAAAATGTCAACAGCCGAAGGAGGAAATGGAAGTATCATCAATGTTTAGCAATGGGTGCTTTATTGGGAATATTAGATAGGCAGCATCTACTCGGCGACTCTGATTGTGAAGAGTATATTAATATGTTCTTAATGTTGTGTCTGCGTGCCTGATTTTGTTTTAAAGGGGGAAGGGTTTTATTTTTAGGGTTGATTATTTCATGCATATATTATTTTTTTTTAGTTTCTCCCCTAGACCTCCATCAAACTTAAAAACAAAAACATCAATTAGATCACCCCTTTCTAGATTATTTGTTTATAATTTTTCGGTAGCGGTTCTTCCAGTATTACAGACTCACTATCATTCGCTCGGAAACAATAGACACCTAAATACCACGAGATCTCTTATTATTGACAAATAAATGGGGCGAAAGTTCTAAAAATAAGCAGACTAATGGGGCACACATCTTAAACAAAATAAAACTAAATGGGGCAAAACACGAGGGAGAAGGGGGTCTAGAAACCGTACAACCGTAAGGTGGTATAGAAAATAGGTTAAGTACGGTTACTATAAGTAGAATTGATGTGCTTAAGGAAATTGACAGACTGAAACCTCATAAATCTCCTGGTCCGGATGAGGTACACTTTATGCTAGAGTATTAAAAGAATTACCGTTTTGGTGCTGTCAGTACTCAAGGTATTAGTGAGATGGGCCTATAATTGGGCCTTGTAATTGGGGTTGGGTGTGACAGGGATATGCCTTGTGTGGGCCGATCGGCTTTTTGCGGACTCCCATTTTCTTATGTTCATAACCCCTTCCGTACCGGCGATGTTCCTTCAACTTTATTCTGCTACTATTAGACGATTTTAGTCAGTTTCAAAAGGGCCTCCAGCAATTAACAGGCTTCGAATTACCTGACTTAACCCTTTTTACTACCACAGATCCTTCTTAAACTGCACAAAATCGTTTAAATATAGCTAGAATAAAATACAAAAGACGTCACCGGTACAGAAGGGGTTAATGCAGAGGTGAGTTAAGTTACCCATTAACATTTCTATTTAACAAGTCATTAGAAACCGGTTTAGTTCCAGAAGCTTGGAAGCTTGCAAATGTAGTTCCAATATTCAAAATAGGTGATAAATCAATAGCATCCAATTACCGTCCCATTAGTCTCACATCAATCATAGGAAAGCTACTAGTCAATTATTGCTACAACAATTAGAAACCACTTAGATTTGCTTAGTTTTTTCTCAGAGGTGTATGAAACGGTAGATAATGACAAGTCATATGATATAATATATTTAGATTTCAGTAAAGCTTTCGACAGAGTCCCTCATGAGAGATTGATGAGAAAAGTTGAGGCGCATGGAATAGGTGGGTCGTTGTTAGGATGGATTAGGTCATGGCTAATTGGTAGGAAGCAGAGAGTCAGCATAAATGGTACTAAGTCAGAGTGGGGATCAGTCAAGAGTGGTGTCCCCCAGGGATCTGTATTGGGTCCTCTGTTATTTATTATATACATAAATGACCTTGATTTAGGTATAACTAGTAGGATAAGTAAATTCGCAGACGATACCAAAATAGGGAGACACGAATGGTCAGTAAATTGGCAGATGAATTTTAACATTGCCAAATGCAAGGTATTAAAGATAGGAAAGACGAATACTAATGTAACATATAAAATAGCTAATACGGAATTAGAAAACTCAGACTGCACGAAAGATTTGGGTGTGTTTGTTAGCAACGATTTGAAGCCTAGAAGACAGTGTATAAGCGTTCGCAACAAGGCAAAGCAAATTTGCTTAGTTTTTCTCAGAGGTATATGAAGCAGTAGATAATGACAAGTCATATGATATTATATATTTAGATTTCAGTAAAGCTTTCGACAGAGTCCCTCATGAGAGATTGATGAGAAAGGTTGAGGCACATGGAATAGGTGGGGCGTTGTTAGGATGGATTAGGTCATGGCTAATTGGTAGGAAGCAGAGAGTCAGCATAAATGGTACCAAGTCAGAATGGAGAGCAGTCAAAAGTGGTGTCCCCCAGGGATCGGTATTAGGTCCCCTGTTGTTTCTTATATACATAAATGACCTAGATTTAGGTATAACTAGTAGGATAAGTACATTTGCAGACGATACTAAAATAGGGAGATCAATTGATTCAGATAGCGATATAGAGTGCCTCCAAAGGGATCTAGATACCTTACATGAATGGTCAGTAAATTGGCAGATGAAGTTTAACATTGACAAATGCAAGGTATTAAAGATAGGGAAGATGCAAACAAATGTTAAATATAAACTAGCTAATTTAGAATTAGAAAATTCAGACTGCGAGAAAGATCTAGGTGTGTTTGTTAGCAATGATTTGAAGCCTAGAAAACAGTGTATAAGCGTTCGTAATAAGGCAAACAGGATTCTCGGGTTCATCTCTAGGAGTGTGAGTAACAGAACTGCTGATGTTATCTTAAAACTTTACTTGTCATTAGTGAGACCCCATATGGATTATGCTGTCCAATTTTGGTGTCCTTATTACAGAATGGACATAGATTCATTGGAGAGAGTACAGCGTAGAATGACAAAAATGATCCATAATATTAGAAATCTTTCGTATGAAGAAAGGTTGAAGAAATTAGGTTTACATTCGTTAGAGAGACGCAGAGTTAGAGGGGATATGATAGAGGTGTTCAAGTGGGTTAGTGGGATTAACAAAGGGGACATGACAAATGTACTAAAGCTCAGTGATAGCGAAAGAACTCGTACCAATGGTTTCAAATTAGATAAATTTCGTTTCAGAAAAGATATAGGCAAATATTGTTTGGTAACAGAGTTGTAGATGGGTGGAATAGACTAACAAGTGCTATAGTGGGGTCTAAAACGGTAGGGAGCTTTAAGATAAAATTGGATAAGCATATGGACGAGAAGGGTTGGGTGTGAAGGGGGATCAGCCGGGTTGGGCCAATCAGCACTCTGCATACCCCCATAATCCTGCGTTAATCTCTAACCGTTTTGGTAAGATGATCCTCAGGGTATTAGTGTGTTGAGCCTATAATTGGGCTTTGTAATTGAACTGGGGTTGTGTGGGACAGGGATCTGCCTTGCTTAGGCCAATCGGCTTTCTGCAGACTCCCATTTTCTTATGTTCTTATGATGTTATCTTAAAACTTTACTTGTCATTAGTGAGACCCCATATGGATTATGCTGTCCAATTTTGGTGTCCTTATTACAGAATGGACATAGATTCATTGGAGAGAATACAGCGTAGAATGACAAAAATGATCCATAATATTAGAAATCTTTCGTATGAAGAAAGGTTGAAGAAATTAGGTTTACATTCGTTAGAGAGACGCAGAGTTAGAGGGGATATGATAGAGGTGTTCAAGTGGGTTAGTGGGATTAACAAAGGGGACATGACAAATGTACTAAAGCTCCCATTTTCTTATGTTCTTATGATTCTAGGGTTCATCTCAAGGAGTATAAGTAACAGAACTGCCGATGTTATCTTGAAACTTTATTTGTCATTAGTGAGACCTCATATGGATTATGCTGTCCAATTTTGGTGTCCTTATTATAGAATGGACATAGATTCGTTGGAGAGAGTACAGCGAAAAATTACAAAAAATATTCATATTAGAAATCTACCATATGAAGAAAGGTTGACAAAATTAGGCTTACATTCGTTAGAAAGACGCAGAGTTAGAGGGGATATGATAGAAGTGTTCAAGTGGGTTAGTGGGATTAACAAAGGAGACATGACAAATGTACTGAAGGGAAAGAACTCGAACAAATGGTTTCAAATTAGATACATTTAGTTTCAGAAAAGATATAGGCAAATATTGGTTTGGTAACAGAGTTGTAGATGGGTGGAATAGGCTAGCAAGTGATATAGTGGGATCAAGAACGATAGGGAGCTTAGATAAAATTAGATAGGCATATGGACGAGATGGGTTGGGTGTGAGGTGGATCTGCCGGGTGTTGGCAAATCGGCGCTCAGCAGACCCCCGTAATCTTGTGTTAATCCCTAACCGTTTTGGTGGGGTCAGTGCTCAAGGTATTAGTGAGTTGGGCCTTGTAAATGGTGTTGGGTGTGACAGGGATCTGCCTTGTGTGGGCCGATCGGCTTTATGCAGACTCCCATGTTCTTATGTGAAAAAACAACTACTACTAACCTCCCCGTAAACTCAACCACCCTAATTGACCACTTGCGAGTTTCGTTCTATAGGGAAGTTGGAGCCGTAAACATCGATCTATAATAGAAATGCAATAATAATAATGTATGTACGTTTCTGGTGGATAAAAAGTATGGTGAATTGGGTTTTATGTATATATAAATGCACAACGACCGTATTTTAGCTGGTAATTCTGCTAAATATCGATGTCTACAGCTCCGACTTCCTTATAGAACGAAACTCGCAAGTCGGCAATTTGGTCTCTTCTTCTTTAACACCCTACTTATAATCAAGATATACTAGACTATAATATATCTTGCTTGCTTAATTAAATTAGATAAATTTCGTTTCAGAAAAGATATAGGCAAATATTGGTTTGGTAACAGAGTTGTAGATGGGTGGAATGGACTACCAAGTGCTATAGTGGGATTAAAAACGATAGGGAGCTTTAAGATCAAATTGGATAAGCATATGGACGAGAAGGGTTGGGTGTGAAGGGGGATCAGCAGGGTTGGGCCAATCAGCGCTCTGCAGACCCCCGTAATCCTGCGTTAATCTCTAACCGTTTTGGTAAGATGATCCTCAGGGTATTAGAGTGTTGAGCCTATAATTGGGCTTTGTAATTGGGGTTGTGTGGGACAGGGATCTGCCTTGCTTAGGCCAATCGGCTTTCTGCAGACTCCCATTTTCTTATGTTATAATACCGTAGTGTTTTGTCCTGTCCGTCTTACTCTTATATATAGACACAACGCACTCTTGTTTGGTTAAGCCCCGACCGCCTTCATCTCCACCCCTAGATCCCTTCCTCACCTCCAATTACTTCCTCTTCTACTTCTACTTCCTTCCTTCTAGACATTAACCCCTTCAGCACGATGACACTTTTATTTTACTGTCATTAGACAATTTTATGAACCTTAACCCCTTCATTACCGATGATGTACTTTTCACTATATTATGGCTATTAATAGACGATTTCATTCAGTTTAAAAAGGACTTCCAGCAATGGTCAGGCTTCGAACTATCTCACTCAACCATTTCCACTACCAATACGATTTTATATACGATTATACGATATTATATACGATTTTGTAAGCTTAAGAAGGATCTTCTTAAGCTGTACAAAATCGTATACATATAGCTAGAATGAAATTAAAAAGACGTCGCCGGTACAGAAGGGGTTAAGAAGAACCTATGTTATTCAAGAGGGTTCATTGGGATCGTATTTACCCCTTTGAGCCCGAGAGGGTGAGTTTAGGCAAATGCTAATAACTTCACGGTAACCAGAGTATGATGAAAATTACGTCATTAAACAAAAACAAAAAACTAATATGATATCTTCCCCTCCAGATTCAAAGAGGTATCTGGTCAACCGGCAGCTCGTGAAATTTAATCCGGGGAGCCCCTCCACCCCCCAACTGGCCTCCAAGCTGGACATCTCGCGCGACAGTGGTATAGTCCCGGACCGCTGCGATGAGATCCTGGAACCCACGCCCGAGGACCGACAAATGATCCTAGCCTACCAGAGGAGGACGCTACACCAAAATCCACAGGTACGAAAAAAAAGTCTCTAAATTAACAGGCTCACTTTCGCTCACCAGGAAATAATTGACACCTAAATGGCACGAAAGGTCTTGCTATTGATACAGTAATGGGACGAAAGGCTTAAAAACCCGACACACTATTTGGTCGAACGTCTTAGAAATATCAAAACTGATGAGGCTAAGCATGAGGGAGAAGGGGGTCCAGAAAAAGCAACTACTTCCCCCTTATGTGTTCCACTATTTATAATCGTCAAATTTGCCAAATTAACACCACATTTTGCTATAGAAAACGTCGTGCCAAATGAATAATTAACATGGGAGACAAAACAATTCCCACAAGTACCTTTAATGAAGATAATTATGTAGTCTATATACAGTATATATTTACTTTAACAAGGTAATCTATTCCATACATCTACAACTCTGTACCCAAAACCATTTTTTTCTAAAGCGGAACTTATTCAATTTGAATCCACTTGAACATGTTATCTCGCAGTTATTAAGCCTTAATACCATATTTATACCTACCCTATTGATACCTTTGTAGCCCGGATCTAAGCTAACTAAACTATGACAAAGTGGTTCAGCACACTGTTCTCATTATATTGGCAAGAAATCAACTAGAGGTAAAAGTTCGTTTGTAGCTTCAAATATAAACATAAATTATCAATTTTGGTGGAGGCGATGAAGTTGCATTGCTCAAGCAATTTAATAATTTCCAAAGACATAATAAGACCTGTGAAGCATAAATGTATCTGTATATTTAGTAATGCTGACTAAAGAGAAAGCAAAAGGTCTGTGGTTTGACATCCAACTAAAGGCTCTCTCTACCCTTCCCCTACAGTTTCCACAGCCCCAGGACAAGAAAGAAAGACAGCGACTGGCCCTCCTCCGCCGTCTACAAGCCAAGACTATGGTCGGCCTCAACGCAGACTCCACCCGCAACACCTCTTCCAGCAAGTTCTCGGCTTCCAAGAGTATGGTCGGCCGCAAAGCAGACTCCACCCACGACTTGTTCTCGGCCTCTAAACGTATGGTCGGCCTCAAAGCAGACTCCACCCACGACAAGTTCTTGGCTTCCAAGAGTATGGTCGGCCGCAAAGCAGACTCCACCCACGACTTGTTCTCGGCCTCTAAACGTATGGTCGGCCTCAACGCAGACTCCACCCAGGACAAGTTCTTGGCTCCAAGAGTATGGTCGGCCGCAAAGCAGACTCCACCCACGACTTGTTCTCGGCCTCTAAACGTATGGTCGGCCTCAACGCAGACTCCACCCAGGACAAGTTCTCGGCCTCCAAGAGTATGGTCGGCCGCAAAGCAGACTCCACCCACGACTTGTTCTCGGCCTCTAAACGTATGGTCGGCCTCAACGCAGACTCCACCCAGGACAAGTTCTCGGCCTCCAAGAGTATGGTCGGCCGCAAAGCAGACTCCACCCACGACAAGTTCTCGGCTTCCAAGAGTATGGTCGGCTGCAAAGCAGACTCCACCCACGACAAATTCTCGGCATCTAAACGTATGGTCGGCCTCAACGCAGACTCCACCCAGGACAAGTTCTCGGCCTCCAAGAGTATGGTCGGCCGCAAAGCAGACTCCACCCACGACAAGTTCTCGGCTTCCAAGAGTATGGTCGGCCGCAAAGCAGACTCCTCCCACGACTTGTTCTCGGCATCTAAATGTATGGTCGGCCGCAAAGCAGACTCCACCCACGACAAGTTCTCGGCATCTAAACGTATGGTCGGCCTCAACGCAGACTCCACCCACGACAAGTTCTCGGCTTCCAAGAGTATGGTCGGCTGCAACGCAGACTCCACCCACGACACCACCTCCAGCAAGTTATCGGCCTTCAAACGGTTCTTCAGACCCAAGTGTATCTTCAGAGGCTGCCGGAAGAGTGACAAGACCGAGAACAGCGAGGGAAAGGGTTATTTCTGCAGTACGGACCAGGAACAAAACTACCAAGGAAACTCAGAACACAACTACCATGGAAACCCAGAACAGAACTATTACGGAAACCCAGAACAAGAATACTACCCTGGGAACCCTGACCTTCACACACAGCAGGTTCGGAGCCCCATGCAAGAACGGAACCTGGACGCCTTCGATTATGATGATATCATTGCTCTCAAGAACATCCTTGAGGACAAACTCAGGCAGTTGACGCAATAGATTGACTTCTTAGCAAGTCAATATACTCCACTACAGTGATAAATTGACATGGTTTATGGGGGGGGGGGGGTTATTCTATGTTAATTGACATGGTTTATTGGGAGAGTTATTCTATGTTAATTGACATGGTTTATGGGGGGGGGGGGGAGTTATTATATGTTGATTGACATGGTTTATTGGGGAGAGTTATTCTATGTTGATTGACATGGTTTATTGGGGAGAGTTATTCCTATGTTAATTGACATGGTTTATTGGGGGGAGTTATTCTATGTTAATTGACATGGTTTATTGGGAGAGTTATTCTATGTTAATTGACATGGTTTATTGGGGGGAGTTATTCCTATGTTAATTGACATGGTTTATTGGGGGTGGGGGGGGGGGGGGGGAGTTATTCTATGTTAATTGCCATGGTTTATTGGGAGTTATTCTATGTTAAATTCTATTTGTTAATTACTGTACTTATGCTGTATATATATTTTTAGTTTGCTCCCTACACCTCTACCCAATTTAATATTACACCCTAAAATCCCCCATCGAGAAAAAATGACAGGCTCGTTATTGCTAGCCAGGAAACCAATGACTAGATTAAAATCGCCAACCTAATGGGGCGAACATCTTAAAAACTCATAAAGATAATGAGGATAAAGATGAGGGAGAAAGGGGTCCAGAAAATGAGTGTATGTGCACATATTGAATAATTGAAATGCTTGTGTGGGTTACACATATTCTGTATCTTTGTATTGGAATAATATAGGTTTTAAGGTGAAATGTAATGGTAGCCTGATTAAAAGGACAACAAAATCGTCTAATCATACCAATATGTACTTACAGTTGTCTATTGTTTATACAATATGAAAATAAACATTACTTATTACTAACAATAATTATTTTCCATACCTATTACCTCTAATTGCCATATATGAACTTGTAGATATATATTAATATTTTGTGTCATGCCAGGGTTCGAAACTCAGGCACATACCCCATTGCTGAGGGTGGCGGACTCAAGACAGGGCCCGAACAGAAACATATAAATGTACAGTATATATACACTGACTTGAAGTTATCGATTACAGCAATTGTCACTACTAATTTGTTCACTAATAATTGTTTGATATTATATATAACTCTTGCATATGAAAGGCCTTTTCATTAACACTAACTGTTCCGACGTCTTATTAATTCATGTTGATGATTTTGATTGCCTTTGACATTTTCGAAGGATTTATTTTAGTTTGTCTCCTACTTTAGGCTAACAAAAACGCCTTCCCAAATTTATTTCAAACTAAAAAAAATTTACCCAGATCCCCTTCAAGCTAAATTCGTACATTGTCAACAGAAAAATGACCCGACCGAAGGCCGAATTCGTCTGAAGTTACAGGCTTGCTGGCGCTCGCCCAGAAAGAAGCCCCTTGTGGAGCGAAACAGGGGAGGTCCAAAAATACCCCCCTCGGATCATATTGTACTAAAACTTATGGAAGAAAATAAGGCGAAATCTGATCATATATTATAATAAGTCTGAACCACGTTTGGACTAAAAGAATATGGGGTTGAACAAAACAATATATAACATTTCTCAGGTCCAACCTATACAGAGATAACCCAAACAGCAATTAAGAGTAGAGTATGAGAAATAATAGTATTTTAGGAAGTGTACTCGCAAGAAAGTGGTTGGAAATCGAATATAAGCTTCCAGTTATGATGGTGTAAGTCGAATATAAGCTTCCAGTTATGATGGTGTAAGTCGAATATAAGCTTCCAGTTATGATGGTGTAAGTCGAATATAAGCTTCCAGTATGATGGTGTAAATCGAATATAAGCTTCCAGTTATGATGGTGTAAATCGAATATAAGCTTCCAGTTATGATGGTGTAAATCGAATATAAGCTTCCAGTTATGATGGTGTAAATCGAATATAAGCTTCCAGTTATGATGGTGTAAGTCGAATATATGCTCCCAGTTAAGTTGTAAGTCGAATATGCTCTCACTTGAAATGATGAGTCGAATATATGCTCCCAGTTAAGTTTAATAGTCGAATATATGTTCCTAGTTAAGCTGGTGGAAGTTGAATATATGCTCTCAGTTAAATTGCTATAAGTCGAATATATGCTCCCAGTTAAATTGTTATAAGTCGAATATATGCTCCCAGTTAAATTGCTATAAGTCGAATATATGCTCCCATTTAAGGTGTTGTGAGTCGAATATATGGTCCTAGTTAAGTTGGAAGTCGAATATATGCTGCTAATTAAGTTGGAAGTCGAATATATGCTCCCAGATAAGTTTTAGGTCGAATATATACTCACAGTTAAGTTGTAGGTCAAAACACGTATAATACAACCATCATATCAACAACCACCACGTACCTGAAGAATAGAAAGATTATTAAAGTATTTGTTGCCAAGAATAGATGAGAAGTAGTGACAAGTAGAGATCACATTCAACAATATCTAACACTTCACTCTAATCAATGCGTATGATAATGAGTTTTATTGTCATGAAATGAAATAAAGTACGGTAGATATCACATTTATTAATATCTAACACTTCACTTTAATCAATGCGTATGATAATGACTTTTATTATGATGAAATTAAATAATCGACCCCTGAATTAAAGCGTCTTATTAACGCCAAATGAATGGTGGTGAATCGTCTTCAAAGCCCCAAATTAATTGCACGAAACAGGGGAGGTCCAAACAGCCCCCATTTGGACAAGATAGGTTTAAGGGGAGGCAGTTGGTTTTTCGAGTCCTCCTCCCTCATGTTTAGCCCTATTAGTTATGAGATTTCAAGACATTCGCCCCATTAGTTTGGCGATTTTCAGACCTTTTGTCCCATTTCTTTGCCAATATTAAGACCTTTCGTGCCATTTAGGCGTCGATTTTTTTCCTGGCGAGCGATAGCGAGCCTGTATTTGAAGAGGAATCGGATTTCTGGGAAATTTTTCTACCGAAAAATTTACAAATTTATATCGAAGGGGGGTCTTGTGGGTGTTTTTTAAAGGTTTGATAGAGGTTTAGAGAGCAAACTAAACCCCCTCCTTAAACCATTGAGCCGAACCAGTAAATTATGCTGCACAATGCCGTCTGGGCTCCCCTAACACACCACTCTATTGACAACGTTTCGCATATGGCTTCATATAGTTGTCAATAACGTTCCGACATTCTTTTTTTTTATAAATCCTGACTGCTCTTGAAGACGTGATGCCCCTTGCAATTGCCAAGTGTAACTTCCTCGTGAACCAACTTTAACACCCGTTGTTGTGAAGGGGCCCAAAGTTTTAAGTAACTACCCTCTTAACCCTTTGAGTACCAGCGACGTGTGATAACTTATTCTCTAGCTGTATTTAGGCGATATTATGGCAGCTTAGGAAGCATGTGTGGTAGTTGAAAGGGTTGGTTGAGATAGTTTTGAAGTCTTTATTATTGGTAGAAGTCCTTCCTAAGCTGAATAAAATCGTCTAATTGTTGGCAAAAGATGATTTAATGGACGTCCCTGGTACTGTATGGGTTAAGAGAGTGTATTGTACTTTAATTACTCGCTACTTAAATTTATCTTGAAGGGGGGGTCTAGGGAGTGTCTATTTAAAGCTTGATAAGAGGTCTAGCGAAGAAACAAAGAAATAATTAAATTAATAGACCACACAAAACGGCCCATGATGCGAGGTCTAGTGAGGAAACTATAAACAAGTAAAAGGATACAACAATAAACAAATAGATACGCCCATCTGCCCTTAAGGGGGGTGACCTGTTTTTGTTCTATCCTTTTCTATCTTTCTCTGGCTTGTAACCATTTGGCCCCATTCAACCTACTGTTTTAAGACGTTTATCCCCATCCAGGTGTCATTTTGTTTACTGGTGAGCGGTAGCGAGCCAGCATGTTTATTAAATGTTTTTGACAGCAGGCTAAATTTGTACATTTTTCGATAGAAAAATGTCTCCGGCGAAGCCGGATTTCTTCATATAATGCTGGCTCGCTATCGCTCGCCAGGAAGAAATCGACACCTAGATGGGGATAAACGTCTTAAAATAGTTGACTGAATGGGGCCGAATGGATACAAGCCAGAAAAGGAGAGAAATACAAAAAAAAGCAGGTCACCCCCCTTAACCTGTGCTGTACCGACGTAGTCTTTTAATTTTCTTCTAGCTGTATTATAACGACTGTGCATTTTTAGGAGGACCTGGGGTAGTAGATAGGGTTAAGCGAGGTAGTTCGAAGCCTGTTAATTACCGGAGACCCTTTTTAAACTTCATGAAATCATCCACTAGCAGCCAGAATAAAGTTAAAATGGCGTCGCCGGTACAGAAGGGGTTAAGCCAGTCTTTGTTGAGGTATATTCTCAGCCACACCACCAGTACGGGACTGGAAGGCGGCCAGGAGACAACCGGAAGTACAGTGGGGTCACCTAAGTCAGGTCACAGTGGGTCACATACAGTAAGTCAGGTCACAGTTGGTCACATAAGTCAGGTCACAGTTGGTCACATAAGTCAGGTCACAGTTGGTCACATAACTCAGGTCACAGTTGGTCACATAACTCAGGTCACAGTTGGTCACATAACTCAGGTCACAGTTGGTCACATAACTCAGGTCACAGTTGGTCACATAACTCAGGTCACAGTTGGTCACATAACTCCGGTCACAGTTGGTCACATTCCTGATCATGAGTGAAACGTTACTCTCAGACTTTCTTCTATTCAACAGCTGAGCTCTGAAACTCTCTCCCAGAATCAGTCTTTCCCTCCTCCTATGACTTAAATTGCTTCAAACTCCGTGTGTCCAAATATTTTGGCTCGAATGTCCCTTGATTTAAAGCTCAACTATGGGAGAGGCACTCGCTGCGGGCAGTTCTGCCTTTTGTCTGCCTCACTCACATGGGAAAAAAAAAGTAAGTGTTTGTGTGTATTAAGTGTATTAAGTGTATTAAGTGTATTAAGACTACTAAGCATATCAAGTGAAAAACTCACTCTCTCTGGATAGAAGAGTATCCCCACCTCTCGGTCTCTCTCTCTCTCTCTCTCCCCCTGGATCGAAGAGTAGCCCCTCAGACACACACACATACACACAGACAGACAGAAGATAAGACAGGTCTGCGGGGCTGCTCCTCGAACCCTGACGAGTGGTAAAGGTCACCTCAAGACACCCCGCTAGACCACACACACACACACACACACACACGCGCGCGCACACGCACATACACACACACACACACACACACACACACACACACAGACAGAAGATAAGACAGGTCTGCGGGGCTGCTTCTCGAACCCTGACGAGTGGTAAAGGTCGCCTCAAGACACCCCGCTAGACCCCACACACACACACACACTAACACACACACACATAGACCGAAGATAAGACAGGTCTGCGGGGCTGCTTCTCGAACCCTGACGAGTGGTAAAGGTCGCCTCAAGACACCCCGCTAGACCCCACACACACACACACACACTAACACACACACACACACACACACACACACACACACACACTGCTTAAACATATAAGCTGTGTAAGAATTCAGCCACCGAACGTAATCCCAAACTTCAGTATAGTTGCCGATTCCAAAGGCAAAGAAACCCAAAATAATGCTAACAAAAGTTGCTCATCAAAAATTTCCGGAAAAAGCGATCGTGTGACATCGCCTTGACCCATTTAACCCTTACAGTACCGGTGACGTCCCTTTGATTTTATTCTGGTTACTATTTTAGACGATTATATTCATTCTAAAAAGGGCCTCCGACAATTAACAAGTTTCGAACACTCTCACTTAACCCTTTTCACTACCACAGATCCTTCTTAAACTGCACAAAATCGTCTAAATATAACTAGATTATAATTAACCCTTTCACGCACATATGACGCAGAGGTTGCCAGATTAACAATAAGAAATAAAGTTCTCTCACTCTTATAATTACCTCTCCAAAATTAGTGTTCTGCCCACAGCTAACTCAAAGACAACTGCAGAGGTTGAAGTAACTAAACTAAAGGTTTCTAAATACCCCTGATGGTAACAAAGGCTTTAAAGTATCCCCAATAGGCTCAACATCGCGTCATATGTCGGAGAGGGTTAAGAATGGGTCGCCGGTACTGAAGGGGTTACACAAATAAATGCTCCACTCAAGATCCGCTCAAGGTAAGCCGGATAAATATAGAAAGATGGATCCGGCCGGCAGTTTTCTCATCCGGGCCGGAATTAGATACCCGATACCGGCCGCAGGACAAACCGGCCATCAGGGAACAATCACACACACACGCGCTATCGGAAAGTCGATGGCTAAAGTCCGATAAAGGAGAGTTCTAGGGCCGGGATACCGATATATAGTTTATAGTCACCACGATCCCTATACAAGCAAGACGGGTGGATAGATGGAGAGAGAGAGAGATAAATAAATATATATATATATATATATATATATATATATATATATATATATATATATATATATATATGTGTGTGTGTGTGTGTATATTTATTTATTACCGGTATATATATATTTGTTTTTATTTTATATTATAATTTATATATTTGCTCCCTAGACCTCAATCAAGCTTAAGGGGAGGTTTTTAGTGTGTTTCCTAGATTTCCATCAAGCTTGAAATTACACCCCCTTGACCCTCTTTCAAGATAAATTTGTACATTTTTCGGTAGAAAAATGTCCCGGCCGAAGCCGGTTCCTCCTAAATTACAGGCTCGCTATCGCTCGCCAGGAAAAAATCGACACCTAAATGGGACGAAAGGTCTTAAAAGTGACATAAATGGGGTGAAAGTTCTTAAAATCGCCAAACTAATGGGGCGAACGTCAAAATCTCAAAAGCAATGGGGCTAAACATGAGGGAGAAAGGGGTAAAGAAAAAAATCCCTCAAGTGGAAATCTCCCCTTAATAAATAACATCCCCACGATCCCCTACGATTTTTTTGGGGCTGGATCCTCCCAAATTACAGACTCGCTATCACTCACTAGGGGAATAATCGACACATGAATGGCACGAAAGGTCTTAATATTTGATAAAGAAATGAACGAGTCTTAAAATTTGAGAATTAATGGGGCTAAACATGAAGGAGAAGGGGGTTCAGAAAAAAAATAAATACATCCCTTCAAGTCTTAAAGGTGGGGGTGCATGGGTTGAGATAAACATGGACTGATAATCGCCAAGCTGTACATAATTATCTTGCAAAATGCAATGGCACTGACATAATTATTAACGATGGTATAAAGGATTTTGCGGATCAGTCTATACCGGGCCTGTGACGTCATAGTGACGTCACACCAGTATCCTTAGCCTAGACTGGATGGTGGACTTACACACCTGTGACGTCACAGGCCCGGTATAGACGATCCACAAAATCCTTTATACCATTGTTAATAATTATTTCAGTGCCATTGCATTTTGCAAGATAATTATGTACAGCTTGGCGATTATCATTCCATGTTTATCTCAACCCATGAGTCCCCACCTTTAAGGGGAGATTTCCACTTGAGGGATTTTTTTCTTGACGCCTTTCTCCCTCAGGTTTAGTCCCATTGTTTTTTTATATTTTAAGACGTTCGCCCCATTAGTTTGGCGATTTTAAGAACCTTCGCCCCATTTCTGTCAATTTTAAGACTTTTCGTGCCATTTAAGTGTCGATTATTTCCTGGCGAGCGATAGCGAGCCTGTAATTTAAGAGGAAGGACATTTTTCTACCGAAACATGTACAAATTTATCTTGAAAGGGGGTCTAGGGGGTGTAATGTCAAGCTTGATGGAAGTCTAGCGAACTAACTAAAAACCTCCCCTTAAAGAGCGCAAACTCAGAAGCTTCCAGGTTTAAGGGGAGGTTCTAGTGTGTTGCTTAGACCTCCATCAAGCTTAAAATTACATCCCCTAGACCCCCTTTCAAGATAAATTTGTACATTTTTCGGTAGAAAAATGTCCCGGCCGAAGGCCGATTCCTCTTAAGTTACAGGCTCATATGACGCAGAGGTTGGCAGATTAGCACTAATAAATAATGTTCTCTCACTCTTATAATTACCTCTCCAAAATTAGTTTTCTGCCCACAGCTAACTCAAAGACAACTGCGGAGGTTGAAGTAACTAAACTAAAGGTTTCTAAATACCCCTGATGGTAACAAAGGCTTTAAAGTATCCCTAATAGGCTCAACATTGCGTCATATGTCGGAGAGGGTTAAGTTACAGGCTCGCTATCGCTCGCCAGGAAAAAATCGACACCTATATGGCACGAAAGGTCTTAAAATTGACAGAAATGGGGCGAAAGTTATTATAATCGTCAAACTAATGGGGAAAACGTCTTAAAATCTCATAAGCAATGGGGCAATGGGGAGAAGGAAGTTCGAAAAAAAAAATCCCTCAAGTGGAACCTCCCCTTAACACTGCGCCGAAAAGTAGATCATCCTAAATTCCGGAATCAAAAAACCTAAACAATAAATAAATAAATAACTAAATCAAATAGAATAATAACAATAACTAATAATAATAATAAAAAACACATGCACATAAGAAATATATATATATATATATAAATTAAATAGAACTACACACACACACACACACTTTATACTTTTACTTTACTTAACACACACACATACATAAAATAAAATAAAATACTAAAATGTTCACACACACACACACACACGAACACACAATTTTTACTTTATACTTTATACTTTATACTTTACTTAACACAAATACATAAAATAAAATAAAATACTAACATTTTCACACACACACACACACAAACATTTAACTTTTACTTTTTACTTTTCATTACACACATACATACAATGAAATCCTAAAATTTCCGAAAACTCCCCCGCTCGTGTGACTGCGGGGTTGGTAAAGGGGTCATTAATCATCGGCTCCCAACGTTCCCGGGGCTCAGGTGTTCCTTTACTGGGACAACACCGCCGCCGCCCCAGACCCTGTGTTTGTCGGGGGGAGAGGAGGAGGGTGAGGGTGAGGGTGAGGGAGAAGGGGGAGGGGAATGGGAGGCTGCAGGGATGGAGTGTGGGGAGGTAAAGGGGACAGTGGCTGTTTGTTTGGTCTATTAATGCATATATTCATATTTGTTTGTTTAGTTTCCTCTCTAGACCTCCATCAAGCATAGAAAAACACCCCCTAGACCCCCCTTCAAGATAGATTTGTACATTTTTCGATAGAAAAATGTCCCGGCCAAATGCCGTTTCCTCCTTAAATTACAGGCTCGCTATCACTGTTTGTCGGAGGGTGAGGGGAGTACAAAGGAGTACAAAGGAAATCAAGAAACAACAGATCTAGTGACCCTTCTAGGTTGCTTGTCCTCCAAAACACTGAGGATCAAGTGTCCAAACAGTGGTTTAGAGTGGGTAAGGGAACATTGGAAAGGGAATTACTGCCCTGGTACTAATGTCCGTGGCAGGATTAGGAAGTTAGTAGGGGACAGATAGGTTAGTAACTGAGGGGGGGATAAAATAAAGTTATTCATTTACAAACGCAGTCAGTCGCGGGTTTGATGCGAGATATTTGTCTAAGCGGAGTTTAAATGAATCAACGGTGCTGCAGTCTATAACGTCTCGGGGAAGCCCATTCCACAAGTTGACAACTCGATTGAAGAAGAAATTCTTAGATCGTGTGAGTTAAAAGATTTACCAATAATTTTGCAACCGTTTCCCCGCGTGTAATTAGATTGGTCGATAGTGAAGTACTTCCTACAGTTCATATTGTCGATGCCTTTGATGATTTTGAACACTTGAATTAAGTCACCTCTTAATCTGCGCTGGGTTAAAGGAAATAAATTTCATTCTCTAAGACGCTCTTCGTATGGTTTGTTCTTTAGGCTAGGTATCATTTTGGTAACTCTACGTTGAACTCGTCTAGCTTGTTTATATCTTTTTGGTAATAAGGGCACCAGGATTGAACGCAGTATTCCAGAAGAGGGCGGACTAAGGAATTGTAAAGGGTTAGGATAACTTCTTTGGATTTATGCTCAAATGATCTGCCTATAAAGCCAATTATTTTGTTTGCCTTCTTAACAACTTCTGAACATTGTTGACTCGGTTTTAGGTTACTCGATATTGTTACTCCCAGATCGGTTTCTCTGTTTACATTCTTAAGCTGAGTGCCATTCATCGAATAGTTTGCTTTCTCATTTAGGTATTAGGTAGGTTCCGGGATGCATAGGTGGGGGGGGGGGGGATTACGGGAGGTATGCATTGAGTATTGCTCGCATGTGTGGGGAGGATCCTCTCACACAGCACTTCTAGACATATTAGAAACAAATGCATTTCGTCACATTACCTCACGACCACTCACGGACTCTTTGCAATCTCTCTCTCTCTCTCTCTCTCTTCGCCGCAGTGTTGCATCTCTCTCGCTTTTCTACCGCTATTACAATAATCAGTGTTCCTCAGAACTCTCTAAGTGTATACCACCTCCTCTACGTAGAGTACGTATTTAGTACCCGTCTTGCAACACAATTCCATCCCTACTCTGTGCAACTCTCCAATCCAAGAGTGAAACGATATTCCCAAACCTTCTTCTATTCAACAGCTGAGCTCTGGAACTCTCTCCCTGAATCTATTTGTCCAGGCATTTTGGCTCGAACATTCCTTGATTTTGGCCCGGTCACTCTTTCAACTAGGGGAGGCACTCATCACAGGCAGTTCTGCCTTTTGTCTCCCTCATCCCCATTAATACAAAATGGGATAGGGAGGGGGTGGGGGTTACGGGAGGCATGGGTGGGGGGAGGGCAGGTCATAGGAAGGCAGGGGGGGGGTTACGGGAGGCATGGGTGGGGGGAGGGCAGGTCATGGGAAGGCGGGGGTTACGGGAGCCATGGGTGGGGGGAGGGCAGGTCATGGAAAGGTGGGAGGGAGTGGGGGTTACGGGAGGCATGGGTGGGGGGAGGGCAGGTCATGGGAAGGCGGAGGTGGGAGGGGAGGGAGGAGGTCACGGAGAACGAGGAAGCGGGTCACGGGGGCGGTGAGGAGGTGGAGATGCTCATGGAATTCGCATAGTAATCAGTTTGTAGCCAATGCACCCATTTGAATCGTTATCGAACCCCGATGAGACAATACACATGCTTTAGAATAGCCCAGATGCTTCATACTTGGCTTCAAAGGTTCAAAGATTCAAATTGCTTGCTGTAACCTTAAGGGGGGTGACATGCTTGTTTTCTCTCCTTTTCTCTCCTTCTTTAGCTTATATTCATTCGGCCCCATTCAGCCTACTGTTTTAAGACTTGTATCCTCATCCAGGTGTCGATTTCTTCCTGGCGAGCGATAGCTAGTCAGCATTGTGTGGAGAAATTCGGCTTGGAGACATGTTCTATCGAAAATGTACAAATTTAGCCTGCTGTCAAACCATTTTTAAAAATATGGATAGGGATAAATGTCTTAAAACAGTAGGCTGAATGGGGCCGAATGGATACAACCCAGAGAGAGAGGGAGATAGAAAAAAAAACGGTGGGCCCTCTTAAATACGCTCACTACTGTATGTTGGGAGTCAAATTGCCTGGACACACACCGCTTGCAGGAACATAAGTCGTAGGAGGGGGGCGGGGTAACAGATTGGAGAGTTCCATAGTTACCGATTGAATGACACAAAAATTGGTTCACTCTTGGGTTAGAGAGCTAATCAGACCAAAGGTAAGAATATGTTCAAATATGTGTATCACCAGTGTGAGATAGCTCCGAGGAATATGGATGATAGAAAAGAGATGGATGTTTGCTTAGAGATAACTATATGACTATTACCAAATTAAAAGACAATTTGTAACAACGAATGTGAACTATTGTATGACCAAGCTATCAATCATAAAGTTGGATATTGTTATGGTTTACTTAACGAATGGCTATTGGGAAACGCAACGATGAACAAATTATTCACTCCTTTATCACCAACACAATTGATTACTCTGAATATAAACCTCACACAATATTGTACCATAAGTAGGCACACACGCAGGTACACACGCACGCACATACATACCCACCAACACACGCATACAAACACATATACACTCCATTTGCATACCCCCAACACACAAACACACACACACACACACACAACCTTTCATACCTGACCCATAAGGAGCGAAATAGCCCCTCCATCACGAGAAAAAATACTTTTCAACCCATAAACCCAGAAGCGCCACCATAAACCCAGAAGCGCCACCATAATCAATGTTGGAGTGAAGTGCGTGATAACCTACCACCATCACCACTACCACTACTACCACTACCACCACCACCAACACTACATCTCCCTTACCAACACCACATCATCACATATTCCATGGATAACATTATGGCATACACACACACACACACCCATGCAGTCCCACACACACACACACACCCACACACGCAGTCACATACCGTACAATCGGGGGTATTAAGTGTTGTCATAGATTCCAGTGGATTTCGCTCAACAAGTGTTATTGGTATCTTTATAGTTACTGGGAAAAGTGCTTATCCCTCAGAGTATTAGTCAGTGTCCGAAACTTTGTGAAATATCTGACAACACTTATTAACCTCGACTGTACATACACGTTCTCTCACTCACACACACACAC
>CM064533.1:51727007-51729507 GCA_032716605.1 Paralithodes platypus | reverse complement strand
GTTTTTATCTCTCCCAGACGTCACTCACAGATAACGCTAAAATCGTCACCGGGGTTTTTGTCTCTCGTCCTAAATGAATTACCGTGAAATGCCCCCCCCCCCCCCCCCCTCCGCTCTCCGTGTTAGCGTGATGAGGCGAAGATTACCTTAATTAGATTTCAAACTATTTAAGGGGAGATTTCCACTAGAGGGATTTTTTTCTTTACCCCTTTCTCCCTCATGTTTAGCCCTGTTGCTTTTGAGATTTTAAGACGGTCGCCCCATTAGTTTGGCGATTTTAAGAACTTTCATCCTATTTATGTCACTTTTAAGACCTTTCGTCCCATTTACAGGTGTCGATTTTTTCCTGGCGAGCGATAGCGAGCCTGTAATTTAAGAGGAACTGGCCTTCGGCCGGGACATTTTTCTACCGAAAAATGTACAAATTTATCTTGAAAGGGGGTCATGGGGGTGTAATTTCAAGCTTGATGGAAGTCTAGGAAACACACTAAAAACCTCCCCTTAACCTGATTCTGCGTGGAGGCATTAATTGCATAAATGTGGTAATTTTAATCCAATTCCACTAACTACACATCCATCCATATACTCAGGCCCAAGCCCCACTTTTCCTAGTTTTATTTTGGGGAGGGTGGCCGACTCAAGACAGAGCCAGAATAGGGACAACACAACTGAAAACAATGAACACAGACACACACACAATATAAACGTTCACACACATCTATAACTACACATACGGGGGAAAACAACTGAAAACGGAAAAGTTATGCATAATTTTCTCCATTTTAAATACATTGTACACTTTAGGCCCGAATTCTAGAACGAGGCTTGACACAGACTTGAAAATCGGTCTTAAGGGGAGGTTTTTAGTATGTTTCCTAGACTTCCATCAAGCTTAAAATTACACCCCCATGACCCCCTTTCAAGATAAATTTGTACATTTTTCGGTAGACAAATTTCCCGGCCGAAGGCCGGTTCCTCTTCAATTACAGGCTCGCTATCGCTCGCCAGGAAAAAATCGACACCTAAATGGGACGAAAGGTCTTAAAAGTGACATAAATGGGGTGAAAGTTCTTAAAATCGCCAAACTAATGGGGCGAACGTTTTAAAATCTCAAAAGCAATGGGGCTAAACATGAGGGAGAAAGGGGTAAAGTAAAAAAATCCCTCAAGTGGAAATCTCCCCTTAATATTACAAAGACGTTGCCGTACCGGTACGGAAGGGGTTATTAAGGAGTTTGCTTGTTTTTTTGTAATTTTCGAGTAATGTAGCCTATTTTAGCATCTCCCCTAGACTATCAAAAAACCGCCTTCCCAAACTGCTTTCAAACTACAAACTATACCCACATCAGATCTCTTTCACGCTAAATGTGTAAACGTAGCGATAGAAATATGTCTTGGCCAAAGGCCGACTTGTTCTAAGTTACAGGCTCCCTATCCTTCGCCCATCCACCACCCCCCCAAACAAAATATCTACACCTGAATGGGATGAAACGTGTTATTATCGTCAAACTAATGGGGTGAAACGTCTAATGATATCCAAGAAGCCCCCCCCCCCGCACCAAATAGGGTTTCTCAATATACTGTACATACTATATAACATCCGCCAAGATACACACACACACACACACACACACACACACACACACAGACACACACACACACACACACACACACACACACACACACACACACACACACACACACACACACACACACACACACTCCCCGTGGTGTAACGGATAGCGTGTCTGGCTCACAACCAGAAGGTCCCTGGTTCGTGACCCGGGCGCGGAAGAGACATTTGGGCAAGTCTCCTAACGGTGTAGCCTCTGTTTACCTAGCAGTATAAATAGGAACCTGGAATAAGTGGACACAGTTGTGACGTCCCTTCTGGGGGTTGGTGGTCTGTTACAAGGTGAGAAGGGTATCGTACTGGTCAACCTAAGCCTTCGGGTGAGACTGCTACCGTACAGATCAACCAAAGTCTTCCATTTCAGATGTCGCCAATTGACCAACTACAGACTACAACGATATACACTAACACATGACATGCAACTCACGCAATACATCCCCGGTTAAGGAGGCGCGATAATAATGAGCCGAAACTCGCATTGCGTGCACTCCCGTTGACAAACAAGTTCGGTGAATTACACCCTCACACACACACTCTCACTCTCTCCCTCTCTCTCTCTCTGTATGGGTGAGTCACGTCCCTTGTGGTCACTTAACCCTCTCCGACATATGACGCGATTTTGAGCCTATTGGGGATACTTTAAAGCCTTTGTTACCATCAGGGGTATTTATAAACCTTTAGTTTAGTTACTTCAACCTCTGCAGTTGTCTTTGAGTTAGCTGTGGGCAGAACACTAATTTTGGAGAGGTAATTATAAGAGTGAGAGAACTATTTCTTATTGCTAATCTGGCAAACTCTGCGTCATAAATGCGTGAAAGGGTTAAGAAGTTACGATATACAATGACAGTTCCGAGGTTGTCTGTCTATG
>CM064533.1:51708880-51726907 GCA_032716605.1 Paralithodes platypus | reverse complement strand
GCTGATGATGTTGTTGATGTTGTTGTTTTGGGGATGCTGTTGTTGTTGCTGTTTTGTTTTTGTTAAGAGTGTTTCTAATGCTGTTGTAGTTGGAGTCCTTCTTTTGGTTATTAATGTCTCAAAGGGTGGTCTTGGGGGTAATATTTCATGTTTGATGGAGGTCTTAGGAGGAAACTAAACACAATAAATATATTATTGATATACCGGTATATAAATAATATATACAAATTTAAACAAAATAAGTACAAATCTCCCCTTACATGGCTGAGGGAACCTGAGGCTGGTACAAGTATGTGGCATAACAAAAACAAACACACACACACACACACACACACAGTACACACATCCCACCCCCCCCCCACACACACACAATAAATTTACATGTGTCCTTTTAATTAAACATATGGTGAGTAATGCTACACGCGAACAGACAGTCTCCAAAATTACTACCCGTGTGTGTGTGTGTGTGTGTGTGTGTGTGTGTTTTTTTTTTTTTACTACTCATTGTACGTAATTAACCCTTCCTGTACCGACGTCTCGTGTTCTATTTGTTTTTCTGTTACATTTATACCATTTTATGAAGCTTAGGGAGGCTATGGTAAGGATGGCTATATGGTAAGAGGATGAATGGAGTATGTAGCCTTTGAATGGGTAGACGTCCATCCTAAGCTGAAGAAAATCGTCTAATAGCTGCCAGAATATAATGAAAAGGACGTTGCTGGTACAGAACCAGTTAAGGGGAGATGGGCTGTTTTGCTGGTCCCCTTTCTTCCTCGTGTTTAGTCCCTTTAGTTTTCCGATTTTATGACGTTCGGCCCATTAGTTTGTCGATTTTGAGACCTTTCACCCCATTTCTTCGTCAATATTAAGACCTTCCGTGCTATTTCGGTGTCGATTTTGTTCCTGGCGAACGAAAGTGAACCTGTAATTTTGGAAGAACCGGCCTTCGGCCGATATATTTTCTTATCAAAAAATGTACAAATTAATCTAAAAGGGGGATCTAAAGGATGTTTTTTTTTTAGCTTGATGGAGGTCTAGGGAGGAAACTAATATAATAATTAAAAAATACATATATATTAACCCGTTCAGTACCGGTTCCGTCCTTTAAACTTTATGCTGGCTACTAGTAAACGATTTTATTCAGTTTAAAAAGGACCTCCAGCAAACAACAGGCTTCAAACAATCCCACTTAATGAGCCCCTTTCACTACCACAGACCCTTCTTAAGCTACACAAAATTGTCTGAATACTGCTTGACAAAAATGAAAAAGACGTCCCCGGTACAGAAGGGGTTAAATGAGCAAATAAATGCCCCCCTCTCCCCTTAACCCCTTCAGCCCCATGACGTCATTTTAACCCTCTCCGACATATGACGCGATTTTGAGCATATTAGGGATACTTTAAAGCCTTTATTACCATCAGGGGTATTTAGAAACCTTTAGTTTAGTTACTTCAACCTCTGCAGTTGTCTTTGAGTTAGCTGTGTTGAGCCTATTAGGGATACTTTAAAGCCTTTGTTACCATCAGGGGTATTAGAAACCTTTAGTTTAGTTTAGTTACTTCAACCTCTGCAGTTGTCTTTGAGTTAGCTGTGTTGAGCCTATTAGGGATACTTTAAAGCCTTTGTTACCATCAGGGGTATTTAGAAACCTTTAGTTTAGTTACTTCAACCTCTGCAGTTGTCTTTGAGTTAGCTGTGTTGAGCCTATTAGGGATACTTTAAAGCCTTTGTTACCATCAGGGGTATTTAGAAAACCGTTAGTTTAGTTACTTCAACCTCTGCAGTTGTCTTTGAGTTAGCTGTGTTGAGCCTATTAGGGATACTTTAAAGCCTTTGTTACCATCAGGGGTATTTAGAAACCTTTAGTTTAGTTACTTCAACCTCTGCAGTTGTCTTTGAGTTAGCTGTGGGCAGAAAACTAATTTTGGAGAGGTAATTATAAGAGTGAGAGAACTCTATTTCTTATTGCTAATCTGGCAACCTCTGCGTCATATGAGTCTGAAAGGGTTAACCTTAAATCTGGCTAACAATACACGATGTTATGCAGTTTCAGAAGAACCTATGCTCTTCGGAGGGTTATGTGAGATCGATTTTACCCCTTTGAGCCCTAGAGGTAGATCATAAGCTAAAGAAAATCGTCTAATGGTAACCAGAATATGATGGAAATTACGTCATGGTACTGAAGGGGTTAAGAATAATGGGTAATTGCGTGTGTTCTCCATTATGTAATCAATCACTGGCCTGGACTCAAATTACATGGGAGGGTACAGTCGGATGTAATAGTTCGACGCAAGACCTGATGAGAGTCAAGGCGTTGTACGATTTGCCCTCTAATGTTATGGGAACTTGTCTGGCAGCTTCAAAATATAAGTTTCGTAAGAATTAATGTATGTATGTATGTTTTTTATGTATGTATGTATGCATGTACTGTATGTATGTAACTATGTATGCATGTACTGTATGTATGTATGTATGTATGTATGTGTATTTTGTTTATGTATGTATGTATGTATGTATGTATGTATGTACTGTATGTATGTATGTACCGGTATGTATGCATGTACAGTACCGGTACTGTATGTACCGGTACTCCGGTACTCCGTGTGTCCAGGCATTTTGGCTCGAACGTCCCTTGATTTTAGCCCTGTCACTCTTTCAACTATGGGGGGGGGGGGGGCACTCGCTATAGGCAGTTATGCCTTTTGCCTCCCTCAATCACATAGAAAAAAAAAAAAAAATGTATGTACCGGTATGTATGTATGTATGCATGTATGTATGCATGTACTGTATGTATATGTTTTTGTATGTATGTATGTATGTCTGTACCGTTATGTATGCTTTTTATGTATGTATGTATGCATGTACTGTATGTATGTATGTACCGGTATGTATGTTTTTTTATGTATGTGTGTATGTACTGTATGTATGTATGTATGTATGTACGTATGTATGTATGTATGTACGTATGTATGTATGTATGTATGTATGTATGTATGTACCGGTATGTATGATTGTCATGTATGTATGTATGCATGTACTGTATGTATGTATGTATGTATGTATGTGTTTTTTGTATGTATGTACTGTATGTACTGTATGTATGTATGTATATATGTATGTATGTATTATGTATGTATGTACAGTATATACTCAGGCACATACCCCATAGCTGGGGGTAGATAGATAGATAGATAGATAGATAGAGATGGATACGATAGATATACGATAAAGATATATACTGTAGATACAAATAGAAAAAAAGATAGATAAATAGATATATGGATACGATAGATATACATAGATATATACAAAAATATATAAGATACGATAGATATACATATTATAGATACATACAAAAATAGATAAGAGATAGAAGTGTTACAATAGTGTGAGAAAATTTATTGATACGATAGATATAGATACGATAGATAGATAACAAATATAATATAAGCGATACAAGTGTTACCATGGTGTAAGGAAATTTATACCTACGATCCATTGTGTATTCGTATGTATTGTCGGTCGGGCCCGTAAATTCCCCGATAACCCGGATTTACGGCCAAACGAATACCGTAAAATTCCCGGAAATATGATCAAAGGAGACGGGCCGGAGAAAACGGGCCGAGTGTTGAGGTTGGGTACAGTTAAAGGGGCGATTGTTATTAACTTATTGGTTTGTTTATCTAGTTATGGATTAATTCATTTATTCGGTTTTAACTGTCTCGGTGGTGTAATGGTTAGAGCTTGTAATTTCTCTATGTGATGTCCTAGGTTCGAATCCTGGGAGAATCACATGTTTTCATTAATTTCATTTAGGGTGTTATTGGTGTTAAGAACGATGTTAACAATTATATATAATTACTCATTCATCTATTATTAATATATTAATTCTATTTATTTATCCATTATATATACAGTATATATATATATATATATATATATATATATATATATATATATATATATATATATATATATATATGAAACGTTACTCTCAAACTTTCTTCTACTCAACAGCTGAGCTCTGGAACTCTCTCCCAGAATCAGTCTTTCCCTCTTCCTATGACTTAAATTGCTTCAAACTCCGTGTGTCCAGGCATTTTAGCTCGAACGTCCCTTGATTTTGGCCCTGTCACTCTTTCAACTATGGGGGAGGCACTCGCTATAGGCAGTTATGCCTTTTGCCTCCCTCAATCACAGAAAAAAAAAAAAAAAAAAAATTATATATATATATATATATATATATATATATATGGTCCTTCCTAGAAACCCATTAAGTTAAAAAACATACCCCTATGATCCCCTTCGAAATATATTCCTAACATGAAGTCTCGCTATCGCTCACCAGCTAGATACTGTAAATGGCGTGGAAGGTCTTATAACCGCCATACTAATAAGGCAGGCGGATGTCTGAAACCTAATGGGGCTAAACATGAGGGAGAAGGGGTGCCAGAAAAACAAATACCTCCCCCTTAACCCTTTCTGTACCGCCGATGTCCTTTTTATTAGATTCCGGTAACTATTAGACGATATTATTCAGCGCACGAAGGATGTGTAGTTGTGTACCCATTAAAAGGCTACAAACCATCTCAATTAATCCTTTTAGCTACCATATACCCTACAAACCATCTCAATTAATCCTTTTAGCTACCATATATCCTACAAACCATCTCAATTAATCCTTTTAGCTTCCATATATCCTACAAACCATATCAATTAATCCTTTTAGCTACCATATATCCTACAAACCATCTCAATTAATCCTTTTACCTACCATATATCCAACAAACCATCTCAATTAATCCTTATTAGCTACCATATACCCTACAAACCATCTCAATTAATCCTTATTAGCTACCATATATCCTACAAATCATCTCAATTAATCCTTTTAGCTACCATATATCCTACAAACCATCTTAATTAATCCTTTTAGCTACCATATATCCAACAAACCATCTCAATTAATCCTTTTAGCTACCATATACCACTATCTCAATTAATCCTTTTAGCTACCATATACCACTATCTCAATTAATCCTTTTAGCTACCATATACCACTATCTCAATTAATCCTTTTAGCTACCATATATCCTACAAACCATCTCAATTAATCCTTTTAGCTACCATATACCCTACAAACTATCTCAATTAATCCTTTTAGCTACCATATATCCTACAAACCATCTCAATTAATCCTTTTAGCTTCCATATATCCTACAAACCATCTCAATTAATCCTTTTAACTACCATATATCCTACAAACCATCTCAATTAATCCTTTTAGCTTCCATATATCCTACAAACCATCTCAATTAATCCTTTTAGCTACCATATACCCTACAAACCATCTCAATTAATCCTTTTAGCTACCATATATCCTACAAACCATCTCAATTAATCCTTTTAGCTTCCATATACCCTACAAATCATCTCAATTAATCCTTTTAGCTACCTATATCCTACAAACCATCTCAATTAATCCTTTTAGCTTCCATATACCCTACAAATCATCTCAATTAATCCTTTTAGCTACCATATACCCTACAAACCATCTCAATTAATCCTTTTAGCTTCCATATATCCTACAAATCATCTCAATTAATCTTTTTAGCTACCATATATCCTACAAACCATCTCAATTAATCCTTTTAGCTTCCATATATCCTACAAACCATCTCAATTAATCCTTTTAACTACCATATATCCTACAAACCATCTCAATTAATCCTTTTAGCTACCATATATCCTACAAACCATCTCAATTAATCCTTTTAGCTACCATATACCCTACAAACCATCTCAATTAATCCTTTTAGCTACCATATATCCTACAAACCATCTCAATTAATCCTTTTAGCTTCCATATACCCTACAAATCATCTCAATTAATCCTTTTAGCTACCATATATCCTACAAACCATCTCAATTAATCCTTTTAGCTTCCATATACCCTACAAATCATCTCAATTAATCCTTTTAGCTACCATATACCCTACAAACCATCTCAATTAATCCTTTTAGCTACCATATACCCTACAAACCATCTCAATTAATCCTTTTAGCTACCATATATCCTACAAATCATCTCAATTAATCCTTTTAGCTTCCATATATCCTACAAACCATCTCAATTAATCCTTTTAGCTACCATATACCCTACAAACCATCTCAATTAATCCTTTTAGCTACCATATATCCTACAAACCATCTCAATTAATCCTTTTAGCTTCCATATACCCTACAAATCATCTCAATTAATCCTTTTAGCTACCATATATCCTACAAACCATCTCAATTAATCCTTTTAGCTTCCATATACCCTACAAATCATCTCAATTAATCCTTTTAGCTACCATATACCCTACAAACCATCTCAATTAATCCTTTTAGCTACCATATACCCTACAAACCATCTCAATTAATCCTTTTAGCTACCATATATCCTACAAACCATCTCAATTAATCCTTTTAGCTTCCATATACCCTACAAATCATCTCAATTAATCCTTTTAGCTACCATATATCCTACAAACCATCTCAATTAATCCTTTTAGCTTCCATATACCCTACAAATCATCTCATTAATTCTTTTAGCTACCATATACCCCTACAAATCATCTCAATTAATCCTTTTAGCTACCATATACCCTACAAACCATCTCAATTAATCCTTTTAGCTACCATATACCCTACAAACCATCTCAATTAATCCTTTTAGCTACCATATATCCTACAAATCATCTCAATTTATCCTTTTAGCTTCCATATACTGTATAATTCCTAAGCTTAACCCAAATCGTCTAAAGGTAGCTGAAATCTAATAACCAAGACGTCACCGGTGCTGCACATACAGGTTAAGGGAACCCACCTCGCTCTTTTTATCTTTCTCTCCCTCTCTCTTTGGCTTGTATCCATTCGGCCCCATTTAGCCTACTGTTTTAAGACGCTTACCCCCATCCAGGTGTCAATATTTTCCTGGCGAGCGGTAGCGAGCCAGCATATATATATTTTTGTTTTGACAAGCTAAATTTGTAAATTTTTCGATAAAAAATTTCTCCGGCAAAGCCGGATTTCTCCATACAATGCTGGCTCGCTATCGCTCGCCAGGAAGAAATCGACACCTGGATGGGGATAGACGTCTTAAAACAGTTGGCTGAATGGGGCCGAATGGATACAAGCCAGGGAAAGAGAGAAAAGGAGAGAAAGATGAAAAAAGCCTGTGACCCCCCCCCCCCTTAACCTATCCACCTCACATGTACCTTCCCCTTGACCTCCCTTTGTTATGTAAGTCTATTATGTTGGCCTGACCTCTCTCTCTTGACCTGACCCACCATGGAGAAAATGAGGCCGGGTGATAAAGGAGGCCATGTTGTCGTATTAAGCGCAGGGGTTATACGTCAGTTGGCTAAATCATGTGTGCTAATATGAATACACACACACACACACACACACACACAGTCTATATTATTCTTGCATTTCCTAAATTTCTTGTATGCACGTTCTAACGATTTATAAATGCATAAATAAATTAGTTTAAAATTAGCTACAAATGAATTTAAAGTACGCTGAAGATTGTACTTTTTTAGTTTGATGAGCAATTTTGTCCGTCTAGGCTATATATATATATATATATATATATATATATATATATATAAAAAACCGATTTAATATGTTATTTATTGTAACAAAACAACGTGAGACAATCATAAATACCAGGTGTATTTGACAGAATCGTCTAATGGTAGCCAGTATTGGTTGAAATGGTCTATTTGTTGATATGGTCTACAGGTTGAAATGATCTACTGATCAAAATAGTTTTCTGGTTGAAAATTGGTCTACGGGTCGAAATGGTCTGCTGGTTGAAATGGTATAATGGTTGAGATGGTATATTTGTTGATGTAATCTACTGGTTGAAATGGTCTATTGGTTGATGGTTGAAATGGTCTATTGGTTGATGGTTGAAATGGTCCACTGGTCGAAATGGTCGACTGGTTGAAATGGTCGACTGGTTGCAATGGTCGACTGGTTGCAATGGTCGACTGGTTGAAATGGTCCAAGTGGTCTAACATGTGTAATGGTCTACTGGTTGAAAATTGGTCTACTGGTTGAAAATTGGTCTACTGGTTGAAATGGTCTACTGGTTGAAAATTGGTCTACTGGTTGAAAATTGGTCTACTGGTTGAAATGGTCTACTGGTTGAAAATTGGTCTACTGGTTGAAATGGTCTACTGGTTGAAAATTGGTCTACTGGTTGAAATGGTCTACTAGTTGAATTGGTCGACTGGATGAAATGGTCTTCAGGTTAAAATTATCTAACGATAAAATGGGTCTACTGGTTGAAAAGGTCCCAATGGTCTACTGGTCCGGTCACACTATCAAAGCCGCCCAAACCGGACAGGAAAAATAACATATATCGGTAGCAGCTGAGGTGGTGTCGTGGAGAGATTTATATTTCCCAAGTGACCACAATAAATTCTCCGAGTAGATCTGCCAGGGGGGGGGGGGGTAGGAGAGAGAGAGAGAGAGAGAGAGAGAGAGAGAGAGAGAGTTTTACATATATACATATATATATATATAAATAAATAAATGCCTCATCACTTCGGTGCTGGTTCTTCAAATTACTACGGAGGTTAGGTTACATAAGGTGGCTGAAGTTTGATATAGTCCAACCGCGTCAAGTTCTGTATGTGGTGCCCTAGGTTCGAATCCCCGGAGGATCATATGCTTTCATTAACATAATAAGGAAATAATGGTGTTAAGAACGATAGTATTTAATAGCCGAGATGTTAACCCCTTCTGTACCGGCGACGTCTATATAATTATATTCATGATATATTTATATTTAGATAATTATGTGCAGTTTCCGGGGAGATTTCCACTTGAGGGATTTTTTCTTGTCTCCTTTCTCCCTCATGTTTAGCCTCATTGTTTTTCTAATTTTAAGACGTTCGCCCCATTATTTTGACGATTTTAAGAACTTTCGACCCATTTCTGTCAATTTTAAGACCTTTCGTGCCATGTAGGTGTCGATTTTATCCTGGCGAGCGATAGCGAGCCTGTAATATAAGAGGAACCGGCTTTCAGCCGGGAAATTTTTCTACCGAAAAATGTACAAATTTATCTTGAAAGGGGGTCTAGGGAGAGTAATTTTAAGCTTGATGGAAGTCTAGGGAATCAACTAAACACCTTCCCTTAAGAATGACCTGGGGAAGTATTTGGCACAGGGTATTATAGCATGTGTTCCCTTCCCAGAAAACAACAGACAGTAATTTCCGCCCTCGCTGTCCAATAAATCGTCATTCTGACTAATTTAAGACCATCTCAAATTTCACACTAATCATAGAACTACCAATTTCAGGGCTGGACTTATTTATGGTTCTTGGCCACGTTGAATTTATAGTGCTCTCGCTCTCGCTCTCGCTCTCGCTCTCGCTCTCGCTCTCGCTCTCGCTCTCGCTCTCGCTCTCGCTCTCGCTCTCGCTCTCGCTCTCTCTCTCTCTCCTCACTTAGATAGTAAGACGTGTCACCTAGCGGGGATGTTCACTCAGATGCCATAGTTGATTATACACAGGGTGTCAAAGCAGAGCCATTTTGTGTGAAGACTTGAAGGAACATGAGAAGGACTATAATACAATGAACTTGAAATAGCTTTGTTTTGGCCATTGTATCACTTCCAAAGCCATCATTTGAAACTATACACCGCCATTTTTACTTTACATTTACAAACATATACAGTTAATAGTCTCTTGCCCAGTCATAAGATACAGTTAATAGTCTCTTGCCCACTCATAAGATACAGTTAATAGTCTCTTGCTCACTCATAAGATACAGTTAATAGTCTCTTGCTCACTCATAAGATACAGTTAATAGTCTCTTGCTCACTCATAAGATACAGTTAATAGTCTCTTGCTCACTCATAAGATACAGTTAATAGTCTCTTGCTCACTCATAAGATACAGTTAATAGTCTCTTGCTCACTCATAAGATACAGTTATAGTCTCTTTGCTCACTCACATACAGTTAATAGTCTCTTGCTCACTCACATACAGTTAATAGTCTCTTGCTCACTCATAAGATACAGTTAATAGTCTCTTGCTCACTCACATACAGTTAATAGTCTCTTGCTCACTCACATACAGTTAATAGTCTCTTGCTCACTCATAAGATACAGTTAATAGTCTCTTGCTCACTCATAAGATACAGTTAATAGTCTCTTGCTCACTCACATACAGTTAATAGTCTCTTGCTCACTCACATACAGTTAATAGTCTCTTGCTCACTCATAAGATACAGTTAATAGTCTCTTGCTCACTCATAAGATACAGTTAATAGTCTCTTGCTCACTCACATACAGTTAATAGTCTCTTGCTCACTCACATACAGTTAATAGTCTCTTGCTCACTCATAAGATACAGTTAATAGTCTCTTGCTCACTCACATACAGTTAATAGTCTCTTGCTCACTCACATACAGTTAATAGTCTCTTGCTCACTCATAAGATACAGTTAATAGTCTCTTGCTCACTCATAAGATACAGTTAATAGTCTCTTGCTCACTCACATACAGTTAATAGTCTCTTGCTCACTCACATACAGTTAATAGTCTCTTGCTCACTCACATACAGTTAATAGTCTCTTGCTCACTCACATACAGTTAATAGTCTCTTGCTCACTCACATACAGTCAATAGTCTCTTGCTCACTCACATACAGTTAATAGTCTCTTGCTCACTCATATACAGTCAATAGTCTCTTGCTCACTCATATACAGTTAATAGTCTCTTGCTCACTCACATACAGTCAATAGTCTCTTGCTCACTCACATACAGTTAATAGTCTCTTGCTCACTCATATACAGTCAATAGTCTCTTGCTCACTCATATACAGTTAATAGTCTCTTGCTCACTCACATACAGTCAATAGTCTCTTGCTCACTCACATACAGTTAATAGTCTCTTGCTCACTCATATACAGTCAATAGTCTCTTGCTCACTCACATACAGTTAATAGTCTCTTGCTCACTCATAAGATACAGTTAATAGTCTCTTGCTCACTCATATACAGTTAATAGTCTCTTGCTCACTCACATACAGTCAATAGTCTCTTGCTCACTCACATACAGTTAATAGTCTCTTGCTCACTCATATACAGTCAATAGTCTCTTGCTCACTCATATACAGTTAATAGTCTCTTGCTCACTCATATACAGTCAATAGTCTCTTGCTCACTCACATACAGTTAATAGTCTCTTGCTCACTCATATACAGTCAATAGTCTCTTGCTCACTCATAAGATTCCCTGTCTATCTTTGTATGCAACCAAATAACTCCTTTCATGAAAAAACTATCATAAAATCTTGGATGGGGAACTTTGCAAATGACCGCCAGTTGCAAAGAAACCGACTATAAATAAATAAATGTCTGAATCCAGGAACACACCAAAGGGATCTATAAGTCCCGGAGAGAAAGATTTGTAGTGTCTGTCCTGCTGGTGGTGTGTGGGGGGAGGGGGGGGGGGGGATAATAAGAGGATCCAAGAGGAAGGGGGTGGTGGACCGTCGTCCCCCCCCCCCCTCCCCCTGTAATCATAAGGGAATCCAATCCTTCATATATTTTCTTCCTTCGGGGAGAGAGGGGGGGAAGGGGAGGGGGTTTAAGGGAGAGGTAGTGGCTTTTTCTCCCTCATTTTTTAGTCCCATTAGTTTTTTTTTTTGAGATTTTAAGACGTTCGTTCCATTAGTTTGGCGATTTTAAGATCTACCGCCTCATTTCTTGATCAATATTAAGACCTTTCGTGCCATAAAGGTGTCGAATTTTTCCTGGCGATTGATAGCGAGCCTGTAATTTTAGGAGGAACCGACCTTCGGCCGATAAAGGTTTCTCCCGAAAAATGTACAAATTTATCTTGAAAGAGGGTCAAGGGGATGTTTTATTGAGATTGATGGAAGTCTAGCGATGTTACTATAATATAAATCAATAATTTAACCAAAATAGACCAAACAATCACCACTACCCCCCTAATTGAAGGGCGCAGCGAGGTAGCCAATAAAAAATGGCCCCTCATCCATTCCTGTTCGCTGATTGGTTCCGGAGTTTGGGAGCGGGGTTTTGATTGGTTGAGGAAATTAAGCCTGTCTGTGATTGGCTGATTATGACTGGTGGGACTCCGATATAATGTTATGGTCCAAATCATTTAACCCTTTCAGTACGATCAGGATTGTCTCTCCTTGTACCGCGTTTATCAATAGACGATTTATTCAGTTTAAGAAGGACCAGTATGATCCCCATTGATGCCTCGACGTCACGGTATATTTTTTTAGTTTCCTCGCTAGACCTTCATCAAGCTTAAAAAGACACTCCCTAGACCCCCCCCTTCAAGATAAATGTGTACATTGTTCGATAGAAAAATGGAGTTTCTTAAAATTACAGGCTCGCTATCGCTCGCCAGGAAAAATCGACACCTAAATGGCACGAAACGGATTGATATTGACATAGAAATGGGATGAAAGGTTTTATAATCGACAAACTAATGGGGGCGAACGTCTTACAACCTGAATACTAATGGGGCTAAACATGAGGAAGAAGGTGGGACGAGAAAAACGACCCATCTCCCCTTAACAATCATCAAAGCAAAAACCCCGCGTCATCGTACACACGGTAAGGCATATGAACCCGGGCCCAATAAGAACCTACAAACACCTAAACGAACCACCGAACTTTAAGTAACAAGTTTCTTTACAATAATGAAACAAATTATATATATACAGTATATCTCGCCTCCCACACTCCATTCAGGCTAAATATGTACATTTTTCGATATAAAAAAGTCCCGGGCATTTTCCGTTACTTGCAGGCTCGCTATGGCTTGCCCAGAACAAAAATATACCAGAATGGGGCAAAGGCTCTTCTATTCACCACACAAAAAAAAGGTGAAACGTCTTTAACCCCTTCTGTACCGGTGACGTCCTTTTCAACTTCCTTCTAGCTACTATTAGACGCTTTTCCTCAGCTTAAAAAGGGCCTCCAGCAATGAACAGGCTTCGAACTCTCACCGAACCATTTGTACTACCACAGATCCTTCCTAAACTTCACAAAATCGTCTAAACATAGCTACAACAAATATCAAAAAGACGTCGCTGATGCAGAATGGGTTAAGGGGAGATTTCCACCTGAAGGATTTTTTTCTGGACCCCTTTCTCCCTCATGTTTAGCCCCATTGCTTTTGAGATTTTAAGACCTTCGCCCTAGTAGTTTGGATATTTTAAGACATTTTGCCCCATTTGTGTCAATTTTAAGACCTTTCGTGCCGTTAAGGTGTCAATTTTTTCCTGGCGAGCGATAGCGAGCCTGTAATTTAAGAGCAATCGGCCTCCGGCCGGGACATTTTTCTACCGAAAAATGTACAAATTTATCTTGAAAGGGGGTCTAGGGGGTGTCATTTTAAGCTTGATGGAGGTCTAGGGAACAAACGAAATACCTCCCCTTAAATGTTCCAAACTAATGGAGTGAAATAGGTCGAGTTAAACAAACAAATAATAAGTACCTCGCCAGAAAGGGTTAACTCCTGCACCACTATTACGTCACTGTCCTTCTATTCTGGTTAATACCCTTAGACGATTGGCTTTGGTTGTGAGCTACCTGTGCGACTCCAGACAGGTAAACAATAAAATAAGCACCTCGCCAGAAAGGGTTAACTCCTGCACCACTATTACGTCACTGTCCTTCTATTCTGGTTAATACCCTTAGACGATTGGCTTTGGTTGTGAGCTACCTGTGCGACTCAAGACAGGTAAACACGACCCCAATGAACCCTCATACGGCACTACATAATTATAGGTCTTTCTTAAAAGGTGACCTGTTTTTGTTCGGTCCTTTTCTAGCTTTCTCTGGCTTGTATCCATTTGGCCCCATTCAGCCTACTGTTTTAAGACGTTTATCCCCATCCAGGTGTCAATATTTTATTGGTGAGCGGTAGCGAGCCAGCACATTTTATATTTTTGTTAGACAGCAGGCTAAATTTGTACATTTTTCGACAGAAAAATTTCTCCGGCGAAGCCGGATTTCTTCATATAATGCTGGCTCGCTATCGCTCGCCAGGAAGAAATCGACGCCTAGATGGAGATAAACGTCTTAAAATAGTTGGCTGAATGGGGCCGAATGGATACAAGCCAGAGCAAGAGAGAAAAGGACAGAAATAACAAAAAGCAGGTCACCCCCCTTAAAATGCATACCATCATATAATTGTCGCCAGATTCAAAGGTAAAAAAAGGCATCATGGTCTTGAAGGGGTTAAGGGGAGATTTCCACTTGAGGGATTTTTTCTTTACCCCTTTCTCCCTCATGTTTAGCCCCATTGCTTTTGAGATTTTAAGACGTTCGCCCCATTAGTTTGGAACTTTCACCCCATTTATGTCACTTTTAAGACCTTTAGTGCCATTTAGGTGTCGATTTTTTCCTGGCGAGCGATAGCAGCCTGCAATTTAAGAGGAACCGGCCTTCGGCCGGGAAATTTTTCTACCGAAAAATGTACAAATTTATCTTGAAAGTGGGTCAAGGGGGTGTAATTTCAAGCTTGATGGAAGTCTAGGAAACGCACTAAAAACCTCCCCTTAAGAGGTAGCTATTAATATAGAATAATAATAATAGGAGTCATATATTTGAAAAGGGTTAAGAATAAAAATAAAAATAAATGTCGGGTTGTGAGAGTGTGTGTGTGTGTGTGTGTGTGTGTGTGTGTGTGTAATTGGCTGATTATATAAGTCTCGGGATTGATCGTTGTGTGCGCCCGTTCCGATTGGTTCCCCTAATTGGGGGTTTTATACCTGAGCCTAGAGAGACCCCCTACAGTATATAGAGAGCGGCCAACCTCCGCCATCTTGGTGCCCCGGGTGGCGCTAATAAGGGTGGGTGGTGTGATGGTTTAGATGCTTATGTTCTGGGTGTGGTGTCCCGAGTTCGAAACCCGGGAGGACCATATGCTTTCATTAGTTTATGTAAGTACATTGGGGTTTGTAATTGATAATTAATGTTAAGAACGGGGTGTTACTTAACTCATGGCTCAGCTGTCATTACGTTTAGCTTGCTCTGTGATGTATTAATGTCTGTCAGATGTTGAATAGGGTGGGTAAGTGTATGTCTCAGCTGTCATTACGTATGGCTCGTTCTGGACTGTATTAATGTCTGTCAGATGTTGAATAGGGTGGGTAAGTGTATGTCTCAGCTGTCATTACGATTGGCTGGCTCTGTGATGTATTAACCCCTTCAGACTCATATGGCGCAGAGGTTGCCAGATTAGCAATAAGAAATAGAGTTCTCTCACTCTGATAATTACCTCTCCAAAATTAGTTTTCTGCCCACAGCTAACTCAGACAACTGCAGAGGTTGAAGTAACTAAACTAAAGGTTTCTAAATTTCTAAATGGTAACAAAGGCTTTAAAGTATCCCTAATCGGCTCAAAATCGCGTCATATATCGAAGAGGGTTAATGTCTGTCAGATGTTGAATAGGGTGGGTAAGTGTAGGGACATGTTTGTATATTTCACTCGATATAAAGAAATCAAGTTTAGATATTGCTGATACCAATTATTGATCAAAATATACTTGGTGCCGAGACATGACTTACTAGGCCGACTGTACCTCGGGGGATATTTGTCCTCTCTCTTTACACTTAAGGGGAGGCAGTTGGTTTTTAGAGTCCTCCTCATCCCTCATGTTTAGCCCTATTAGTTATGAGACATTCGCCCCATTAGTGTGGCATTTTCAGACCTTTTGCCCCATTTCTTTGTAAATATTAAGACCTTTCGTGCCATTTAGGTGTCGATTTGTTTTCCTGGCGAGCGATAGCGAGCCTGTATTTGAAGGGGAATAAACTTTGGCCGGGACATTTTTCTACCGAAAAAATTTACAAATATATATATCGAAGGGGGGTCTTCTTAGCGTTTGTTTAAGTTTGATAGAAGTTTAGAGAGCCAACTAAACCCCTTCCTTAAACCATTGAGCCGAACCAGTACATTATGGTGCACGATACCCTCTGGGCTCCCCTAACCCTTACAGTAGCAGCGACGTCATTTCGTTTATATATTATTTCAGCTGCATTTAGACGATTTCAGGGAGCTTAAGAAAGACCTGTGGTAGTAAAAAGGGTTAAGGGGAGATGGGCGAATGTATTTGCTTCTTTATGTATCTTATTTTATTATCTTATTATTATCTTATTATTATCTTATTATTTTATTATCTTATTATTATCTTATTATCTTATTATCTTACTATTTTATTATCTTATTATCTTACTATTTTATTATCTTACTATTTTATTATCTTATTATTTTATTATCTTATTATCTTATTTTAAGTTTCCCCCCTAGACCTCCATCAATCTTAAGAAAAAAGCACCCCCAGACCCTCCTTCAATAAATGTGTAAATTTTTCGATAGAAAAATTTCCCGGCCAAAGGCCGGTTCCTCTTAAATTACAGGCTCGACACCTAAATGACCCGAAACGTCTTTATATTGACAACCAAAACGGGGCGAAAGGTCTTAAAATCGCCAAATTATTGGGCCGATCATCTTAAAATCTGAAACTTAATGGGGCTAGCCTAAACACGAGGAAGAAGGGGGACCAGAAAAACGGCCTCCTGCCCTTAAGTCCAAATGAAACCACCACAGATGGAACGGTAAATCTCACCTCACCTAACCTCACCGTAAGTAACTTAGCACAAGATGGCCAAACCTAACTTATCCACACTTAGCCTAAAGTAGCTCTTTAAGATTGGGGCCATTTTGGTTGGGGCCGTTCAGGAGTGTGGATGTTTTGACTTACTTCTATGAGCATATATATACATACCGTATATATATATATATATATATATATATATATATATATATATATATATATACCTGTATATATATATATGCATAGATTGAAGCACTTATATTGCTTCAAACTCCGTGTGTCCAGGCATTTTGGCTGGAACGTCCCTTGATTTTGGCTGTCACTTTCAATTCTGGGGGACGCACTTGTCACAGGCAGTTCTGCCTTTTGTCTCCCTCACTAACATAGACGAAAAAAACTAGGTTAAATCACAAATACGCGTGATCAAATTATATACAGTAGTAAAACTCGCAAGAAGGTTTGTTTCATTATCTCTAGTGAGTTTTACAATATACCGGTATGTACGGTCGCGCTAATAAGTCATGTCCCAGTTGTCAATACGTTTGGCTTGCTCTGTGCTGTATTAATGTCTGTCAGGTGTTGACTAGGGTGGGTAAGTGTAGGAACATGTTTGTATATTTCACTCGATATGAAGAAATGAAGCTTAGATATTGCCGATACCAATTATGGATCAAAACATACTTGGTGCCGAGACATGACTTATTAGCGCGACTGTACACTCGGATACCATAGTCTCTGGCCCACTCATAATAATTCATGGACCCCTGTGTTTTTTCTGTATGTAATTATAACTACCTGGATTGATCTTTGGATAGAACATGCTTTTAAATAAATAGTATATATAGTTTTGTAGTTGATATACTGTATAATATAGTTTCGTAGTTGATATACTGTATATATAATTATATCAATTATTCGCTTCCAGAGATATACTTCCATAATTAAAAATCGGTGAAGTGGCGTCCACCTCCCTCACCTACAAGCTCTGGACTCTATATTTTCCTCGCTCTCTCCCACCCTCACTCGCTTTGGTACACTCTTACAGTTTTGTCATATATACATATACTGTATATATACAGTATGTGTGTGTATATGTATATACTGTATATATACACATCGGCACGGAAAAGTAAAATGTTTTCCTAGTACACGGAGGGAGCTCTATTGCGGCTATCTCGCTCAGGGCTGCTACTATATAACATTCACACACACATACATACATACATACACGGACGTACATATACACACACATACGGACGTACATATACACACACATACGGACGTACATACTACATACACACACACACACACTCGGACATACCTACACACACACAAACTGACACACACTGGCGGATAT
>CM064533.1:51621380-51706380 GCA_032716605.1 Paralithodes platypus | reverse complement strand
ATATTATAGGCTCGTTATAGGCTCGCCAGGAAAAAATTCGACACCTAAAATGGCACGAAAGGTCTTAAGATTGACATAAATAGGGTGAAAGGTCTTAACATCGCCAAACTAATGCTCCAAACCTCTCACAATCTGAAAACTAATGGGGCTAAAAATGAAAGAGAAGGGGGTCCAGAAAAAAGAAAAAAATCCCTCTAGTGGAAATCTCCCCACAACGACAGGGGACAGAGCTGACTAAATAATTATAATACTGTAGGAGAGAGGGACGTGTTTGTTTACTCTCCAGGACCCCCCCCCCCCCCCCCCCCCAAGGAGGACCCGGCTCTCTCTCGCTCTCTGTCTCTTTCTATGTCTCTCTCCCTCTCTCTCCCCCCCTCCACCTCTCTCTCTCTCTCTCTCTCTCTCTCCAACCTCTCTCTCTCTCTCTCTCCAACCTCTCTCTCTCTCCAACCTCTCTCTCTCTCTCTCCAACCTCTCTCTCTCTAACCTCTCTCTCTCTCTCTCTGGTACACCCGACACGCGCACAACATAACTTCAGCTCAGGAACAGATTATGGTGGGGGAGGCTGGAGGGAGGGGGGTCAGTGGGATAGGGAGGGGGAGGGAGGGGGGTCAGTGGGATAGGATGGGGTTGGGATATGGCTAGTGGACGCAACAAGGTGACACTGGTTTCAAGATGGCTAGAAAGGGGAATTTACTAGTTTGATAATTTAACCCTTTGAGTACCAGCGACGTGTTATATATTTTATTTTTATATTTAGACGATATTATGCAGCTTAGAAGAAAGGATCTGTGGTACTAGTTAAAAGGGTTGGGCGAGACAGTGTTAAGCCTTACAATTGCTAGAGGTCTTTCCTAAGCTGAATAAAATCGCCTAACAGTTTCCAGAATATGATTGAAAGGGCGTCCCTAGTATTGAACGGGTTAACTGGGGCACAATTTTGTTTTCTATATTCCAACTACTCCCTCTCGAGCATAGGCTGAGAGCCTGTACATTCAACCGTTACACATTAAACGGTGAAGCCCGTGAGGTCTCGTTCCAGTCTAGAGGGTGAGACATGTGAAGCACTTTTAGCTGCAACCAGCCCCTGCCATCTTGCCTTCGCAGGATGTATGGGCCTTAGTTGCCCACTCACGGCTCGAAGCAGCCCCACCGCTGAAGCTGCCTCACTCCAGTGCTTCACTATCTCACCTCCTAGACTCAGACTCTCTCAGAACGCCACCTATTGAGCAATGAACTCCCTAGGATAGTGGATGGATGGGATAGCAGGCTTAAGATGGCTAGGGGACGTAAGGGGCACTGGGTTGAAGATGGCTAGACAGCAAGAGTTACTGGTTTGAGAACGGAACTGGTGAACAAATGGTATCTCTCTACTGAAATGAAAAAAAAAAAAAAATGGCATGTGAAAACGAGAGAAAAATATATATATTGTATATATGTTAAGGGGGGTGACCTGCTTTTTGTTATTGCTGTCCTTTTCTCTCTTTCTCTGGCTTGTATCCATTCGGCCCCATTCAGCCAACTATTTTAAGACGTTTATCCCCATCTAGGTGTCGATTTCTTCCTGGCGAGCGATAGCGAGCCAGCATTATATGAAGAAATCCGGCTTCGCCGGAGAAATTTTTTCTATCGAAAAATGTACAAATTTAGCCTGCTGTCAAACAAAAATAAAAAATATGCTGGCTCGCTACCGCTCACCAGTAAAAAATTGACACCTGGATGGGGATAAACGTCTTAAAACAGTAGGCTGAATGGGGCCAAATGGATACAAGCCAGAGAAAGATAGAAAAGGACAGAACAAAAAACAGGTCACCACCCCCCTTAAGACAGTTTTCAAACCCCACTAGCAATACGCTAATTGACCACTTGAGAGTTTCAAGCTATAAGGAAGTTGGGGCCGTAAAAATCGAGAATTTTAGCTGGTAATTCTGCTAAATATCTACGTCAACAACTATAAGGTAGCGCCAACGAACTTAAGGGGAGGTTTTTAGTTTGGTCCCTAGATATCCATCAAGCTTAAGATTACATCCCCTTGAGCCCCTTTCAAGATAAATTTGTACATTTTTCGGTAGAAAAATGTCCCGGCTGAAAGCCGGTTCCTCTTAAATTACAGGCTCGCTATCGCTCGCCAGGATAAAATCGACACCTGAATTGCACGAAAGGTCTTAATATGGGGTGAAAGTTCTTAAAATAGCTAAACTAATGGGGCAAACGTTTTATAATATCAAAAGCAATGGGGCTAAACATGAGGGAGAAAGGGATCAAGAAAAAAATCCCTCAAGTGGAGATCTCCCCTTAACAATAATCTGGACCCTTTAACCCTCTCCGACATATGAGATTTTGAGCCTATTGGGGATACTTTAAAGCCTTTGTTACGGTACCATCAGGGGTATTTAGAAACCTTGAGTTTAGTTACTTCAACCTCTGCAGTTGTCTTTGAGTTAGCTGTGTTGAGCCTATTGGGGATACTTTAAAGCCTTTGTTACCATCAGGGGTATTTAGAAACCTTTAGTTTAGTTACTTCAACCTCTGCAGTTGTCTTTGAGTTAGCTGTGGGCAGAAAACTAATTTTGGAGAGGTAATTATAAGAGTGAGAAAACTCTATTTCTTATTGCTAATCTGGCAACCTCTGCGTCATATATGCCTGAAAGGGTTAAGATCTGTATGTGGTATAACCCGGGTTCGAATCCCGGTAGGATCACATGCTTTCCTTAATTTCATTGGGAAGGTGTTTGGTGCTGGGAGTGGAATACAGTATATAAATTAGATTATGATATCAAAGAGAGAAAACAAAAAAATAAATAAAGAGTTGTTAGAATGGGTCACTACTATAAACCCTCTGAAGATCGATGACGCAATACTATGTCTGTGTTCTGGTTATTAATAGACGATTTTATTCAGATTAGGAAGGATGTATGGCAGTCAGAGGGTTAGTTTATATAGCCTTTACCCCTTTCATTCCCACAGATCCTTCCTAAGCTGTGTAAAATCGTCTAATGACATCCAATCTAAACTATACTCTGTTCCGAGTAAGTTGTTGTTGTAGTAGTAGTAGTAGTTGTTGTTGTTGTGGTTGTTGTTGTTGTTTTTGTTGTTCTTGTTGTTGTTGTTGTGGTTGTTGTTGTTGTTGTGGTTGTTGTTGTTGTTGTGGTTGTTGTTGTTGTTGTTGTTGTGGATGTTGTTGTTGTTGTTGTGGTTGTTGTTGTTCCCCAAGTAAGTAGACGAACACTCTTGAACAGTAAGGGGAGATGGGTCGTTTTTGCTGGTCCCCCTTCTTCCTCGTGTTTAGCCCCATTAGTTTTCAGATTTTACGACGTTCGGCCCATTAGTTTGGCGATTTTAAGACTTATCGCCCCATTTCTTTGTCAATATTAAGACTTTTCGTGTCATTTAGGTGTCGATTTTTCGTGGCGAGCGATAGCGAGCCTGTAATCTAAGAGAAACCGGCCTTTGGCCGGGAAATTTTTCTATCGAAAAATGTACGAATTTATCTTGAAGGAGGGTCTTGGGAGGTGTTTTGTTAAGCTTGATGGAGGTCTAGGGAGGAAACTAAACAAATTATAAACAAAATACCTAAATGAGCCAATAAATACGCCCATCCCGCCTTAACCTCCAAGTAATCCAGCTAATAGGTCTACCATTTAGGAAGGGTCGGCCAGGGAATGAGTGTAGAAGTTCATTAAATTGACAGCCCATTTGTTCTAGCCTTTATTTTTGGAGTTACAGAGGTTAGACTTCTCGATTTCGGATTTACCGGAGGAGCGCAGGTTTTCCACGATACCTTACCTACTTGTATGTATGTAGTCTATGTAAGTATGTATGTAGGCTATGTAGGTATGTATGTAGTCTATGTAGGTATGTACGGTATGTAGGTATGTATGTACGTATAAATAGGGTAAACGCCAGAATGGTATGCAGGGGGTATGGATGTATGTATGTATGTATGTATAGTATGGATGTATGTATGTACAGTATGGATGTATGTATGTACAGTATGTATGTATGTATAAATAGGGTAAACACCAGAATGGTGTACAGGCAAGGGGGGGGGGGGGGTTGCGTTACAGTAATCGAACCGCGACACACCGAGTAAACGCGAGACAAACAGGTTGGGAGTGTGGTTGGTCACATGGGGGGGGGATAGCGATGGGGGGGGGGGAGGGGGAAGGATAGCGAGGGGGGGGGAGAGGGGGAAGGATAGCGAGGGGGGTAGAGGGGAAGGATAGCAAAGAGGGAGGGGGGGGAGGATAGCGAGGGAGGGGGGGAGGGGGAGAGGGGGGAAGGATGGCGAGAGGGGGCGGGGAGGGGGGGGGGGGGGGCAGTCACGACATATCACCATAAACACGCCATCGAGAGTAATCCGTGACAAACTAATTATGATGATCAGAGGTGTTAGCCAATTACATAAGATACAGTTAGTCGAACACGTAATCAAAAATAATCCGCGACAAACTAATTATGCTGCGTAAAGGTGCCAGCAAATTACATAAACAGTTAGTCGTACACGTCATCAAAAATAATCCGCGACAAACTAATTATCATGAGTAGAAGTGTCAGCCGATTATATTATACGGTAAGCAGTTAGTCCAACACGTAATCAAGAGTAATCCGTGACAAACTAATTATGATGCGCAGAGATGAACTAGATGTGTGTGAATTTGTATTTTGTCTTTGTGTGTTCATTGTGTGTTCATTGTTTTTTGCTGTGTTCTGTGTTGTCCCTATTCTTGCTCTGTCTTGAGTCGCCCCCCCCCCCCCAAAAAAAAAAAAGGAAAAATAAGAAAAAGAAACAAATAAGAAAAGTGGGGATTGGGCCAGAGTAAATAGATAGATAGATAGATAGATAGATAGAGAGAGAGATAGATAGATAGATAGCTAGAGATGTTAGCCAAGTTATATTAAGTTAGTCGTACACGTAATCAAGAGTAATTCGTGACAAACTAATTATGATGCGTAGAGGTGTTAGCCAATTACATAAACAGTCGTACACGTAATCAAGAGTAATTCGTGACAAACTAATTATCAAAAGAATAGGTGTCAGACAATTATATTAACCACCTCATCAGCACGATGACGTAATTTTCATCATATTCTGATAATCGATAGACAGTTTTCTTTAACTGTCTTCGTGGTGCAATGCATAAGTGTGTTGATTTTCGGTGTGAGCGTCCTGGGTTCGAATCCCCGGACTGCCACATGTGTTTGTTAATTTCAGTAATCGAGTTTAGGAGTAAAGTTGGTTAGTGGCGAGACCATAATAATGACGGACTCAAAGGGCTAAGTAATACTCTATGAACATTATGAATAACGTACATCTTTCTGAAGGGGAGATTTCCACTCGAGTTTTTTTTTTCTTGAACCCTTTCTCCCTCATGTTTAGCCCCATTGCTTTTGATATTATAAAACGTTTGCCCCATTAGTTTAGCGGTTTTAAGAACTTTCACCCCATATTAATACCTTTCGTGCCATTCAGGTGTCAATTTTATCCTGGCGAGCGATAGCGAGCCTGTAATTTAAGAGGAACCGGCCTTTGGCCGGGACATTTTTCTACCGAAAAATGTACAAATTTATCTTGAAAGGGACTCAAGGGGGTGTAATTTTAAGCTTGATGGAGGTCTAGGGAACAAACTAAATACCTCCTCTTAAGGGGAGATGGGTCGTTTTTCTGGTCCCTCTTCTTCCTCATGTTTAGCCCCATTAGTTTTCCGATTTTAAGACATCTCCCCTTAAATGAGATTGAACAAGCAGCACGTGGCACTACCAGGAAGAATGTTTATAGTTGATGTAATACAAGAGGAGAGGGTGACCCACATATATATACACATGGTAATGAGGTAGGTCAAGCATCTTCAAATAAAGTTGGAAGACAAATAATACGATCAGACGTCCCTAATCATGTGCCTACTAAACTCAAACTCACTCACTCACTCGCTCGCTCGCTCGCTCTCACTCTCTCTCCCCTCTCCCTCTGAAATGCACTTCACGGATCAAACAAACTTGTGCTTGTGTATGTATTAACCCTTTCACGCTCATATGACGTGAGGTTGCCAGATTAGCAATAAGAAATACAGTTCTCTCACTCTTATAATTACCTCTCCAAAATTAGTTGTCTGCCCACAGCTAACTCAAAGACAACTGCAGAGGTTGAAGTAACTAAACTAAAGGTTTCTAAATACCCCTGATGGTAACAAAGGCTTTAAAGTATCCCCAATAGGCTCAAAATTGCGTCATATGTCGGAGAGGGTTAACCAGACGAGGCCATAATGCTGTATTAACAAACTGCCCTGCGCGGCTGCATATTTGTTTTGTGAATGTGTATGGATGAGATAAAAGGCAGGTTGCCTGTAGCGAGTGTCTCCCCCAAAGTTAAAAGAGTGACAGAGCCAAATTCAAGAGACGTTGTAGTCAAAATGCCTGGACACACGAAGTTTAAAGCAGTCTAAGTTATAGGATGAAGGGAAGATTCATATACACTCATTATAACCAAATATAACTTCCATCCTCCAACACACCACCTCTCTGATATATATATATATATATATATATATATATATATATATTATAAACAAAAGAAAAGAAAAAAAATATATAATAATAATAGTAATAACAAAAACAATGCAACTCCCTCCTACCCTCCCCCAACCCTTTCAATGTCCTTCCTCCCACCCCCACACCTTCATGTTAGCCCCTTGCCCCCCCCCCCCCCAGGGAACTGCGCCCCACGGATCAACAACTTACGGGGTGGGGTGGGGGTGGGGGGGTGGGGGTGAAAACAAACTTGTGTGGGGTCTGCGGTTGTCAGCACCCCCCCCCCCCCCTCCCCTCTGGCTGCTGAGTCTGACAGTTCGGTCTAGTCGAGTCCCTCCCCAAACACATCCAAACCTCCTATGTAAAGGGACCGTCAGTTTGGCTTGTCGGACTGCGTAAACTGAATAGGAAGGTTCAGTTTGGCTTGTCGGACTGTGTAAAGGGAGGTTCGGTGTTTCAGTTTGGCTTGTCGGACTGCGTAAAGGGAGGTTTGTTGCGTCAGTTTGGCTTGTCGGACTGTGTAAAGGGATGGCCCGTGACGTTAGTTTGGCTTGTCGGACTGTGTAAAGGGATGGCCCGTGACGTTAGTTTGGCTTGTCGGGTTATATACAGGGAGGTTCAGAAAAAAGCCCGCGGGTCTGGTTGACCTATTGAGGTCACTAACCCGGGTTCGAACCCCACGCCAGGCATCTCAAAACCTGGGGAGTTTTCGAGAGGGTTAGATTCCCTTCGCACCCAGCATTTCATGTTCCATAGCCTGCCAAAATATCCCCCGTGGCACTCAAAATGGCGGAGGTTGGCCGATCTCTGGTCCTTCCCCCCAGGGTCTCTCAGGGTGCGCTAAGGAGCTTCCCGTGTCCTGCCAGAGCTCCCCCGTCACCTGCTAAATGCAGCAAGCGGGTGACGTCTACGGGGAGCCAGGTATTAATCCTTCTTACGGTAGCTGCATGGGGTGACCTCTGGACATTGAATAAAAGCGTACATGGAAAGCTTAAATAGAAAAAAAACGCGCGTGTGTCGTCTAGGGGGAGAACTGTCCAAATCCTGAGAAAAGGAAAAAATAACGCGGGTGTCGTCTAGAGGGAGCAAGGTCTTAACCCTTCTTACGGTAGTTGCAATGGGGGGGGGGGGGCCCGAACGTTGAATAAAAATCGTCTGTTGGAAGCCTAAGTAGAAAAAACGCGGTTGTTGTCTAGAGGGAACACTGACCTAATCCTTCTTAGAAAATCCCAGGTAAAAAAATAAAAAATGCGGGTGTTGTCTATTGGGAGCAAGGTCCTAATCCTTCTTACGGTAGTAGTTACACGGGGGTGGCCGGATATTGAGTAAAAACGTCAGTTGAAAGCCTAAATGGAAAAAAAATACGCATCGTGACTACTGAAAGCCTAAATAGAAAAACAATGCATCCCAACTCCTGAAAGCCTAATTAGAAAACAAAAATGCAAACTATACCTTTTAACTCTAGTATTAACTATCACAGATAATTTCAAAACTGCGTAAAATAAACCCAACAAACCATCACCCGCGCTGCAAAGGGTTAAGGGTCGGTACAGTCGGCCAAATAAGTGATGAAGCGGCACCAAGTAGATTTCGATCAATAATTGGTATCAGCACTACCTAAATATCAATTCAACGTTTCGAGTGAGCTATATAAACATGTTCCTATCTTTACACACCCTATTCAACATCTGACAGACATTAATGCAGCACACAGCGAGCAAAACGTAATGACAGCGGAGACACGACTTATATGGCCACCTGTACATTGTGATACCCTACTAATTAGTCTAACTGTATTCAATCATGTACGGTCGCGCTAATAAATCATGTCCCAGCTGTCATTACGTTTGGCTCGTTCTGTGCTGTATTAATGTCTGTCAGATGTTGAATAGGGTGGGTAAGTGAAGGAACATGCTTGTATATTTTACTCGATATGAAGAAATCAAGCTTCGATATTGCTGATACCAATTATTGATCAAAACATACTTGGTGCCGAGCCATCACTTATTAGCGCGACTGTACGAAACGTGTTGACAGTGTGAATACCGCATGGCTAAATTTACATATCCAATTCAGCGCTTCGAGCCAATTAATCAGATTAGGCTACATGACAAATGAAATAGAACCTATGTTATTCGACCTATTGGAAGTATTATCAGAGTAATACATTGGTTAAATCTGTAATTAATGGTGATCGTGTACCCAACCTTTAACTGTGTTGGTGGTGGAATGGTTTAGGTGCTTATGTTCTGGGTGTGGTGTCCCGAGTTCGAATCCCGGGCGCACCATAATTATGTCATAACCTTAATTATTATGATTATGCTGACGATTTTTATTCAGCATAGAAAGAACTTGTGTGGGGCTAAAGAGTTAACTGGGATGGTCTTCACCCCTTTGATGCCCACAGATCCTTCCTAAGCTGTATACAATCGTCTAATGATAGCCAGAATAAACTGTGTAAATACGTCATAATCGTAGCGGGGGTTAATAGATATTTTATGTATATATATTCACTTTAAGGGGAGGTTTCCACTTGAGGGATTTTTTTCTGGACCCCTTTCTGTCTCATGTTTAGCCCCATTGCTTTTTAGATTTTAAGACGCTCGCCCCATTTAGTTTGGCGATTTTAAGAACTTTCGCCCAATTTTAAGAACTTTCGTGCCATTTAGGTGTCGATTTTTTCCTGGCGAGCGAAAGCGAGCCTGTAATTTGAGATGTCCCGGCCTTCGCCCGGGACATTTTGCTACCGAAAAATGTACAAATTTATCTTGAAAGGGGGTCTAGGGGGTGTAATTTTAAGCTTGATGGAGTTCTAGGGATGAAACTAAATACCTCCCCTTAATCGTTTGTTTGTTCTAATTGGAGTAGATTTTGACCCCAACGTCCCGGGAATTTGGCTCTCTGTCACTCCTTCGGCTTTGGAGGAGACACTCGTTACAGGCAGTCTGGCTTTGGTCTCCTTCATACACATAGAAAACAAAACCTAAAACGAAGACCACTGTTTAGGGTGAACCATTTTGTTTATAATTATAAAAACAAAATTTACAGTGTAGTTAAGGGGGGTCACCTGCTTGTTTTAGGTTTCTCTCCTTTTCTCTCTTTCCCTGGCTTGTATCCATTCGGCCCCATTCAGCCAACTGTTTTAAGACGTTTATCCCCATTCAGGCGTCGATTTCTTCCTGGCGAGCGATAGCGAGCCAGCATTGTGTGGAGAAATCCGGCTTCGCCGGAGACATTTTTCTATCGAAAAATGTACAAATTTAGCTTGCTGTGAACAAATATATATATATATATGCTGGCTCGCTACCGCTCGCCAGGAAAATATTGACACCTGGATGGGGGTAAACGTCTTAAAACAGTAGGCTGAATGAGGCCGAATGGATACAACCCAGAGAGAGTGAGAAAGAGAAGAAAAACAAAGGGCCCCCTTAAGCCACCGCCTATTAGGAAGGAGTGGTGGTTAGTCATGCTCCAAGGGTGTGGATTTCTACTACAACCATCAACCATAGTTACCACGTCTCCCTTCTAGTTATAAATACCGGTAGTCAGTCCTTAATGAGAGATGAGCGTATATATATATCGGCGTATGGTTTTATGTGTTATATTAATTTCTATATTTTATTAATGTCACCACAACACCATTAAACATCCCCAATGAAATAAATTGTTAGTTTCCTCCCTATACCGCTATCAACCTATATAAAAAAATAAAAAAAAATAGACCCCCCCCCCCTCCCCTTAAATGCTTACATTTTTCGATAGACAAATGTCCCAGCCAAAGGCTGGTTACTCTTAAAATTACAGGCTCGCTATCGCTCGCCAGGAAAAAAACAATTGACACCTACATGGCACGAAAGGTCTTAATATTGACAAAGAAATGGGGTGCAAAGTCTTAAAATCGCCAAACTAATGGGCCGAACGTCTTTAAATCTAAAAATAACAATGGGGCTAAATACGAGGGAGAAAGGGGCCACACAAACCAGCCCCCTCCCCCCCCCTTAAAACGCTTCGAGGTACCCCATCTATGATGCTACTTCATATATTATTCTTCTGGCTACCTTTAAGGGGAGATCTCCACTGGAGGGATTTTTTTCTTGACCCCTTTCTCCCTCATGTTTAGCCCCATTGCTTTTGATATTTTAAAACGTTTGCCCCATTAGTTTAGCGATTTTAAGAACTTTCACCCCATATTAAGACCTTTCGTGCCATTCAGGTGTCAATTTTATCCTGGCGAGCGATAGCGAGCCTGTAATTTAAGAGGAACCGGCCTTCGGCCGGGACATTTTTCTACCGAAAAATGTACAAATTTATCTTGAAAGGGACTCAATTGAGGGAGTGTAATTTTAAGCTTGATGGAGGTCTAGGGAACAAACTAAATACCTCCCCTTAAGCGAGATTATGCAAATTAGGAAGGATTTGTAGACATCCAAAGGGTATATATATATAACCGGCTTCCAGTATCTCTCCAACTACCACCATTTATTCCTAAACTGATTATATATATGTATTGTTAATAATCAAATTATTTCCTTTCACTCTCAACACCAAACACCTCATAGGCATACCATGAAAGCGTGAGATCCTCCCGGGATTCGAACCTGGTATACCACATACAGATTATAAACACTAGTACACTACCAAGACAGGTAAAAGTTAAGGGGAGGTTTCTAGTTTGTTTCCTACTCCTCCAGCAATCTTACAATTTCACCCCCTTGACCCCCTTTCAAGATAAATTTGTACATTTTTCGGTAGAAAAATGTCCCGGCCGAAGGCCGATTACTCTTAAATTACAGGCTCGCTATCGCTCGCCAGGATAAAATCGACACCTAAATGGCACGAAAGGTCTTAAAATTGACAGAATGGGGCGGAAATTCTTAAAAATCACCAAACTAATGGGGCAAACGTCTTAAAATCTCAAAAGCAATGGGGCTAGACATGAGGGAGAAAGGGGTCAAGAAAAAAGTCCCTCAAGTGGAAACCTCCCCTTAAGTACCGGTACATGAGCTACGATTGATATCCATTTATAATAATACTGGATCTTAACCCTTTGAAGCTCTAACGCGTTTTAGCAGTGTATTTTGGCTATATTTAGACGATTTTATGCAGCTTAGGAAGGATCTGTGGGTATTAAAATGGTAAAGACTATCTCCATCAACCCTTTGACTTCCATATACCGTTACTAATCTGAATAAAATCGTCTAATAGTAGCCAGAAATAGAACATAAATGCGTATTGGAGCTTGAAAGGGTTAATCTAATCATGTACTCAGACCCAACTGTACCGTCGCGCTAATAAGTCATGGCCCAGCTGTCATTGCGTATGGCTCGCTCTGTGCTGTATTAAATGTCTGTCAGATGTTGAATAGGGGTGGTAAGTGTAGGAACAGGTTTGTATATTTCACTCGATATGAAGAAATGAAGCTTAGATATTGCCGATACCAATTATTGACCAAAACATACTTGGGGCCGAGACATCACTTATTAGCGCGACTGTACACGGCATAGCCTAATGTTTACGTGAAAGGAAAGACCAATTTACGGGACACGTATCTCAAAGGACCGACCTCGCTATTAACTGTTTCTGAACCTTAACACTATCTGGTGCAACGTCTTGGGGGATATTTTGGTGTTTTGTTTAATAATGGAGGGTTTTAATTGTTTTAGACATTTTAGAACAATGTATTTTTAGTTTACCCCCAAGACCTTAAAAAAAAACTTCAAACTAATATATCGTCCCCCAGACTCCCTTCAAGCTAAATGTGTACATTTTTCGGTAGAAAAATGTCCCGGCCAAAGGCCGCTTTCTCGCAAATTGAAGGCTCGCTATCGCTCGCCCAGGAAACATCGACACCTTATTGGGTTGAACCACCATATAATCGCCAAACTAATGAGATGAATCGTCTTAAAATCTCCAAGCTAATGGAGTGAAACTGGGAGGATCCAAATTGGCCCGCCCTGCACCTAATAGGGTTAAGAAACAATCCAATCAATTAATTTCACTTCCAATACCAAACACCAACAGTAGAATTTACACACACACACACACACACACACACACACACACATACATACATACATACATACATACATACATACATACATACATACATACATACATACATACATACATACATACATACATACATACATACACACACACACACACACACACACACACACACACACAACTCTGCCAGATTTATTAATAAAATGCTGCCTCGCTATCGCTCGCCAGGAAAAAATCGCCACCTGGATGGGGATAAATGTCTTAAAACAGTAGGCTGAATGGGGCCGAATGGATACAACCCAGAAAGAGAAAAAAACACAAAAGACAGGTCAATTCAGATAGTTAAAATTGCATTAAGAAAAACATAGGGGTCCAGGAATTCTTAAGAGTGGGCTGAAAACTATTATGGTATCCGAGTGTACTTCCCCTTCGCCATAAACAACCCGAGCGATATGTTGTGGTAATGTTAGGGTATGCTATGGGTAAATAAAGCGAGCGATATATTGTGGTAATGTGATTCTATAGGTAAACACACAAATCGAGCGATATATTGCGGTAATGTTAGGGTGTTCCATTGATAAACACACAAATCGAGCGATATGTTGAGGTAATGTTAGGGTGTTCCATTGATAAACACACAAATCGAGCGATATATTGCGGTAATGTTAGGGTGTTCCATTGATAAACACAAATCGAGCGATATATTCCGGTAATGTTAGGGTGTTCCATTGATAAACACAAATCGAGCGATATATTCCGGTAATGTTAGGGTGTTCCATTGATAAACACACAAATCGAGCGATATGTTGAGGTAATGTTAGGGTGTTCCATTGATAAACACACAAATCGAGCGATATGTTGAGGTAATGTTAGGGTGTTCCATTGATAAACACACAAACCGAGCGATATATTGTGGTAATAATAGAGGGTGCAATTGAGAAGTACCGTATCCCGTTAGCGATCATACGCAAATTACCGGTACTTTCCAGCTTACCGGAAGCGGACACTGTTATCACCGTGATATCATGATTGTACGCTCACCGGACAGCTTAAGGGGAGATTTCCACTTGAGGGATTCTTTTCTTGACTCCTTTCTCCATCATGTTTAGCCCCATTGCTTTTAAAATTTTAAGACTTTCGCCCCATTATTTTGACGATTTTAAGAACCTTCGACCCATTTCTGTCAATTTGTAGACCTTTCGTGCCATTTAGGTGTCGATTTTATCCTGGCGAGCGATAGCGAGCCTGTAATTTAAGAGGAACCGGCTTTGAGCCGGGAAATTTTTCTACCGAAAAATGTACAAATTTATCTTGAAAGGGGGGTCTAGGGAGTGTAATTTTAAGCTTGATGGAAGTTTAGGGAGGAAACTAAACACCTCCCCTTAAGGGTACGCTGGTTATTCTTGGGGGGGGGGGGGGTCTATATATATATATATATATATATATATATATATATATATATATATATATATATATATATATATATTCATTATTTTGATGTTGGTTTCCTCTCTATACATCCATCAAGAAAAACACACACACACACACACACACCTAGATCCCCCTTCAAGATAAATGTGTAAATTTTTCGATAGAACAATTTCACGACCAAAGGTCGGTTTCTCTTAAAATTACAAGCTCGTTATCACTCGCCAGGAAAAAAAATCGACACCTACATGGCACGAAAGGTCTTGATATTGATATAGAAATGGGACGAAAGGTTTTACAATCGCCAAACTAATGGGGCGAACGTCTAAAATCTGAACACCAATGGGGCTAAGCATGAGGAAGAAGAGGAACCAGAAAAACGACCCACCTCCCCTAAACGACCCACCTCCCCTCAACCAGTAGACCACATCAACCAGTAACTCTAAAAAACGACCCACCTCCCCAAACGACCCATCTCCCCTCAACCAGTAGACCACATCAACCAGGAACTCTAAAAAACGACCCACCTCCCCTAAACGACCCATCTCCCCTCAACCAGTAGACCACATCAACCAGTAACTCTAAAAAACGACCCACCTCCCCTAAACGACCCATCTCCCCTCACCCAGTAGACCACATCAACCAGTAACTCTAAAAAACGACCCACCTCCCCTAAACGACCCATCTCCCCATCAACCAGTAGACCACATCAACCAGTAACTCTAAAAAAACGACCCACCTCCCCTAAACGACCCATCTCCCCATCAACCAGTAGACCACATCAACCAGTAACTCTAAAAAACGACCCACCTCCCCTAAACGACCCATATCCCCTCAACCAGTAGACCACATCAACCAGTAACTCTAAAAAACGACCCACCTCCCCTAAACGACCCATCTCCCCTCAACCAGTAGACCACATCAACCATAACTCTAAAACAAAATCGTTTCAGGAAAGATATAGGCAAATATTGGTTTGGTAACAGATTGGTAGACATGTGGAATAGGCTACCTAGCGCCATAGTAGGATTAAGGGAGCCCACCTCGCTTGTTTTCTCTTTCTCTACCTCTCTCTTTGGCTTGTATCCATTCGGCCCCATTCAGCCTACTGTTTTAAGACGTTTACCCCCATCCAGGTGTCAATATTTTCCTGGCGAGCGGTAGCGAGCCAGCATATATATATATATATATTTTCACAGCAAGCTAAATTTGTACATTTTTCGATAGAAAAATGTCTCCGGCGAAGCCGAATTTCTCCATACAATGCTGGCTCGCTGTCGCTCGCCAGGAAGAAATCGACACCTGGATGGGGATCAACGTCTTAAAACAGTTGGCTGAATGGGGGCCCAATGGATACAACTCAGAGAAAGGGCGAGAAAGATTTTTAAAAAGCAGGTGACCCCCCCCCCTTAAAAGAACGATAGAGAATTTCGAAATGATATTAGATAGACGTATGGACGAGATGGATGGGGTGGTTGGTTGCACTCTAGGTAGATGAAAATGAAAAAAAAGACGTCGCCGTAAGAAGGGGTTAAGGGGAGATTTCCACTGGAGGGATTTTTTTTTCCTGGACTCCTTTCTCCCAAATGTTTAGCCCCATTGGTTTTCTAATTTTAAGACGTTTGCCCCCATTATTTTGACGATTTTCAGAACTTTCGACCCATTTCTGTCAATTTTAAAACCTGTCGTGCTATTTAGGTGTCGATTTTATCCTGGCGAGCGATAGCGAGCCTGTAATTTAAGAGGAACCGGCTTTCAGCCGGGACATTTTTCTACCGAAAAATGTACAAATTTATCTTGAAAGGGGCTCAAGGGGGTGTAATCTTAAGCTTGATGGATATCTAGAGACCAAACTAAAAACCTCCCCTTAATGAAGATAACCCGGTATCTGTCTATACAAATCATCTACCGGTACTAATTAACACTGAACCATACATATTATATGAAGGTGTTTAGGCAATGCAAACCGGTATATCTGGAATATTTAGGTAGTCTGTTATTTAAAAGATACACCAGGATTCTAGTTGGACTCCAAAATACACTCGGATTCCATATTTTGGTATTCTTAAAAATTTCTTTCCCTTCGCAGCGCCTTATGTCGAACGAATAGTGTGGGAATGAGTGTTGTTTACCGAGATTACACGGATTAGCGGTCACATTTCTCAAGGTAACGTAATTGTTCAAGATATGTCGTCCATTAACCCTTTCACGCACATATGACGCAGAGGTTGTCAGATTAGCAATAAGAAATAGAGTTCTCTCACTCTTATAATTACCTCTCCAAAATTAATTTTCTGCCCACAGCTAACTCAAAGACAACTGCAGAGGTTGAAGTAACTAGACTAAAGGTTTCTAAATACCCCTGATGGTAACAAAGGCTTTAAAGTATCCCCAATAGGCTCAACATCGCGTCATATGTCGGAGAGGGTTAACAGCTCTGCAAAGGTAAATCATTGTTTATGAATCCCACTCATAGTGTCTAGCCCACTCATAGTGTCTATCCCACTCAGTGTCTATCCCACTCATAGTGTCTATCCCACTCAGTGTCTATCCCACTCATAGTGTCTATCCCACTCATAGTGTCTATCCCACTCAGTGTCTATCCCACTCATAGTGTCTATCCCATCCCACTCATAGTGTCTAGCCCACTCATAGTGTCTAGCCCACTCATAGTGTCTAGCCCACTCATAGTGTCTAGCCCACTCATAGTGTCTATCCCACTCAGTGTCTATCCCACTCATAGTGTCTAGCCCACTCATAGTGTCTATCCCACTCAGTGTCTATCCCACTCAGTGTCTAGCCCACTCATAGTGTCTAGCCCACTCATAGTGTCTAGCCCACTCATAGTGTCTAGCCCACTCATAGTGTCTATCCCACTCAGTGTCTATCCCACTCATAGTGTCTAGCCCACTCATAGTGTCTATCCCACTCATAGTGTCTATCCCACTCATAGTGTCTAGCCCACTCATAGTGTCTATCCCACTCATAGTGTCTATCCCACTCATAGTGTCTAGCCCACTCATAGTGTCTAGCCCACTCATAGTGTCTATCCCACTCAGTGTCTATCCCACTCATAGTGTCTATCCCACTCAGTGTCTATCCCACTCAGTGTCTATCCCACTCATAGTGTCTATCCCACTCATAGTGTCTATCCCACTCAGTGTCTATCCCACTCATAGTGTCTAGCCCACTCATAGTGTCTAGCCCACTCATAGTGTCTAGCCCACTCAGTGTCTAGCCCACTCAGTGTCTAGCCCACTCAGTGTCTATCCCACTCATAGTGTCTAGCCCACTCATAGTGTCTATCCCACTCAGTGTCTATCCCACTCATAGTGTCTAGCCCACTCATAGTGTCTATCCCACTCAGTGTCTATCCCACTCATAGAGTCTATCCCACTCAGTGTCTATCCCACTCAGTGTCTATCCACTCATAGTGTCTAGCCCACTCATAGTGTCTAGCCCACTCATAGTGTCTAGCCCACTCATAGTGTCTAGCCCACTCATAGAGTCTATCCCACTCAGTGTCTATCCCACTCATAGTGTCTATCCCACTCATAGTGTCTATCCCACTCAGTGTCTATCCCACTCATAGTGTCTAGCCCACTCATAGTGTCTAGCCCACTCATAGTGTCTAGCCCACTCATAGTGTCTAGCCCACTCATAGTGTCTAGCCCACTCATAGTGTCTAGCCCACTCATAGTGTCTATCCCACTCATAGTGTCTATCCCACTCAGTGTCTATCCCACTCATAGTGTCTATCCCACTCAGTGTCTATCCCACTCATAGTGTCTATCCCACTCATAGTGTCTATCCCACTCAGTGTCTATCCCACTCATAGTGTCTATCCCATCCCACTCATAGTGTCTAGCCCACTCATAGTGTCTAGCCCACTCATAGTGTCTAGCCCACTCATAGTGTCTAGCCCACTCATAGTGTCTATCCCACTCAGTGTCTATCCCACTCATAGTGTCTAGCCCACTCATAGTGTCTATCCCACTCAGTGTCTATCCCACTCAGTGTCTAGCCCACTCATAGTGTCTAGCCCACTCATAGTGTCTAGCCCACTCATAGTGTCTAGCCCACTCATAGTGTCTATCCCACTCAGTGTCTATCCCACTCATAGTGTCTAGCCCACTCATAGTGTCTATCCCACTCATAGTGTCTATCCCACTCATAGTGTCTAGCCCACTCATAGTGTCTATCCCACTCAGTGTCTATCCCACTCATAGTGTCTAGCCCACTCATAGTGTCTAGCCCACTCATAGTGTCTATCCCACTCAGTGTCTATCCCACTCATAGTGTCTATCCCACTCAGTGTCTATCCCACTCAGTGTCTATCCCACTCATAGTGTCTATCCCACTCATAGTGTCTATCCCACTCAGTGTCTATCCCACTCATAGTGTCTAGCCCACTCATAGTGTCTAGCCCACTCATAGTGTCTAGCCCACTCAGTGTCTAGCCCACTCAGTGTCTAGCCCACTCAGTGTCTATCCCACTCATAGTGTCTAGCCCACTCATAGTGTCTATCCCACTCAGTGTCTATCCCACTCATAGTGTCTAGCCCACTCATAGTGTCTATCCCACTCAGTGTCTATCCCACTCATAGAGTCTATCCCACTCAGTGTCTATCCCACTCAGTGTCTATCCCACTCATAGTGTCTAGCCCACTCATAGTGTCTAGCCCACTCATAGTGTCTAGCCCACTCATAGTGTCTAGCCCACTCATAGAGTCTATCCCACTCAGTGTCTATCCCACTCATAGTGTCTATCCCACTCATAGTGTCTATCCCACTCAGTGTCTATCCCACTCATAGTGTCTAGCCCACTCATAGTGTCTAGCCCACTCATAGTGTCTAGCCCACTCATAGTGTCTAGCCCACTCATAGTGTCTAGCCCACTCATAGTGTCTAGCCCACTCATAGTGTCTATCCCACTCATAGTGTCTATCCCACTCAGTGTCTATCCCACTCATAGTGTCTAGCCCACTCAGTGTCTATCCCACTCATAGTGTCTAGCCCACTCATAGTGTCTAGCCCACTCAGTGTCTATCCCACTCATAGAGTCTATCCCACTCAGTGTCTATCCCACTCATAGTGTCTATCCCACTCATAGTGTCTATCCCACTCAGTGTCTATCCCACTCATAGTGTCTAGCCCACTCATAGTGTCTAGCCCACTCATAGTGTCTAGCCCACTCATAGTGTCTAGCCCACTCATAGTGTCTATCCCACTCAGTGTCTATCCCACTCATAGTGTCTAGCCCACTCATAGTGTCTAGCCCACTCATAGTGTCTAGCCCACTCATAGTGTCTAGCCCACTCATAGTGTCTATCCCACTCAGTGTCTAGCCCACTCATAGTGTCTAGCCCACTCATAGTTTCTAGCCCACTCATAGTGTCTAGCCCACTCATAGTTTCTAGCCCACTCATAGTTTCTAGCCCACTCATAGTTTCTAGCCCACTCATAGTTTCTAGCCCACTCATAGTTTCTAGCCCACTCATAGTTTCTAGCCCACTCATAGTGTCTAGCCCACTCATAGTGTCTAGCCCACTCATAGTGTCTAGCCCACTCATAGTGTCTAGCCCACTCACAATAATTCGTGGACTTGACCTATTGCAAATTATGGAAGTATATCTCTGGAAACGTAACTTTAAGGAGAGATCTCCACTTGAGGGATTTTTTTCTTGACCCCTTTCTCCCTCATGTTTAGCCCCATTGCTGTTGATATTATAAAACGTTTGCCCCATTAGTTTAGCGATTTTAAGAACTTTCACCCCATATTAAGACCTTTCGTGCAATTCAGGTGTCGATTTTATCCTGGCGAGCGATAGCGAGCCTGTAATTTAAGAGAAACCGGCATTCGGCCGGGAAATTTTTCTACCGAAAAATGTACAAATTTATCTTGAAAGGGACTCAAGGGGGTGTAATTTTAAGCTTGATGGAAGTCTAGGGAACAAACTAAATACCTCCCCTTAATATACCGGTACTATTTATTTCAAAACATCAATCCAGAGTTATAATTGTATATAGAAATACATAGGAGTGAATTCTTATGAGTGGGTTCGAGATAATGGTATCCGAGTGTACATGACATAGATAATGGTATCCGAGTGTACATGACATAGATAGGGTCAAATTATGATATTCGAAACTGCATAATAAATCTTAGGCTTGTCCACCATTCTTTAACTGTCTTCGTAGCGCAATGGATAAATGCACTGAATTTCGGTGTGAGCATCCTAGGTTCGAATCCCTGGACTGCCACATGTATTTGTTGATTTCATTAATTGAGTTTAGGAGTGAAGTCGGTTGGTGGAGGTAACATCATAATCCCATGAACAAACAGGGTGTCAAACGAGAGCCCAGTCCATTGTTTTGAGTCTTGTATTATTGTCTTTGTTAAGGGGAGATTTCCACTCGAGGGATTTTTGTTCTGGACTCCTTTCTCCCTCATGTTTAGCCTCATTGTTTTTTTCTAATTTTAAGACGTTTGCCCCATTATTTTGACGATTTTAAGAACTTTCAACCCATTTCTGTCAATTTTAAGACCTTTCGTCCCATTTATGTGTCGATTTTATCCTGGCGAGCGATAGCGAGACTGTAATTTAAGAGGAACCGGCTTTCAGCCGGGACATTTTTCTACCGAAAAATGTACACATTTATCTTGAAAGGGGCTCAAGGAGGTGTAATCTTAAGCTTGAAGGATATCTAAGTTCAAAACTAAAAACCTCCCCTTAAGATCAAATTGTGGTTTATAGTTCAAATGATGTCTTTGGAATGATCAAATAGCCAAGACAATGCTAGTTCATGTTAATTGTCTTGTATGCCTTCTCATATTCATTCAAGTATTCAACCACAATTGCTTCGGTTTGACGCCCTGCCCACAAACGTTTCTTAAGCCGGTATATATCACAAGAGAGCTTTTATAGTCAACAGTCGATGGGCAACATATCTGGAGTATTTGGCACTGGTATCGGAAACTAGACTGATGATAGATACATTGAAGTAACTGCATATATATAATAAACGTTTACTCCATAAGCTGCCAGACCAGTGTTAAGGATAAAATATGTTGAGTGAAAAAGCGCTGTGTGATACCGGCTTTATTGGGATACAAAACTCCCGTCACTTCAGAAAGGTCTACGTATATGAGAACCATCACATCACACTCCATAGTTACCGGTACCATTACACAAAAGCACCATCACATCACACTCCATAGTTACCGGTACCATTACACAAAAGAACCATCACATCACACTCCATAGTTACCGGTACCATTACACAAAAGAACCATCACATCACACTCCATAGTTACCGGTACCATTACACAAAAGAGCCATCACATCACACTCCATAGTTACCGGTACCATTACACCACACTCCATAGTTACCGGTACCATTACACAAAAGAACCATCACATCACACTCCATAGTTACCGGTACCATTACACAAAAGAACCATCACATCACACTCCATAGTTACCGGTACCATTACACAAAAGAGCCATCACATCACACTCCATAGTTACCGGTACCATTACACAAAAGAACCATCACATCACACTCATAGTTACCGGTACCATTACACAAAAGAGCCATCACATCACACTCCATAGTTACCGGTACCATTACACCACACTCCATAGTTACCGGTACCATTACACAAAAGAACCATCACATCACACTCCATAGTTACCGGTACCATTACACAAAAGAACCATCACATCACACTCCATAGTTACCGGTACCATTACACAAAAGAACCATCACATCACACTCCATAGTTACCGGTACCATTACACAAAAGAGCCATCACATCACACTCCATAGTTACCGGTACCATTACACCACACTCCATAGTTACCGGTACCATTACACAAAAGAACCATCACATCACACTCCATAGTTACCGGTACCATTACACAAAAGAACCATCACATCACACTCCATAGTTACCGGTACCATTACACAAAAGAGCCATCACATCACACTCCATAGTTACCGGTACCATTACACAAAAGAACCATCACATCACACTCCATAGTTACCGGTACCATTACACAAAAGAGCCATCACATCACACTCCATAGTTACCGGTACCATTACACCACACTCCATAGTTACCGGTACCATTACACAAAAGAACCATCACATCACACTCCATAGTTACCGGTACCATTACACACAAAAGAGCCATCACATCACACTCCATAGTTACCGGTACCATTACACCACACTCCATAGTTACCGGTACCATTACACAAAAGAACCATCACATCACACTCCATAGTTACCGGTACCATTACACAAAAGAACCATCACATCACACTCCATAGTTACCGGTACCATTACACAAAAGAGCCATCACATCACACTCCATAGTTACCGGTACCATTACACAAAAGTTTAATCCCATCTGGTGCGAGGCTGGGTTTCTTTTTTTTACTCCCCCTGTTGAACTCCACTACTTTGGAGATTTTTAAGACGTTTCATCTCATTAGTTTGGCGATTATAGGACGCTTCACCCTATTCAGGTGTCGATTTGTATTTTTCAGGGCAAGGACAAGTCGGCACATTTGTTTTACCCAAACACTGTTCAAATTTAGCTTGTAGGGAGGCTAGGTGGCGTTTTGTAGTTTGAGGAGGGTCTGGGGAGTAATTTGTCATAGTCTAAGGGGCAAACTAGAAAGGCATTGTTCAAAAATGGCAAAAACAATGAAATCCTTCAATAACAAGTAAACAAAATAACCTAATAACCCCAAGACGTTACACCACATAGTGTTAAATGGTTTGTGTTGTAGATGGGTATTACAGAAGAATACTGCTATTCTTCATTGGGAGATACCGGACCATATCGCATAGGGTTGTGGATATGTGGAATAGATTGCCTAGTACTTTGATCAGCTCAGAAACGGTGGAAAGTTTCAAGCGTAATTTGGATAGCCCTATGAGTGATATTGGTTGGGTGTGAAAGGGATCTGCCCTAACAGACGATACTATGCAACTAACAAGGATACCGGTACCTAGGGTTCAAAGGGTAAACACTATGACATTGCTCTCTAACTCTTATATTATTTCACTAAAAACAATTGACTAATGATCGCCAGAAAAAAATTAACCCTTTCAAGAAAATGTATGATGATGCATAATTATATTGTCCTTATTACTGGATATCATTACATGCTTTTATTCAGATTAGGAAGGGCATGTGGAAGTCAGAAGGTTAATTGAGATACCGGTAGTCTTTATACCCTTTAATATTCTCACAGATCCTTCCTAAGCTGCATGAAATCGTCTAATGGATTTAATGATAGCCAGGATAAACTGCCAAAATGCGGGTTAAGTGAGCCAAAATTGGTGTCAGAATAAATGTCGCCAATACAAAATTCCGGGAAAAAATGGCTCATGAAAATATTACAATCAAAACAAAGTCGCTGATTCCTAATTCCCAGAAAGAAAGAAAAAAATCCATGTAATTTACCATCATGCGAATAAAAGTCAGCACTCTCAAGAATTCCCGGAAAATGTCGCTCTCCTGTTGTTTAAGGGGGGATGGTTCACTTATTGGTAATTGTTTTCATATGTGTATTATGTTTTTAGTTTCCTCCATAAAACTTAAAGAATACAAAAAAACATCCGTTAGATCCCCCTTCTAGATAAATGTGAAGAACCGGCCAAAGGCCAGTTCTTCCAAAATTACAGATTCACTATCGTTCGCCAGGAAAAAAAAAAATCGACACCTAAATAGCACGAAAGTTCTTAATATTGAAAAAAAAAATGGGCCGAATGGTCTTAAAATCGCCAAACTAATGGGCCAAAAGTCTTATAATCTGACAACTAATGGGGATCACCATGAGAAAGAAGGGTGTCCAGAAAAACCAACCCATCTCCCCCTTAATAATAAGCAATCAGAATCAAGTCGCCGATCTAACATTTCCGGAACAAAAAAATCGGCCAAGTATGTCTATAATTGTCGTAGTAAAGTCGGAAAAAAAGAATCTTGTAAGTTCATCATGATCAGAATGAAGTGACCAATAAAAAAAAATAAACAAAAATAAAATAAAATACAGAAAAAATCGCCCATGTAAGCTTATCATTATCAGAATCTAGTCGCCGATACGGAATTCTCGGAAAAAATAGCTCACGGAAGTTCTTCATTTTTAATATAAAGTCACCGATCCAAAAATCCCAAAAGAAATATAGTTCTTGCAAGCTTATCCTTATCAGAATCAAGTCGCCGATCCAAAAAATCCCGAAAAAATCGTTATTGCAAGTTTGTTCTTGTCAAAATACAATCGCCGATACAAATTTTTCGGGAAAAAAAAATCATGCAAGTTCTTCATTATTAGAATAAAGTCGACGATCCAGAAATCCCAGACAAATAGTTCTTGTAAGTTTATCATTATCGGAATCAAATCGCTGATCAAATAATCCCAGAAAAAAAGTTCTTGTAAGTTTATCCTTATCAGATTAAGTCGCCGATCCAAAAATCACGGAGAAATGTGTTTATGTTCTCTCCACCAACCAACTTTACTCCTAAACTCGATTAATGAAATTAACAAACACATGTGGTTCTTATTCGAGTAATTCGTTGATCTATTCGCTGTAAGTAAGCAATAAATCATGACCTCTATCCTCTGTAACTCAAAAAGGGCAAGAGCAAATTGGCTGTAAATGTCCACATCTATTCCTTTACTGACTCGTCCCAAATGGTAACCATATTAGCTCGATTACTCTAGTCGTATTTTAGTTACAGAGGTTAGAAGTCACGATTTATCGCCTACTTACAGCGAATAGACTATAGTATTCCCCCAAGACATTCTTGTGTAACTTTATCATTACCAGAACAAAATCGTCGATCAAAATTACCCGGGAAAAATAACTCGCTGGTGTAATTTTATCATTGTCCCATGCAGACTATGCAAAAGCAGTCTTACAATAAAATCCCTTCTTTTCAATCACTATTATTACATTTGCAAAGTTAAATTATGCTTCACATCTTTGTATGTATTTAAAAGTTATAAAACGGCCCACACAATGCGATTTCAAGTTTTTTTGTTTATTTTCTTTTGTTTTTATTCCGTGTCATATATCAAGCTAGCCACCACAATACAATTTCATGAACGTTTTCCTGTATTCCCTGTCATCTTAAAATGGCCAACACACAACGAGTTCACGATAGTTTTCCTGTATTCCGTGTACTAATAAATGGCCTACACAGTGCAATTACAATCTCGTTTTCCTTTATTCAGTGTCATATTAATGCGATTTCACGATCGTTTTCCTGTATTCCATGGCATATTAAAATGGCCAACACGATGCAATTTCACGATAGTTTGTTTTAATTTCGTGTCTTCTTTAAAGGGGATGGTTCACTTTTAAGGCGATTTTTGCATGTATTCATTACTTTTCTAGTTTCCTCTCTAGACCTCCATCAAATTAAAAAAAAACATCCATTAGATCCCCCTTCTAGATTAATTTGTACATCTTTCGGTAGAAAAATTTCCCGGCCTTCTTCCAATATTACAGGCTCACTATCATTCGCCAGGGAAAAAATCGACACCTAACTAGCACGAAAGGTCTAAATATTGACGAAGAAATGGGGCGAAAGATCTTAATATCGATTAACTAATGGGCCAAACGTCATAAAATCTGAAAACTTATGGGGCTAAGCATGAGGAAGAAAGGAGACCAGAAAAGCGGCCCATGTCCCCTTAAAATGGTCTACACGATGCCATTTCACGATAGTTTTGCTGTTTTCCCTGTCATCTTAAAATGGCCAACACACTAACAATTTCACGATAGTTATGCTGTATTCCGTGTACTATGATAATGGCCAACACAATGCCATTTCACGATAGTTTTGCCGTATTCCGTGTACTATGATAATGGCCAACACAATGCCATTTCACGATAGTTATGCCGTATTCCGTGTACTATGATAATGGCCAACACAATGCCATTTCACGGTAGTTATGCCGTATTCCGTGTACTATGATAATGGCCAACACAATGCCATTTCACGATAGTTATGCCGTATTCCGTGTACTATGATAATGGCAAACACAATGCCATTTCACGGTAGTTATGCCGTATTCCGTGTACTATGATAATGGCAAACACAATGCCATTTCACGGTAGTTATGCCGTATTCCGTGTACTATGATAATGGCCAACACAATGCCATTTCACGATAGTTATGCCGTATTCCGTGTACTATGATAATGGCCAACACAATGCCATTTCACGGTAGTTATGCCGTATTCCGTGTACTATGATAATGGCCAACACAATGCCATTTCACGGTAGTTATGCCGTATTCCGTGTACTATGATAATGGCCAACACAATGCCATTTCACGATAGTTATGCCGTATTCCGTGTACAATGATAATGGCCAACACAATGCCATTTCACGATAGTTATGCCGTATTCCGTGCACTATGATAATGGCCAACACAATGCCATTTCACGGTAGTTATGCCGTATTCCGTGTAGTATGATAATGGCCAACACAATGCCATTTCACGATAGTTATGCCGTATTCCGTGTACTATGATAATGGCCAACACAATGCCATTTCACGATAGTTATGCCGTATTCCGTGTACTATGATAATGGCCAACACAATGCCATTTCACGATAGTTATGCCGTATTCCGTGCACTATGATAATGGCCAACACAATGCCATTTCACGGTAGTTATGCCGTATTCCGTGTAGTATGATAATGGCCAACACAATGCCATTTCACGGTAGGTTTTCTGTTTTCCCCGTCATCTTAAAATTACCAACACACAACCATTTCAAGATAGTTTCCCTGTATTCCGTGACATAATATAATGACCAACACAATGCCATTTCACGAGAATTTCCCTGCATTCCAATCCTGAAACCAAATTTGCCCTTTGTTTTGTCTATGTGGATGAGGGAGACAAAAGGCAAAACTGCCAGTGACGAGTGCCTCCCGCAGAAGACACCCTACCGTGAACGCATCGGGAGTCGAGCCTGTACGGGCGTCTGTCAGGCGAACCGAAAGCAGAATCTATTAATTTTAGTCTTTAGCATTTTAGGACTAGAAATAATGGACTAGGTTTTCGTTTGATACCCTGACTCAAGTGTACAACTTGAGAAAATTACAAACTTTAAACGATTAACAAGCTAACTTGATTATGACTCGTCTCTGTTTTACCTTTGGACTGTTGGCGATTTACCCTTTTTGACTCCTAAACTGGCTAGCCTAAAAATTATTTAAGTATTTCAGGAATGCAATTAAAGCCAATCATATTGATAAACATTGCCTGTACTATTATACAGTCTAACAAACTATAGCCTCGGGTGAAGAGTATATATAAATACTGTATATATATATATATATATGTATATGTATATATATATATATATATATATATATATATATATATTATATTATTATATTTAAGGTCTATCATTATTAGAATAAAGTCGCCGATCACAAAATCTTGGGAGAAATTTGCTCATGTATATCATCCTTATTAGAGTAAGTCGTTGTTCTAGTATATTATCCTTATTAGAGTAAGTCGTTGTTCTAGTATTCCCCAAATGTATATCAATATTATACAGAAGTAATGAAACTCTTAGCTTATATTTTCTTAATCATGCGAAGTTAATTCATTGTCAGTAATATTCTCTTTCCTACACAATACATAACAGGTTGGCAAGTCCGAAATCAGTCTTAATATTTTTCGCAATTATGAGATTTGCAGTGCGCAATTGTATTTGGAAGTGATACAATGTTCAAATCTATTAACTTTATTATGTAATGTGTCCCATACTACTCCACTTTATTATGTAATGTGTCCCATACTACTCCACTTTATTATGTAATGTGTCCCATACTACTCCACTTTATTATGTAATGTGTCCCATACTACTCCACTTTATTATGTAATGTGTCCCATACTACTCCACTTTATTATGTAATGTGTCCCATACTACTCCACTTTATTATGTAATGTGTCCCATACTACTCCACTTTATTATGTAATGTGTCCCATACTACTCCACTTAATACCAATATTAAAGACAAAGTGTCAAAGTTAGACATCTTGATTTCCAGGATAGATAAATAAATAAATAAATAAATAAAATATATATATATATATATATATATATATATATATATATATATATATATATATATATATATATATATATATATATAAAGCCATGTTCTGTGTGTGTGTGTGTGTGCGCGTGTGTGTGTGAAAACCATCCAAACTACCATCCTATCCCTTGCTCCTAGTTCCCCTGCACATCGCCCGCATATCATGCTGCCCGAGAGCAGCTCTCTCCGGGTCCCCCTGACAAGACAAGACCAGATAATGAACTTCCTTCCCTAGGATAAGTCAAACCCCAAGTTGTTGTGGTCGTAGGAGGAGGGGAGAGGAGGGAGGGGGAGGGGGGCACAGTGACCGACAGTAGGGCAGTAGTGTCGTGACGTGTTCCACTGATCACCCCCCCTCTCCCTTACACCTGGGGTACTTTCGGGGGGGGGGGGGGCTACTAATCTTGGGAACTGTATATATGGTATTGGTCACCATTTCTCAAGTTCCTTTTCTTATTATTCCTTAGACTGTCGTATCTTTCAAATCCACAGTTTTTTTTTCTTATATAATTCCTCATAAAAAAAAAAAAAAAAAAAATCATACTGACCTCAATACGAACTAAAAAACTAATTATATATGCAGCCATTTACATAACTAGGTGTCTCTAGTCCAATGGTGTTATTACCGAGCGTGCTAATTAATATGTGCCTCGCGAAGCTTTCTAAAATGATGTACGGTTTTGTGCTGGACATTTAAGGGGAGTCGGACCGTTTTTCTGGACCCCCTTCTCCCTAATGTTTAGCCCCACTAGTTTTGAGATTTTAAGACGTTGGTTCCATTAGTTTGGGGATTTTATGACCTTTCACTCCATTTCTTCGTCAATATTAGGATCCTTCGTGCCATTTAGGTGTCGATTTTTTCCTGACGAGCGATAGCGAGCCTGCAATTTTAGGAGGAATCGGCCTTTGGCCGGGACATTTTTCTACCGAAAAAAGTACAAATCTATCTTGAAGGGAGGTCTAGGGGGTATTTTTCTAAGCTTGATGAAGGTCTAGGGAGGAAACTAAAACAAATATATGAATAAATGAATTAATAGACCAAACAAACCGCCACTGTCCCCTTAATAGGTGTTATTATGCGATAATCCCGTGATATATAGTGAGGGTGTGCGGGGGTAGGTAGTGATACATCATCAATAATGTCCTCATGTCAGTCTAGAGCATGTGCGTGAGTCTGTGCGTTCGTGTACTAGTTTTGCATGTGACGGTGCGCACGCAACAGCGGTGCGTGTTGCGCATCATTACAGAACACGAGCGATAGCGAAATACGTGAGAACCAAATAATATATAGGTTAGATACGTGAGAACCAAATTATACATAGGTTAGATATCTTCAAGAATAGCGGAGACATATAAGTGCAAGATTTCCTGCTCGACTAATTTGATCTGATCTGGTAAGCGTTGCGACACCTCATCCCGCGAGGGGAGGGAGGTGGGGAGGAGATGACGACCAAGAGATAGGCTAACAAGTTATGTTTTACTCACCTCGTTGAGATCCGCTAAACCCTGGTGTTGAAGCCGATGTTGCCGAAGCCGTAGCCGTAACCGCTGAGGGCAGGAGAAGCAGTGCCAGGAGGAAGGAGGCCAGCGGAGACATAGTGACCACCGGGTAATACTGCTGCTGGCTCGGGAGTGAGACGAGCGAGATAGTGGGCGGTACGGGCCCCATCATGATCAGTGACGATGATACTAATGCTCCTGCTCTCACTACCACTGCTGCTGAAGCTGCTGTTTGGACTACTGAAGGAGTTCCCCGGGGGTTTAGTGACGTGCCTGCCGCTGCCTGAGCATACATGAGGTCCAGCGAGCATCATCACCGCTCCTCACCAGCCACCGTCATGATGGCAGAGGTCGGCCGGCACGGTCCCTGGCCCTCACCCGCCACTCTCAACTCTCCAGTCACACAGCCTCGGCTACAGCCAGCAGTATTGTTCTTGTTGTTGTTGTTGTTGTTGTCCCGGCACACAACAACACCACTGACGGGCCCCCACCACCCTTACCACCACTCCTTCCACCAACACCACCACAGCGACACACACCACAGGTAGCATCCACTGCTTACCGAGAGGCCGCGTCACACCACTATAGGGAACCGGGGCGAGTACCTACTGTGGCTACGAACTATCCTTCTAGCACCGTCTGACACACACACACACACACATGCACCGCGGCCCTCAGAACCACCAGCGTCCCTTCCGGCCGAGGGTAAACTATCGACTGGGTGGAAGAGCGCCCACGAGCCCCTTGCGCTCGGGCTCACTTCGATCTGCGCACGCGGACTAAGCTCCTACCGACATCTAGCGGCAGCAAGCTCCATAGTCGACTCCGGGTTTGCTCTGGGGCTCAAACTCCCACCTCTTCCACCCACCCACACCATAGCATATTACCACAGATGAAAGTAGATGATATGATGTTTTGATGGTGAAGTGTGTGCGTGAGTGTGTGTGTGTGGGGTGTGGTGGTGGTAGTAAGTTTGGTTCACCTGGTGCCGGCTCATGACGCTACGCAGGTGAGGCCACGCACCCACCACCGCCACCACACACCACTGCACGCACACACACATATATATGTATATAATAATCACACACCACTGCACAGACATATATAACAATCACACCATTAACTCCAGCCACACACCACTAAACACACACATATATATATATATATATATATATATATATATATATATATATATATATATATATATATACCGGTATATATATATAAAATAATCACATACCACTACACACATATAAAGTATATATAATAATCACATCATCAACCACACACCACTACACACACACATATATAATAACCACACCAATAACCACACATCACTACATACACACCAATAACCACACACCACTACACATACAATAATTACACTACCTACCACACACACGACTACACACACACATAATCACACACCACTACACACACACATAATAATCACACAATAACCATACACACCACCACACACACACACAATAACCATACACACCACTACACACACACACATAATAACCACACACCACTACACACACACATAATAACCACACACCACTACACACACACACATAATAACCACACACCACTACACACACACACACACACACACATAATAACCACACACCACTACACACACACACACACACACACACACATAATAACCACACACCACTACACACACACACACACACACACATAATAACCACACACCACTACACACACACACACACACACATATAATTACATATTAATTACACCATTAAGGGAGCCCACCTCTCTTTTTTTCTCTTTCTCTCCCTCTGGCTTGTATCCAGTCGGCCCCATTCAGCCTACTGTTTTAAGACGTTTAACCCCATCCGGGTGTCAATATTTTCCTCTCGAGCGGTAGCGAGCTAGCATATACTGTATATAATTTTTTTTGACAGCAAGCTAAATTTGTACATTTTTCGATAGAAAAATGTCTCCGGCGAAGCCGGATTTCTCCATACAATGCTGGCTCGCTATCGCTCGCCAGGAAGAAATCGACATCTGGATGAGGATAAACGTCTTAAAACAGTTGGCTGAATGGGGCCGAATGGATACAAGCCAGGGAAAGAGAAAAAAGGAGAGCAAGAAAGCCGGTGATCCCCCCTTAACTTTTTAACATGTTCAAGGAAGACGGCCAAAGTTGAGTGACCATTTTGTAACGTTAAGGGAGAGTAGAGGGTATTCCTGGGCCCCCTTCTCCCTCATGTAACGTTAAGGGAGAGTAGAGGGTATTCCTGGGCCCCCTTCTCCCTCATGTAACGTTAAGGGAGTAGAGGGTATTCCTGGGCCCCCTTCTCCCTCATGTAACGTTAAGGGAGAGTAGAGGGTATTCCTGGGCCCCCTTCTCCCTCATGTAACGTTAAGGGAGAGTAGAGGGTATTCCTGGGCCCCCTTCTCCCTCATGTAACGTTAAGGGAGAGTAGAGGGTATTCCTGGGCCCCCTTCTCCCTCATGTAACGTTAAGGGAGTAGAGGGTATTCCTGGGCCCCCTTCTCCCTCATGTAACGTTAAGGGAGAGTAGAGGGTATTCCTGGGCCCCCTTCTCCCTCATGTAACGTTAAGGGAGAGTAGAGGGTATTCCTGGGCCCCCTTCTCCCTCATGTAACGTTAAGGGAGAGTAGAGGGTATTCCTGGGCCCCCTTCTCCCTCATGTAACGTTAAGGGAGAGTAGAGGGTATTCCTGGGCCCCCTTCTCCCTCATGTAACGTTAAGGGAGAGTAGAGGGTATTCCTGGGCCCCCTTCTCCCTCATGTAACGTTAAGGGAGAGTAGAGGGTATTCCTGGGCCCCCTTCTCCCTCATGTAACGTTAAGGGAGAGTAGAGGGTAGTCCTGGGCCCCCTTCTCCCTCATGTAACGTTAAGGGAGAGTAGAGGGTATTCCTGGGCCCCCTTCTCCCTCATGTAACGTTAAGGGAGAGTAGAGGGTATTCCTGGGCCCCGTTCTCCCTCATGTAACGTTAAGGGAGAGTAGAGGGTATTCCTGGGCCCCCTTCTCCCTCATGTAACGTTAAGGGAGAGTAGAGGGTATTCCTGGGCCCCCTTCGCCCTCATGTAACGTTAAGGGAGAGTAGAGGGTATTCCTGGGCCCCCTTCTCCCTCATGTAACGTTAAGGGAGAGTAGAGGGTATTCCTGGGCCCCCTTCGCCCTCATGTAACGTTAAGGGAGAGTAGAGGGTATTCCTGGGCCCCCTTCGCCCTCATGTAACGTTAAGGGAGAGTAGAGGGTATTCCTGGGCCCCCTTCTCCCTCATGTAACGTTAAGGGAGAGTAGAGGGTATTCCTGGGCCCCCTTCTCCCTCATGTAACGTTAAGGGAGAGTAGAGGGTATTCCTGGGCCCCCTTCTCCCTCATGTAACGTTAAGGGAGAGTAGAGGGTATTCCTGGGCCCCCTTCTCCCTCATGTAACGTTAAGGGAGAGTAGAGGGTATTCCTGGGCCCCCTTCTCCCTCATGTAACGTTAAGGGAGAGTAGAGGGTATTCCTGGGCCCCCTTCTCCCTCATGTAACGTTAAGGGAGAGTAGAGGGTATTCCTGGGCCCCCTTCTCCCTCATGTAACGTTAAGGGAGAGTAGAGGGTATTCCTGGGCCCCCTTCGCCCTCATGCTAGTGGTTTGAAGAATTTAAGGGGGGGGGTCACCGGCTTGTTTTTATCTTTGATCTCATTTTCTCTCTTTCTCTGGCTTGTATCCATTCGGCCCCATTCAGCCAACTGTTTTAAGACGTTTATCCCCATCCAGGTGTATGGAGAAATCCGGCTTGACCGGAGACATTTAAATATAGAAAACTTTACAAATTTAGCTTGCTGTCAAAACAAAATATATATATATATATATATGCTGGCTCGCTACCGCTCGCCAGGAAAATATTGACACCTGGATGGGAGTAAACGTCTTAAATCAGGAGGCTGAATGGGGCCGAATGGATACAAGCCAAAGAGAGCGGGAGAGACAGATGAAAAAACAAAAGCGAGGTGGGCTCCCTTAAGACGTTCACCCCATTAGGTTGTCGATTGTAAGACCTTTCGCTCGATTTCAAGACCTTTCGCGGCATTTGGGTGTCGATTTTTTCCTGGCCATTGATAGCAAGTCTGTTGATTTGAAGTATAAACATTTATAAATCTGTCTTGAAGGGGGGGGGGGGGGGGTCTAGTGGGTGTTTTTCTAAGCTTGATGGAAGTCTAGGGAGGAAATTAAATAAAAACAAAAAAATATATATATAAATACATTAATTAATCGACCAAACAAACAGCCACTGTCCCCTTAAGGGGAGATTTCCACTTGAGGGATTTTTTTCTGAACCCCTTTCTCCCTCATGTTTAGACCCCATTTTTTTTTGATATTATAAAAAGTTTGCCCCATTAGTTTAGCGATTTTAAGAACTTTCACCCCATATTAAGACCTTTCGTGCCATTCAGGTGTCGATTTTATCCTGGCGAGCGATAGCGAGCCTGTAATTTAAGAGGAACCGGCCTTCGGCCTGGACATTTACATATTATGTAAAAAGCTACATAATAAAACGTTTGTCAGTGGTAAAAAGCTACATAATAAAACGTTTGTCAGCGGTAAAAGCTATATAATAAAACGTTTGTCAGCGGTAAAAGCTATATAATAAAACGTTTGTCAGTGGTTAAAGCTATATAATAAAACGTTTGTCAGTGGTAAAAAGCTATATAATAAAACGTTTGTCAGTGGTAAAAGCTATATAATAAAAAGTTTGTCAGTGGTACAAGCTATATAATAAAAAGTTTGTCAGCGGTACAAGCTATATAATAAAACGTTTGTCAGTGGTACAAGCTATATAATAAAACGTTTGTCAGTGGTAAAAGCTATATAATAAAACGTTTGTCAGTGGTAAATGCTATATAATAAAACGTTTGTCAGTGGTAAAAGCTATATAATAAAACGTTTGTCAGTGGTAAATGCTATATAATAAAACGTTTGTCAGTGGTAAAAGCTATATAATAAAACGTTTGTCAGCGGTAAAAGCTATATAATAAAACGTTTGTCAGCGGTAAAAGCTATATAATAAAACGTTTGTCAGTGGTAAAAGCTATATAATAAAACGTTTGTCAGCGGTAAAAGCTATATAATAAAACGTTTGTCAGCGGTAAAAGCTATATAATAAAAACGTTTGTCAGCGGTAAAAGCTATATAATAAAACGTTTGTCAGCGGTACAAGCTATATAATAAAACGTTTGTCAGCGGTAAAAGCTATATAATAAAACGTTTGTCAGCGGTAAAAGCTATATAATAAAACGTTTGTCAGTGGTAAAAGCTATATAATAAAACGTTTGTCAGTGGTAAAAGCTATATAATAAAACGTTTGTCAGCGGTAAAAGCTATATAATAAAACGTTTGTCAGCGGTAAAAGCTATATAATAAAACGTTTGTCAGCGGTAAAAGCTATATAATAAAACGTTTGTAAAAGCTATATAATAAAACGTTTGTCAGCGGTAAAAGCTATATAATAAAACGTTTGTCAGCGGTAAAAGCTATATAATAAAACGTTTGTCAGTGGTACAAGCAACTTACTTGGAACCGGGTATAGTGTGAAACCCCTGCTTATTGGGGGGTTAGGAGTCGTAACTGCAGGTCGTAAGTCACTCAAGGGGACTATCTCTCGGGGATGGCCGTATTTAGTTCCGCATTTATATATATTGTTATCACTTATTTAGTTTCTTCCCTAGACCTCCTTCCAGCTTAACCCCCCCCCCCCTCCCCCTCCCCCCAAGACCTTCTTTCAAGATATATTTGTACATTTTTTTCGAAGCAAAAATGTCCCGGCCGGAGGCCGATTCCGCTTAAATTACAGGCTCGCTTTCGCTCGCCAGGAGATAATCGACACCTTAAGGGGACAGTGGCAGTTTGTTTGGTCTATTAATTCATTTATTCATATATTTTTGTTTATAGTTTCCTCCCTAGACCTCCATCAAGCTTAGAAAAACTCCCCCTAGACCCCCCTTCAAGATAGATTTGTACATTTTTCGGTAGAAAAATGTACCGGCCAAAGACAGATTCCTCCTAAAATTACAGGTTCGCTATCGCTCGCCAGGAAAAAATCGACACCTGAATGACACGAAAAGTCTTAGTATTGACAAAGCAATGGGCAGAAAGGTCTTAAAATCGCGAAACTAATGGCCCGAACGTCATATAATCAGAAAACTAATGGGTCTAAACATGGGGGGGGGGGGTGGGGGGGGGGCCCAGAAAAAAAAAACGCCATCTCCCATTTATTGTATCAGCTGGTAGTAGTATTATATGGTCAGGACACAAAAACAAAAAATCGGCCTTAGCGTAAGTCTGAAACCACTCCTTATTGGGGTTTAAGGGGAGGTTTTTAGTTTGGTCTCTAGGTATCCATCAAGCTTAGATTACACCCCCTTGAAGATAAATTTGTACATTTTTCGGTAGAAAAATGTCCCGGCTGAAGGCCGGTTCCTCTTAAATTACATGCTCGCTATCGCTCGCCAGGATAAAATCGACACCTAAATGGCACGAAAGGTCTTAAAATTGACAGAAATGGGTCGAAAGTTCTTAAAATCGTCAAAATAATGGGGCGAACGTCTTAAAAATAGAAAAGCAATGGGGCTATACATGAGGGAGAAAGGAGTCAAGAAAATAATCCCTCAAGTGGAAACCTCCCCTTAAGAGTCGTTACTGCAGGTCGTCAGTCACTCAAGGCGACTATCTCCCGGATTCCCAGTTTATGTCGGAGATTTTCGCCTGTTTCACTCTTTTATGACCTCGCGTCAAATCTTGCCGGGAGGTGACTTCACTTGTTCGCTCGACCTAATACCCTATCCTATAGTCTATTCGCTTTAAGTAGGCGAGACATCATCACCTCTAACCTCTGTAATCAAAAACGACTATAGAGTAATCGAGGTAATACGTCTACCATTTGGGAAGAGTCAGTCAAGGAATAGATGTGGAAATGTACAGCCAATTTGCTCTAGCCCTTTTTGAGATAGCCTACAGAGGTTAAGGGAAGATTTCCACTTGAGGGACTTTTTTCTTGACCCCTTTCTCCCTCATGTCTAGCCCCATTGCTTTTGAGATTTTAAGACGTTTGCCCCATTAGTTTGGTGATTTTTAAGAATTTCCGCCCCATTCTGTCAATTTTAAGACCTTTCGTGCCATTTAGGTGTCGATTTTATCCTGGCGAGCGATAGCGAGCCTGTAATTTAAGAGTAATCGGCCTTCGGCCGGGACATTTTTTACCGAAAAATGTACAAATTTATCTTGAAAGGGGGTCAAGGGGGTGACATTTTAAGATTGCTGGAGGAGTAGGAAACTAACTAGAAACCTCCCCTTAAGAGGTCATGATTTTTCGCCTACTTACAGCGTATAGACTATAGCTAGCCGGCGGTGATCCTTCGGCAGCCGAATATATCCAGCATATTATTACTATCATCGGTCTTAAGGGGAGATCTCCACTTGAGGGATATTTTTTTCTTGATCCCTTTCTCCTTCATATTTAGCCCCATTGATTTTGAGATTTTAAGACGTTCGCCCCATTAGTTTGACGATTTTAAGAACTTTCGCCCCATTTATGTAACTTTTAAGATCTTTCGTGCCATTTAGGTGTCGATTTTTTCGTGGCGAGCGATAGCGAGCCTGTAACTTAAGAGGAACCGGCCTTCGGCCGGGAAATTTTTCTACCGAAAAATGTACAAATTTATCTTGAAAGGGACTCAAGGGGGTATAATTTCAAGCTTGATGGAGGTCTAGGGAACGCACTAAAAACCTCCCCTTAATATTCATTTATCGATTACCGCACATCAATCTAAGCATGTATATAATGCACTCAGTTGCACTATGAAGAACCTAATGTTTATGTAGAAGGGAAGAACTTTATGTAGAAGGGAAGAACTTTATGTAATGTAGAAGGGAAGAACTTTATGTAGAAGGGAAGAACTTTATGTAATGTAGAAGGGAAGAACTTTATGTAATGTAGAAGGGAAGAACTTTGTGTAGAAGGGAAGAACTTTATGTAATGTAGAAGGGAAGAACTTTATGTAGAAGGGAAGAACTTTATGTAATGTAGAAGGGAAGAACTTTATGTAGAAGGGAAGAACTTTATGTAGAAGGGAAGAACTTTATGTAGAAGGGAAGAACTTTATGTAGAAGGGAAGAACTTTATGTAGAAGGGAAGAACTTTATGTAGAAGGGAAGAACTTTATGTAGAAGGGAAGAACTTTATGTAGAAGGGAAGAACTTTATGTAGAAGGGAAGAACTTTATGTAGAAGGGAAGAACTTTATGTAATGTAGAAGGGAAGAACTTTATGTAATGTAGAAGGGAAGAACTTTATGTAGAAGGGAAGAACTTTATGTAGAAGGGAAGAACTTTATGTAGAAGGGAAGAACTTTATGTAATGTAGAAGGGAAGAACTTTATGTAATGTAGAAGGGAATAACTTTATGTAGAAGGGAAGAACTTTATGTAGAAGGGAAGAACTTTATGTAATGTAGAAGGGAAGAACTTTATGTAGAAGGGAAGAACTTTATGTAATGTAGAAGGGAAGAACTTTATGTAATGTAGAAGGGAAGAACTTTATGTAGAAGGGAAGAACTTTATGTAGAAGGGAAGAACTTTATGTAGAAGGGAAGAACTTTATGTAATGTAGAAGGGAAGAACTTTATGTAGAAGGGAAGAACTTTATGTAGAAGGGAAGAACTTTATGTAATGTAGAAGGGAAGAACTTTATGTAATGTAGAAGGGAATAACTTTATGTAGAAGGGAAGAACTTTATGTAGAAGGGAAGAACTTTATGTAATGTAGAAGGGAAGAACTTTATGTAATAACTTTTTGTAGAAGGGAAGAACTGTATGTAGAAGGGAAGCACTTTATGTAGAAGGGAAGAACTTTATGTAGAAGGGAAGAACTTTATGTAGAAGGGAAGAACTTTATGTAGAAGGGAAGAACTTTATGTAGAAGGGAAGCACTTTATGTAGAAGGGAAGCACTTTATGTAGAAGGGAAGCACTTTATGTAGAAGGGAAGCACTTTATGTAGAAGGGAAACACTTTATGTAGAAGGGAAACACTTTATGTAGAAGGGAAGCACTTTATGTAGAAGGGAAACACTTTATGTAGAAGGCAAGAACTTTTTATGTAGAAGGGAAGAACTTTATGTAGAAGGGTAGAACTTTATGTAGAAGGGTAGAACTTTATGTAGAAGGGCAGAACTTTATGTTGAAGGGAAGCACTTTATGTAGAAGGGAAGAACTTTATGTAGAAGGGAAGCACTTTATGTAGAAGGGAAGAACTTTATGTAGAAGGGAAGAACTTTATGTAGAAGGGAAGAACTTTATGTAATGTAGAAGGGAAGAACTTTATGTAATGTAGAAGGGAAGAACTTTATGTAATGTAGAAGGGAAGAACTTTATGTAGAAGGGAAGAACTTTATGTAATGTAGAAGGGAAGAACTTTATGTAATGTAGAAGGGAAGAACTTTATGTAGAAGGGAAGAACTTTATGTAATGTAGAAGGGAAGAACTTTATGTAATGTAGAAGGGAAAAACTTTATGTAGAAGGGAAGAACTTTATGTAGAAGGGAAGAACTTTATGTAATGTAGAAGGGAAGAACTTTATGTAATGTAGAAGGGAAGAACTTTATGTAGAAGGGAAGAACTTTATGTAGAAGGGAAGAACTTTATGTAATGTAGAAGGGAAGAACTTTATGTAATAACTTTTTGTAGAAGGGAAGAACTGTATGTAGAAGGGAAGCACTTTATGTAGAAGGGAAGAACTTTATGTAGAAGGGAAGAACTTTATGTAGAAAGGAAGAACTTTATGTAGAAGGGAAGAACTTTATGTAGAAGGGAAGCACTTTATGTAGAAGGGAAGCACTTTATATAGAAGGGAAACACTTTATGTAGAAGGGAAGCACTTTATGTAGAAGGGAAACACTTTATGTAGAAGGCAAGAACTTTTTATGTAGAAGGGAAGAACTTTATGTAGAAGGGTAGAACTTTATGTAGAAGGGTAGAACTTTATGTAGAAGGGCAGAACTTTATGTTGAAGGGAAGCACTTTATGTAGAAGGGAAGAACTTTATGTAGAAGGGAAGCACTTTATGTAGAAGGGAAGCACTTTATGTAGAAGGGAAGAACTTTATGTAGAAGGGAAGAACTTTATGTAGAAGGGAAGAACTTTATGTAGAAGGGAAGAACTTTATGTAATGTAGAAGGGAAGAACTTTATGTAATGTAGAAGGGAAGAACTTTATGTAATGTAGAAGGGAAGAACTTTATGTAGAAGGGAAGAACTTTGTGTAGAAGGGAAGAACTTTGTGTAGAAGGGAAGAACTTTATGTAGAAGGAAGGGAAGAGGGGAAGAACTTTATGTAGAAGGGAAGAACTTTATGTAGAAGGGAAGAACTCTATGTAGAAGGGAAGATCTTTATGTAGAAGGGAAGAACTTTATGTAGAAGGGAAAAACTTTATGTAGAAGGGAAGAACTTTATGTAGAAGAGAAGAACTTTATGTAGAAGGGAAAACTTTATGTAGAAGGGAAAACTTTATGTAGAAGAGAAGAACGTTATGTAGAAGGGAAGAACTTTATGTAGAAGGAAGGGAAGAACTTTATGTAGAAGGGAAGAACTTTATGTAGAAGGGAAGAACTTTATGTAGAAGGGAAGAACTTTATGTAGAAGGGAAGAACTTTATGTAGAAGGGAAGAACTTTATGTAGAAGGGAAGAACTTTATGTAGAAGGGAAGAACTTTATGTAGAAGGGAAGAACTTTATGTAGAAGGGAAGAACTTTATGTAGAAGGGAAGAACTTTATGTAGAAGGGAAGAACTTTATGTAGAAGGGAAGAACTTTATGTAGAAGGGAAGAACTTTATGTAGAAGGGAAGAACTTTTATAGAAGGGAAGAACTTTATGTAGAAGGGAAGATCTCTATGTAGAAGGGAAGATCTTTATGTAGAAGGGAAGAACTTTATGTAGAAGGGAAGAACTTTATGTAGAAGGGAAGAACTTTGTAGAAGGAAGGGAAGAACTTTATGTAGAAGGGAAGAACTTTATGTAGAAGGGAAAAACTTTATGTAGAAGGGAAGCACTTTATGTAGAAGGGAAGCACTTTATGTAGAAGGGAAGCACTTTATGTAGAAGGGAAGAACTTTATGTAGAAGGGAAGATCTTTATGTAGAAGGGAAGATCTTTATGTAGAAGGGAAGAACTTTATATAGAAGGGAAGAACTTTATGTAGAAGGGAAGCACTTTATGTAGAAAGGAAGAACTTTATGTAGAAGGAAGGGAAGAACTTTATGTAGAAGGAAGGGAAGAACTTTATGTAGAAGGGAAGCACTTTATGTAGAAGGGAAGAACTTTATGTAGAAGGGAAGAACTTTATGTAGAAGGGAAGATCTTTATGTAGAAGGGAAGCACTTTATGTAGAAGGGAAGCACTTTATGTAGAAGGGAAGCACTTTATGTAGAAGGGAAGCACTTTATGTAGAAGGGAAGATCTTTATGTAGAAGGGAAGATCTTTATGTAGAAGGGAAGAACTTTATGTAGAAGGGAAGAACTTTATGTAGAAGGAAAAACTTTATGTAGAAGAGAAGAACTTTATGTAGAAGGAAGGGAAGAACTTTATGTAGAAGGAAGGGAAGAACTTTATGTAGAAGGGAAGAACTTTATGTAGAAGGGAAGAACTTTATGTAGAAGGGAGGCACTTTATGTAGAAGGGAAGAACTTTGTGTAGAAGGGAAGAACTTTATGTAGAAGGGAAGAACTTTATGTAGAAGGGAAGAACTTTATGGAGAAGGGAAGAAGTTTATGTAGAAGGAAGGGAAGAACTTTATGTAGAAGGAAGGGAAGAACTTTATGTAGAAGGGAAGCACTTTATGTAGAAGGGAAGCACTTTATGTAGAAGGGAAGAACTTTATGTAGAAGGGAAGCACTTTATGTAGAAGGGAAGCACTTTATGTAGAAGGGAAGCACTTTATGTAGAAGGGAAGCACTTTATGTAGAAGGGAAGAACTTTATGTGGAAGAGAAGAACTTTATGTAGAAGGGAAGAACTTTGTATGGGGCACTGATCACATGGGACCGAACTCGATACGAAATATTCCTGAACCGATTGATATTATTTTTAACATCTTACTTGTGAAAGTCAGCGGTACTTTTAAGTTTTTGTTTTTCCTGAACCCCTTTCTCCCTCATGTTTACGACAATTAGTTTTGAGATTATTAGAGGTTTATAGTTTGGCGATTTTAAGACGTTTAGCCCTATTTCTTTGTCAATATGAAGATATATATATATACTGTATATATATATATATTTTTCCATTAAGTGTTGTCGATTGTTTCCAAACAAGCGATAGCGTGCCTGCAATTTAGGTGGATTTTTACTACCGAGAGATGTACAAATTTATCTCGAAGGGGGATTTTGGGGGAATTTTTATATATATTCGCATATATTTATATATCTTTTTAAGCTTGAAGGAGGTTAAGATAGAAAACTATATATATATATATATATATATATATATATATATATATATATATATATATATACTGTATATATACCTTACTTCACTACCATAGCTGAATAAATCGCATGTTTTTTGCCAGAGAAAAGTTTAACAAGCGTCGACATATACCAGTAGTAGGGTTAAAAACAACAACAACAACAATATAGCGTTTGTCAGTGGTTAGAGCAGTATATTAAAGCAATAGTTAAAGCAACATAATAAAACGTTTGTCGGTGGTAAGAGCAATATAATAAAACGTTTGTCGGTGGTAAGAGCAATATAATAAAACGTTTGTCGGTGGTTAGAGCAATATAATAAAACGTTTGTCGGTGGTTAGAGCAATATAATAAAACGTTTGTCGGTGGTTAGAGCAATATAATAAAACGTTTGTTGGTGGTTAGAGCAATATAATAAAACGTTTGTCGGTGGTTAGAGCAATATAATAAAACGTTTGTCAGTAGTTAGAGCAATATAATAAAACATTTGTCGGTGGTAAGAGCAATATAATAAAACGTTTGTCGGTGGTAAGAGCAATATAATAAAACGTTTGTCGGTGGTAAGAGCAATATAATAAAACGTTTGTCGGTGGTAAGAGCAATATAATAATACGTTTGTCAGTGGTAAGAGCAATATAATAAAACGTTTGTCGGTGGTAAGAGCAATATAATAAAACGTTTGTCGGTGGTAAGAGCAATATAATAAAACGTTTGTCGGTGGTTAGAGCAATATAATAAAACGTTTGTCGGTGGTTAGAGCAATATAATAAAACGTTTGTCGGTGGTTAGAACAATATAATAAAACGTTTGTCGGTGGTTAGAGCAATATAATAAAACGTTTGTCGGTGGTAAGAGCAATATAATAAAACGTTTGTCGGTGGTTAGAGCAATATAATAAAACGTTTGTCGGTGGTTAGAGCAATATAATAAAACGTTTGTCGGTGGTAAGAGCAACATAATAAAACGTTTGTGGGTAGTTAGAGCAATATAATAAAACGTTTGTGGCTAGTTAGAGCAACATAATAAAACGTTTGTGGGTAGTTAGAGCAATATAATAAAACGTTTGTGGGTAGTTAGAGCAACATAATAAAACGTTTGTGGGTGGTTACAGCAACATAATAAAACGTTTGTGGGTAGTTAGAGCAATATAATAAAACGTTTGTGGGTAGTTAGAGCAACATAATAAAACGTTTGTGGGTAGTTAGAGCAATATAATAAAACGTTTGTGGGTAGTTAGAGCAACATAATAAAACGTTTGTGGGTAGTTAGAGCAATATAATAAAACGTTTGTGGGTGGTTAGAGCAACATAATAAAACGTTTGTGGGTAGTTAGAGCAACATAATAAAACGTTTGTGGGTATTTAGTTAGAGCAACATAATAAAACGTTTGTGGGTATTTAGTTAGAGCAACATAATAAAACGTTTGTGGGTATTTAGTTAGAGCAACATAATAAAACGTTTGTGGGTATTTAGTTAGAGCAACATAATAAAACGTTTGTGGGTATTTAGTTAGAGCAACATAATAAAACGTTTGTGGGTATTTAGTTAGAGCAACATAATAAAACGTTTGTGGGTATTTAGTTAGAGCAACATAATAAAACGTTTGTGGGTATTTAGTTAGAGCAACATAATAAAACGTTTGTGGGTAGTTAGAGCAATATAATAAAACGTTTGTGGGTAGTTAGAGCAACATAATAAAACGTTTGTGGGTAGTTAGAGCAATATAATAAAACGTTTGTGGGTAGTTAGAGCAATATAATAAAACGTTTGTGGGTAGTTAGAGCAATATAATAAAACGTTTGTGGGTAGTTAGAGCAACATAATAAAACGTTTGTGGGTAGTTAGAGCAATATAATAAAACGTTTGTGGGTAGTTAGAGCAATATAATAAAACGTTTGTGGGTAGTTAGAGCAACATAATAAAACGTTTGTGGGTGGTTAGAGCAACATAATAAAACGTTTGTGGGTAGTTAGAGCAACATAATAAAACGTTTGTGGGTATTTAGTTAGAGCAACATAATAAAACGTTTGTGGGTATTTAGTTAGAGCAACATAATAAAACGTTTGTGGGTATTTAGTTAGAGCAACATAATAAAAAGTTTGTGGGTATTTAGTTAGAGCAACATAATAAAAAGTTTGTGGGTATTTAGTTAGAGCAACATTACAGAACAACAATATCGTGGTCAAGCTTAATTCAATGGCAATTAGTTCACATGTTGTACGTAATTAGATTAAAAGAAATTACTGTCATATTTAATTCTATTGCCTCCCCAAAGCCTAGTTGTCGACAAACAAGATAATTCTATGGTGTTATATATATTTTAATGCCTTTTTTTTTTTTTTTTTTTTTTTTTTTTTTTTGCGTATATATAGACAGACAGACAAACAGTGACAGACACATATATATATATATATATATATATATATATATATATATATATATATACTGTATATAGCTTCATCATGCTAGAGAAAGGCCTAATGGAGCTATATAGGAAACGTTGTCAATAAAGTGCTCTTCCTCATATGGCGTTTATATTAATTTTCTCCACATTTCTCAGTATATTTATGTTGCACAGCTACTGAAACATGAACCAGGGACAAATGTTGTAATGGAGAGGCAAGATTAATTACTCTCATAGTTCACTATATAAATACCCAAGATTAAATATTCTCATAGTTCACTATATAAATACCCAAGATTAAATATTCTCACAGTTCACTATATAAATACCCAAGATTAAATATTCTCACAGTTCCAAGTTTCACCTATATATAAATACCCCAAGATTAATATTCTCACATGCTTCACTATATAAATACCCAAGATTAAATATTCTCACAGTTCACTATATAAATACCCTAGATTAAATATTCTCATAGTTCACCATATAAATACCCTAGATTAAATATTCTCACAGTTCACTATATAAATACCCAAGATTAAATATTCTCACAGTTCACTATATAAATACCCAAGATTAAATATTCTCAGTTCACTATATAAATACCCAAGATTAAATATTCTCACAGTTCACTATATAAATACCCAAGATTAAATATTCTCACAGTTCACTATATAAATACCCAAGATTAAATACTCTCATAGTTCACTATATAAATACCCAAGATTAAATATTCTCACAGTTCACTATATAAATACCCAAGATTAAATACTCTCATAGTTCACTATATAAATACCCAAGATTAAATATTCTCACAGTTCACTATATAAATACCCAAGATTAAATATTCTCAGTTCACTAAATAAATACCCAAGATTAAATATTCTCACAGTTCACTATATAAATACCCAAGATTAAATATTCTCACAGTTCACTATATAAATACCCAAGATTAAATATTCTCAGTTCACTATATAAATACCCAAGATTAAATATTCTCACAGTTCACTATATAAATACCCAAGATTAAATATTCTCATACAGTAGTTCACTATATAAATATCCAAGATTAAATATTCTCATAGTTCACTATATAAATACCCTAGATTAAATATTCTCATAGTTCACTATATAAATACCCAAGATTAAATACTCTCACAGTTCACTATATAAATACCCAAGATTAAATACTCCAGCTTAAATTAAATACTCTCATAAATCAATATGTAAATATTCAAGAATAAATACTCACAAACAACAAGACTAATCGAACTAATATGGCAACCATATGGGAAGGGTCAGCCAGGGAGTATTGGCAAAGAAATTAGGCAAAAGGTCTGAAAATTGCCAAACTAATGGGAGCGAATGTCTTGAAATCTCATAACTAATAGGGCTAAACATGAGGGAGGAGGAGGAGGAGGACTCGAAAAACCAACTGTTACATATTTCGTTGGCTATCCTGAAATAGGAGAAGCATTGTTTATAAGCTATTGTATGAGGGGGGTCACCTGCTTTTTTTTTCTTCTCTCCGTTTCTCTCTTTCTCTGGTTTGTATCCATTCGGCCCCATTCAGCCTACTGTTTTAAGACGTTTACCCCCATCCAGGTGTCAATATTTTCCTGGTGCGCGGTAGCGAGCCAGCATATATATATTTTTGTTTTGAGAGCAAGCTAAATTTGTACATTTTTCGATAGAAAAATGTCTCCGGCGAAGTCGGATTTCTCCATACAATGCTGGCTCGCTATCGCTCGCCAGGAAGATATCGCCACCTGGATGGGGATAAACATTTCAACACAGTTGGCTGAATGGGGCCGAATGGATAAAAGCCAGGCAAAGAGAGAAAAGGAGAGAGAGAGAGAGAGAGAGAGAGAGAGAGAGAGAGAGAGAGAGAGAGAGAGAGAGAGAGAGAGAGAGAGAGAGAGAGAGAGAGAGAAAAGGAGAGAAAGAGAGAAAAGGAGAGAAAGAGAGAAAAGGAGAGAAAGAGAGAAAAGGAGAGAGAGAAAGAGAGAAAAGGAGAGAGAGAGAGAGAGAGAGAAAAGGAGAGAGAGAGAGAGAGAGAGAGAGAGAGAGAGAAAGATAAAAAGAGAGAAAGAGAGAAAAGGAGAGAAAGATAAAAAAAAAAGGCAGGTGACAGATTGTACAGGTTTGTTTAGCGTGAGCCTGATGATGGTGTTATTAGGAGGGGGTGATTTTAATGCAACCCCTTCTCCCTCGTGTTTAGCCCCATTATTATCAATATTGGTGGTCTTCGGTTTACTCTCTCTCTCTTCCACTCCCCCTGCCTATCCCTCTCCCCCTTTTCACCCATTCTCTCTCTCTCTCTCTCTCCTTCTCCCCCTGTTTATCCCTCTCCCCTGTTCACCCATTCCATTCCCTCCCCCTCTCTCTCTCTCTCTCTCTCTCTCTCTCTCTCTCTCTCTCTCTCTCCCCTTTAGTGTGGTGCAGTAAATGGTGGAGAGAGAGTGAGGGGGGGGGGGAGCTTAACCGTGATGAGGGGGGGGATCGGCTTTTATGTATGTGTTTGCCACCGATTGCCGTCAGTGTGTACGTGTACGTGTACGTGTGTGTGTGTGTGTGTGTGTGTGTGTGTGTGTATAGAAGGGTTGATAGGTAGGTATATGGTTAGGTGTGTGTGTGTGTGTGGTTATGTGTGTGTGACTGTGGGAGGGGGGGGGGTGTATGTGCGTGCGTGTGTGTAGGGGTTTGTATATGGCTGTGTTGATATAATGGGTGTGTGTGTGTGTCTGTGTGTGTAGGTGTGTGTGGAAATAATGTGCGTGTGTATGCATGTGTGTGTCGGTGCAGGGGTATGTATGTATACTGTATGTATGTATGGAAGGCAGACCTCATCCACTACACAGGGGCCAGAACAAATTGGGGATATACTGGTTTAGGGGAGGGTTGATTTATCCGGACCCCCTTCTCCCTCATGCCCATTAGTTATGAGGTTTTTACAAGTTCACCCCAATAGCTTAACAATTTTAAGACCTTTTGTGCCATTTAGGTGTCGATTTTTTTCTGACGAGCGATAACGAGCCTGTCATTTTGGAGGAACCGACCTTCGGCCGAGCCATTTTTTTTTTACCGAAAAGTTTACAAATTTATCTCGAAGGGGGATCTTAAGGAAACATTATTTAGCTTGGTGGAGCTAGGTCTAGGCAGGACATTAAAATAATATATATATATACGTGTGTGTGTATATATATGCTGAATTATGAGTACGGTACCCTCGGATACCATAGTTTCTAGCCCACTCGTACGTACTCGTGGACCACCTATGTTTTGTGTATGCAATTATAGATATCTGGATGGATAAATGGGTAGAACTTACTTCTCAATACATAGAATATATAGCAGTGTAGTTTACGTACGGACATTTATAAACTTTAATTCATGTATAGTGACATATTTCCACAATTATAAATAGGGGTGAATATCCACGCCTATTTATGAGTGGGCAAAGACTATGGTACCCGAGTGTACAAGTAGCTTATACTCTATATTGCCACAGCTGATGGTAAATTGAATCCCCTAGTATAGCTGATTTAGCGATAGGCCTACTTAAGGGGGGTGACCTGCTTTTTGTTACTTCTGTCCTTTTCTCTCTTTCTCTGGCTTGTATCCATTCGGCCCCATTCAGCCAACTATTTTAAGACGTTTATCCCCATCTAGGTGTCGATTTCTTCCTGGCGAGCGATAGCGAGCCAGCATTATAATTTATGAAGAAATCCGGCTTCGCCGGAGACATTTTTCTATCGAAAAATGTACAAATTTAGCCTGCTGTCAAACAAAAATTAAAAATATGCTGGCTCGCTACCGCTCACCAGTAAACAAATTGACACCTGGATGGGGATAAACGTCTTAAAACTGCTGAATGGGGCCAAATGGATACAAGCCAGAGAAAGATAGAAAAGGACAGAACAAAAACAGGTCACCCCCCCTAAATCACGTATATATGAGACTGCTATGGCTGTGTGTCGTATTAAATGCCAAGATTTCAAAATTGGCAACATATTATTTCGCTACCAAAAATCTACCTTATAGCCGAGTATAACAAAGATAGAAACATGGCAATTTACCCTATCCCTTTCAGTACCGGTAACGTCTTTATTTATTATATGCAGACAACTATTATACAATTCTATTGATCTTCGGAAGGACGTCTATACATTAAGGGGAGGCTTTTAGTGCGTTTCCTAGACTTCCATCAAGCTTGAAATTACACCCCCTCGACCACCTTTCAAGATAAATTTGTACATTTTTCGGTAGAAAAATGTCCCGGCCGAAGGCCGGTTCCTCTTAAATTACAGGCTCGCTATCGCTCGCCAGGAAAAAATTGACACCTAAATGGGACGACAGGTCTTAAAAGTGACATAAATGGGGTGAAAGTTCTTAAAATCGCCAAACTAATGGGGCGAACGTCTTATAATCTCAAAAGCAACGGGGCTAAACATGAGGGAGAAAGGGGTCAAGAAAATAATCCCTCCAGTGGAAACCTCCCCTTAAAAGGCTCCATCCAGACTATCACAATGAATCCTGTTAGGTACGGTATCATATTATCCTTCCGAAGCTCCATAAAATCGCTATAAAGGTTCAAAGATTCGAACCGGTGTGTGTGTGTGTGCGCGTGTGCGTGCGTGCGTGCGTGCGTGCGTGTGTCACGTGCCCCGGGGTCATTCCAAAAGGACACTGGTAGCCACACTAACAGAAGAAAAATATTCGTAATAGCCTCATAAAACGACATCCTGGGGGGGGTGGGTGGCCTGTGGAGGGGGTCTGTAGAGGGAGGGAGAGGAAGAGCGGAGGGGGGGGGGGGGGGGCGATCTTCTATACGTAAACATCCCTGCACCTTTGTTTTGTATTCGGCCCCATTTCGCACACTCTGGCGTGGATTCGGTAGGGTTCTGCCGGCAATCAGGTATACGGAGGTCGGGATGAACTCCGGAAGGCCCAGTGGCTTTTGCTCATCTTAAGGGGACGGTGGCTGATTTTTTTATTTAATTATTCTGGTATTCATATGTTTTTTAGTTTCCTCGCTAGACCTCCATCAAGCTTAAAAAATCACCACCTAGACCCCCCCCCCCCCCCTTCAAGATAAATATGTACATTTTTTGGCCGGTTCCTCTTTAAGTTTACAGGCTTGCTATCGCTCGCCAGAACAAAAATCGACAGGTAAATGGCACGAATGGTCTTAAAATTGAGAACGTAATGGGGCGAAAGGTGTTAAAATCGCCAAACTTATGGGCCGAACGTCTTAAAATCTCAAAAAACGAATGGGACTAAACCCGAGGGAGAGGGAGGACCAGAAAAGCGACCCATCTCCCCTTAACCCTATCTAGTGAAAGGTGTTCTTTAGGAAGCTATAAGACAGATGGGTCTTTATGACTCATATAGCTCTTAAGGGGAGATAGGTCGTTTTTTCTGGACCCTCTTCTCCCTCATGTTTAGCATATTAGTTTTGAGATTTCATGACGTTCGGTCCATTAGTTTGGCGATTGTAAGACCTTTCGTCCCATTTATTTGTCAATATTAAGACTTTTCGTGTCATTTAGGAGTCGATATTTTCCTGGCGAGCGATAGTGAGTGTTATTTAAGAGGAACCGGCCTTTGGCCAGGACATTTTTCTATCGAAAAATATACAATTATATCTTGAAAAGGGGTCCAGGGGGGGTATTTTTAAAAGTTTGTAGGAGGTCTAGCGAGGGAAAAAAAAAAAAAAAAAAAAAAAATATATATATATATATACCGGTATATATACAGAGCGGTCGCGAAACAATTTCCCATAGGGAATTCCTGTGTAGGCCTATTTGCAAGAGAGCTGAAGAATCTATTTTTATTTATTTCACTCCAACACCAAACACCTCCCAAAGATATTAATGAAAGCAAGCATGTGATCCACCGGGATTCGAACCTGGGTCACCACATACAGATGCAGATCAAATATATAGAAATCCAGATACAATAATATGGGAATTCCCTATGGGGAAATGTTTCGCGACCGCTGTGTTATAGTATATATATATATATATATATATATATATATATATATATATATATACTGTATATACCCCAAACAATTACCACTGCACCCTTAAGTTGATTGAGTTTCCCTTGTAGAGCGACCAAGGAGTATCAGTGGGGGGAGGAGGGGGCCAGGGGGAGGAGGAAGGCCAGGGGGGGGGGGGAGGAGGAGGGCCAGGGGGAAGGGTGAGACTGACCGGGGGACAAGGAGGACCCATGTAGGACAACACTGGGAGAGGTAGTTGAACAGGATTGATCTGCTTCCCCCCCCCCCCCCAGTCTCACCACACCCCTCCACCACCCCCGGTCGGAACCTTGTCAGACACGGGAGGAAAGTGTGTGAGTGTGTGTGTGTGGGGGGGGCGGAGGGGGGGAGAGATTACCTCCAACCACTTAACCTCTTCCATACCGTGGACATCATTTTTACTACTTTCTGGCCTCTACTAATCGATTATATTGAGTTTATGAAGGATCTCTAGTAATTATAAGGCTTCGAACTAACTCAATCAACCCTTTTAACTACCACAGATCCTTCCTAAGCTGCATAAAATCGTATAAATATAGCTAGAATGAACAACAACAGACATGGTCAGTACAAAAGGGGTTAAGGGGAAATAGGTTGCTTTTGCTGGTCCCCCTTCTTCCTTTATGTTTAGCCCCATTAGTTTTGAGATTTTAAGACGTTCGGCCCATCAGTTTGGCGATTTTAAAATCTTTCACCTCATTTCCTTGTCAATAGGAGAGGCTGAAGCTTTGACCCCCAAGTCAGCCTGTATAAGAGATTGTGTTTCTGGCATTATACCATCTTATTACCAATGGAAATACTAAGACTCCCTGAAAAAAAATCAGCTCTCTATGTGCGCGCGCGCGAGCGCAGAATTTCATTGCACTATTGTAAAATCATCTAGTCACTAAAAAAATTTCAAATTTCCCGCAATTTTTGCATGGCATATCCTACAAGCATCCCCTACACCGTGCCATTTACATTAAACCCTATTGAATAATAGAAGGTGCTGAAAAAAATATATTATATAATTATTTTTGGGTTACAGCTGATTTAACTCCAAAATGGTCAAAACTCGGCTATTTTCGGAAAAACGGCAATTATTTAAACGGACAGGCGTTCCTATATACCCCTATGTATTGTATTTAGAAGGCGAATGCATTTGAGCAATACATAAACATATAGTGGTACTCGTAAGTGCCAAAAAATGATAGCAAACCACTGAAATTCATAGATTTTCATCAGTCAAAAACATTTTTGGGACAGATAAAATAGTTTCCTCCTTAGCTTCCGTTTTCTACCATAGCGCGCACATACAAGATCGAGTTTTATGACCAAATAAAAAAAAAATTTGTCAGGGGGAGGCTTCCCAGATTTCATGAGAATTTTTTTACCAAAATCCATGATATTGGGGCCCCCCCCAAATGGGCCCTAGGGATGTCATATGGGTGTTTATGCCCTCATATGATCATTTCTATTGCTTACAGAAGCCCTTTAGACTACAGACACAAAACAAAAATTTGGGTGGCTGAAAGATTTTTTTTTAGTTTTTCGGGGGTCGAGGTCGAACCCCCGGCCCGGGGGGTTATGGATGCGATATGTTTTTTTGTTCCCTCCTATGCTATTCTCCTATGTTGAAAGAAGCATTATAGAACAAGAACAAAAAAAATTGAAATTTTGATTTCTGGGCGGAGGGTTCAGCCTCCCCTGACCTTTTTTCCTGCTGAGCGATAGCGAGCCTGTAATCTAGGAGGAGCCGGTCTTCGGCCAGGACATTTTTCTACCATATATTCTTCCAAAGCTTCATAAAATCGTCTAAATCAAATAGAAAAGACGTCACCGGTACAGAAGGGGTTAATCAGACGTCTTGATCAATAATTGGCATCAGCAATATCTAAGCTTCATTTCTTCATATCGAGTGAAATATACAAACATGTTCCTACACTTATCTACCCTATTCAACATCTGACAGACATTAATACAGCACAGAGCGAGCCAAACGTAATGACAGCTGGGACATGACTTATTAGCTCGACTGAACACAAGGGGTTATTAACACTATCTAGTCCAAGTTGGGTCTTGTTGGAACCACCCACCCTGTTGCACTCCCATTGGTTTGGAGAATTGAAAACGTTTGGAGAATTGAAAACGTTTGGAGAATTGAAAACGTTTGGAGAAGTGAAAACGTGTCCCCTCATTCGATTGCCGATTATGGGGTGATGGGGCGTTTTTCTGGTTTCCCTTCTATCTCATGTTTTAGATGTTATTAGATGCCCCATTAGTTTTCAGATGTTATGACGTTCGGCTCATTAGTTTGGCGATTTTAAGACTTTTCGCCCCATTTGTTGTCAATATTAAAACTTTTCGTGTCTTAAAATCGACAAACTAATTCGGCAAACATAATAAATCTGAATAGAAATATGGCTAAACATGAGGGAGGAGGGGGACCAGAAAAACGGCCCATCCCCCCCCCCCCTTAATATCCAATACCCTTCCCCCCCCCCCCCCCTCTGTTCCCGGCTCGCCAAATCTGAGAGCTCCCGGCACTGAACCCGAGATTAGCGACCAACACCGATAATAGTTTGTGTGTGTTTGTTTGTGGGTGTGGGTGGGTGTGGGTGTGGGTGTGTGTGTGTTTGTGTGTGTGTGTGTGTGTTTGTTTGTGTGTGGGTGTGTGTCTTTTTTTTTAATGGGGCGTGCGTTTGTGTGGTTTTTAAGGGGAGATCCAGGGTCGTTTTTCTCCCTCATGTTTAGCCACATTAGTTTTCAGATTATAAGAAGTTCGTTCGGCCCATTAGTTTGGCGATTTTAAGACCTTTCGCCAAATTTTTTGTTAAGATTTGTGGTGCCATTTAGGTGTCGATTTTTTTCTGGCGAGCGATAGCGAGCCTGTAAATAAAAGAGGAACAAGCTTTCAGCCGGGAAATTTTTCTACCGAATTTTTTTAGTATTTTACGTGGAGGGGGGGGGGGGGGTCTAGGGGGTATGTGTGGTTTTTTTTTTCCTTAAAGGGGGGGAGTCTAGGGTGTGTGTGTGTGTGTGTGTGTGTGTGTGTGTGGGTGTGTGTGTTTTTTTTTTTTTTTTTTTTTTTTTTTTTTTTTTTTTTTTTTAAAGCTTGATGGAGGTCTAGCAAGGAAGCTAAACATTGCATTAATAAATAGTAGACCAAACACCAAAGAGTGAATAAGTTCTAGACCCAGAGACTGCCATCAGCAGGTCAGCAACACTCCTCCTCCTCCTCCTCCTCCTCCTCCTCCTCCTCCTCCTCCTCCCCCCCCCCCCCTCTGGGTCAGAGAAGTCTCAGTTGGGGGGTCCTCTGTAGCAACAGAGATGGTGGCGGTGTTGTGGGGGGGGGGGGGGGTGATGTGGGTGGGAGGGGTCGAGCGAGTAGTGGGAGGGAGGGAGGTGGGGTGATTGGGGCAGGAGGATGGGAGACCAGATGGAGGGGTGGGGGGTGGGGGGTTTGGTGGGGGTGTTATGGTGGGGTTGTAGGGTGGTGTGGGGTTGGGAGGGGTTGAGGGAGTAGTGGGAGGGAGGGGGGTTGGCGGTAGGGGAGGAGGGGTGATTGGGGCAGGAGGATGGGAGACCAGATGGAGGGGGTATTGTGGTGGGGTTGAAGGGGTTGAGGGATGGTGTGGGTGGGAGGGGGTAGGGTGTTGGTGGGTACTAGTGGGGTTGGGAGATTAGATGGGTGGGGGAGTGGGTGGTGGGCGGGAGGGTGAAGGGGTGAGATGGGGGCCTCTCTAGCAACCTGTGGCAGCCACGGTCTGGGGCCATGGCAGCTTTATACTGGGGAGATAGTGGGGGTTGTAGGGGGGTTGTGATGGGGTTGTAGGGGTTGGAAGAGTGGTGTGGGTGGGTGGTAATGGGTGGAGGGTTGTTGGGGCAGTAGGGTGGGTGGGGATGTTGTGGGATGGTGGGAGTGGGAGAGGGGAGGGAGAGTAGATGGTGTGGGTGTAGGGGTTGGAAGAGTAGTGTGGGTGGGTGGTAATGGGGGAGGAGGGGTGTTGGGGCAGTGTGTGGGCAGTGGGAGAACAGGTAATGGAGGTGATGTGGTGGGGTAAAGGGGTTGGGAGCAGAGATCGGCAACCTTCGCCATTTTGGTGCAACTGGTGTCTTTTGCCTACCTTTATATTCAAAAACTGTCTTGATAGCGTAATACATAAGTGCGCGGAATTTCGGTGTGAGTATCCTAGGTTCGAGTCCTTGGAGTGCCACATGTATTTGTTGATTTCATTAATTGAGTTTAAAAGTGAAGTTGGTTGGTGAAAACATAATATATCCATACCCAATATACACATTCGGCAAAACTGATGCAGAATAGATTAGTTGCCCTTTGAATCAAAATTGTATAAGATCAAAAAATAAATAGTATCCCGGTATCTATTCAAAATGACGCCAAGACCAAGAGGACCACTCACTCTCAAAAGAGGATCTCTATACTAGTAGTGCGAACGACAAACAGGCAAGGGCGAAATAGAAACGCAGAAGAAGAATAGCCGAGAATAAGACGATAAATAGGGGAAGAACAGGAGAAGCGAAATAGGAGACAAGGACAAGAACCAAAGCGTGGAGAGAGAGAGAGAGAGAGAGAGAGAATATATAATAATATATATATATATATATATATATATATATACGTGCGTACCTACCTCCCCGCCCCACAAACCTCCAACCTCAGTAACCCCCCCCCCCCCCCCCTCCCCTCTCCGGTTGATGCGCGCGGGGTGAAAGAGGGACACACGGGCAGTTCACCTTTAATCCAACCACCATTATTTTGGGGGGCGGACTTCATTTTTACCTCTATCTGCAGGGGAAAAAAAAAAAAAAATCTGCTGTCGATCGGGTGGACGAATTCTTGGGCGTTTTGTTAATTTTTGTGCTTGTTTATTTGTTTCTTTTATTTTATTTTTTATTTTTGCTGGACAATTTTTCTCTCTGCTGTGTAAAAAAAAAAGGAAAACAAATTCTGTCTTCTTGCTTTGTTCCGTTTTGCTTTTTACTTGGTTTATATATTTGATTATTTATGCATGGTTTTTATTTTTGCTTGACAATTATGCTCCATCTGATGGGCAAAAAAAATAAAAATAAAAAATAAAACAAATAATCTATCAGGTAGATGAATTCTTTGGTGTATTGCTTTTGTTTCTGTCTTTGTTTAAATATTTGGGTATTTATTCATGGTTTTTATTATTCCTTAAGGGGGCCCACCTCGTTTTTATTTCTCTCCCTCTCTCTCTGTGTTTTATCCATTCGGCCCCATTTAGCCTACTGTTTGAAGACGTTTATCCCCATCCAGGTGTCGATTTATTCCTGGCGAGCGGCAGCGAGCCAGCATATTTTTCAAAATGTTTTGGACAGCAGGCTAAATTTGTTGATAATCTTACATGTGTGTTGTTGTTATTGAGTTCTGTATTAATAAATATTATTAGTAGGTTCAAGGATATTTCTTCGAGAGGCCGGTCTATATGATCTGTGCCCCATGAATATTCTTTCCTCTCCTTAAACATTAGGCTACCATAGCGCGGTTGGGAATATGAACACGATTAGATTAATATCCAGTATTCGAGAATGGATAATAAGTCGTAGGCGTGTGCATAAACCTTTAACCGTCCTGGTGGTGTAATGGTTAAGGTGGCAAAAATCTGTGTGTGATAACCCGGGTTCGAATCCCGGTGGATCATATATACTTTAATTAATTTCATTGGGGGTGTCTGGTGTTGTGGTGAAATTAATAAAATAAAGATTATCCTATTGAATACCTATTGTGTGTTAGTAAGAACGTGCTAGATGTGACCCTGTCCAGCTTTATCAAGGTGTATCAGTCCATAATTGGATCGTTATACAGACTATACCACGAGTTATAAACCAGTATAACCCAACGCAACACTGGTGGCAGCGGTGGGTTATACTTTTTTTCTTTTTTTTTCTATATTCCAACAACTCCCTCTCGGGGTTTATAACTCGTGATATAGTCTGTATAACGATCCAATTATGGACTGATAGACCTTGATAAAGCTGGACAGGGTCACATCTAGCACGTTCTTACTAACACACAATAGGTATTCAATAGGATAATACAGAACTCGATAACAACAACAACACACATGTCATGTGGTGATGGGCTGGTCTATCAGAGTGAGAACTGAGCGATCTCTGCCATACCCATAGCTTACTCTGACTGTTCCTTTTACTTATATATTTTCTAGATCTCAAGTGACGGCGTCTCTTGCGTGGATTGACCTCCTAATCTACCAAGATTGGAAGCCAAAGCGTCACATCTTTCCTTTGCCCCTCAACTTTCTCTTCAGAATTGCTGAGGGGCACAGGGCCCTGGGTGGGGCTTTGGTTTCCCGGGCGTTTCCGCACCCTCCTCAGCTCCCCGCCATGGAGTGGCTTCGGTCACCCAGGCGTTATTGTGGTCGGCGGGGAGGGTTCTGTGGGGGCGCTCGGTTACGGCCTTGGCCTTGCTCGGGGCCTTGGGGCTGTTCGGCCAGGCAGCTTGGGGAAAAACAACAACAACAACACACATGTTAAGATTAGTGGGATCAAGAACGATAGGGAGCTTTAAGATAAAATTAGATAGACATATGGACGAGATGGGTTGGGTGTGAGGGGGATCTACCAGGTGTGGGCCAATCGGCGCTCAGCAGACCCCCGTAATCTTATGTTAATCTCTGACCGTTTTGGTGGGGTCAGTACTCAAGGTATTAGTGAGATGGGTCTATAATTGGGCCTTGTAATTAGGGTTGGGTGTGACAAGGAATCTGCCTTGTATGGGCCGATCGGCTTTTGGCAGACTCCCATTTTCTTATGTTAAGATTATCAATGGGGTTTTATTCAAAGTATTGTCTAACTGGAGGAGGCGTAGACTGTCTTCCCATAATAATTATAACACCCAAGGTACAAATATAGACTTGTATTCTTGGATGGTTTCTAATTCACAATAATACTAATAATCAATACACCGACAATATAATGCTGGCAAATTGGGGCTCTTAATCAATTGGGGCTCTTAATCAATTGGGGCTCTTAATCAATTGGGGCTCTTAATCAATTGGGGCTCTTAATCAATTGGGACTCTTAATCAATTGGGACTCTTAATCAATTGGGACTCTTAATCAATTGGGACTCTTAATCAATTGGGGCTCTTAATCAATTGGGGCTCTTAATCAATTGGGGCTCTTAATCAATTGGGGCTCTTAATCAATTGGGGCTCTTAATCATTGAGTATCATGAACAACTGGGGTTAAGTATCAGGTAATCAAAATACAGCAAGTAAATAACACGGGTATATAAGTAAATGACACGGGTATATAAGTAAATGACACGGGTATACAAGTAAATGACACGGGTATATCAGTAAATGACACGGGTATATAAGTAAATGACACGGGTATATAAGTAAATGACACGGGTATATAAGTAAATGACACGGGTATATAAGTAAATGACACGGGTATACAAGTAAATGACACGGGTATATAAGTAAATGACGGGTATATAAGTAAATGACGGGTATATAAGTAAATGACACGGGTATATAAGTAAATGACACGGGTATATAAGTAAATGACACGGGTATACAAGTAAATGACACGGGTATATAAGTAAATGACACGGGTATACAAGTAAATGACACGGGTATACAAGTAAATGACACGGGTATATAAGTAAATGACACGGGTATATAAGTAAATGACACGGGTATATAAGTAAATGACACGGGTATATAAGTAAATGACACGGGTATACAAGTAAATGACACGGGTATACAAGTAAATTACACGGGTATATAAGTAAATTACACGGGTATATAAGTAAATGACACTGGTATATAAGTAAATGACACGGGTATATAAGTAATGGTAACCCTCAAGAATAACCTTTAAGGGGAGGTTTTTAGTGTGTTTCCTAGACTTCCATCAAGCTTGTAATTACACCCCCATGACCCCCTTTCAAGATAAATTTCTACATTTTTCTACCGAAAAATGTCCCGGCCGAAGGCCGGTTCCTCTTAAATTACAGGCTCGCTATCGCTCGCCAGGAAAAAATCGACACCTAAATGGGACGAAAGGTCTTAAAAGTGACATCAATGGGGTAAAAGTTCTTAAAATCGCCAAACTAATGGGGCGAACGTCTTAAAATCTCAAAAGCAATGGGGCTAAACATGAGGGAGTAAGGGGTATAGAAAAAAATCCCTCAAGTGGAAACCTCCCCTTAATGGGGGCCGAGTGTCTTCCGTGAAAGAAGTAATGAAATATATAGATAACGAATAACTCAAAAGGAGAGATGAGAGGAGTTGAGGGGAAAAACAAACGTCCGAGGTGGCAGAGTGGGTTAGGGAGTTAAATTCCCTTCGTTCACCCGACATTTCACTGGTGGCAGCGGTGGGATTTTTGCGAGGGCATTGCAATTCCAGAAATGTTGCCAGAAAAATGTTGATCATTGAATGTTGACTATAAAAGCTCTCGTGTGATAGGTTAGTGGGACCAGGCCGTTCCTACCACTCTAGTTCTTGAGGGCGAGGGGGGAAGTTGGTTCTTTTGTCCCCCTTCTTCCTCATGTTTAGCCCCATTACTTTTCAGATTTGAAGGCGTTCGGCCCATTAGTTTGCCAATTTTAAGACCGTTCGGCCCATTAGCTTGGCGATTTTAAAACCTTTCGTCGTATTTTTTTGGTCAATTTTAAGACTTTTCTTGTCATTTAGTTGTCAACTATCTCCAGGCGAGCGATAGCGAGCCTGTAAATTAGGAGGAACCAGCCTTAGGCTGGTAGATTTCTATATAGACAAATGTACAAATTTATCTTGATGGAGGGTCTCAGGGGTGTTTTTATAGGGTTAATGAAGGTCTACGAAAAAAAAATTATATACCAAATTATATATATATATATATATATATATATATATATATATATATATATATATATATATATACCGATATATATATATATATATATATATATATATATATATATATATATATATATATATATATACAGTATATATATATATATATATATATATATATATATATATATATATATATATATATATATATACAGTATATATATATATATATATATATATATATATATATATATATATATATATATACGCCTATCCCCGCTTAAGGCAGAACAAAAAATGATCATATGAAGTGCGCAAAGTTAGAACCTTAAAAATGCCTACAGTTCCATGAATACTAAACTAGGAAACGCATAACAGGTGATAGGTTTTGTTGTTTGTATTCACACACACACACACACACACACACACACACACACACACACACACACACACACACACACACACACACACACACACACACACACACACACACACACACACACACACACACACACACACACACACACACACACACACACACACACACACACACACACACACACACACACACACTGCCCGTAGCCTAGTAGGTAGAACTCTCGTCTCACACACGAGGGGTCGGGGGTGCAATCCTCGGCCGGGCGGAGACAAATTGGGCTTGTCTCCTTTCATGTGTTAGCCTCAGTTCACCTAGCTGTAAATAGGTACCTGGAATAAGTGGACGACGTTGTGACGTCCCATCTGGGGTTGGCAAAAATGGTACAAGGCGAGATGGGTATCATATGGTTCACCTAAGCTGATGGCTACCTAAGCCTTCGGGCGAGACGGTACCGTCTATAGTGAGAATGGTACCATACAGATCCACCCTAAGCCTTCGTTTCCGATGTCGCCAATTGGCTAAAAATACAGACTACACACACATCCACAGCCATTCCAACGATACATATAACACCTACACATATAGGAGGCGGGAAATAACGAGCATGCTCACTCCCGCAATACAACTAGAGTAAGTACACACACACACACGTATAGGCGCAAGCAGTTTAATTAACACTATTTGGTGCAACGTCTTGGGGGGGGGGGGGGGGGTTATTATGGGATTTTGTTTATTTAATTATTATTGAGTTTTAATTATTATTCATTAATTATTATTTAATTATTATTCATTAATTATTATTCATTAATTATTATTTAATTATTATTGAGTTTTAATTATTATTTAATTATTATTGAGTTTTAATTATTATTGAGTTCTAATTATTATTGAGTTTTAATTATTATTGAGTTTTTTGTATTTGTTTTAGCCATTTTCGAACAATGCGTTTGAATTTACCCGCTAGACTTGGACAAACGCCTCTCCAAACCCCCTTCAAACGAACAAAAAAAACGTCCCCCAGACCCCCTTCAAGCTAAATGTGTACATTTTTCGGTAGAAAAATTTCCCGGCCAAAGGCCGGTTTCTCCCAAATGGCGGGCTCGCTTTAGCTCGCCCAGGAAAAATCGACACCTTATTGGGTTGAAGCATCATAAAATCGCCAAACTAAGGCAATGAAACGTCTTAAAATCTTCAAACTAATGGAGTAAAACTGGGAGGCTCCAAATTGGCCCGCCCTGCACCTAATAGGGTTAAACCTTTCACCACCATGACGTAATTTTCACTACACCCTGGTTACCATTAGACGATTTTCTTGAGCTTATATAATCATCCTCTACGACTCAATATGGGTAAATACGATCTCTGTAAACCCTCTTGATAACACAGGTCCTTCTTAAACTGCATACAATCGTCTAAATCTAGCCAGAACCCAAGGTCAAAAGGCATCATGGTGCTGAAGGGGTTAAACCTGTCGAGATACGATGCCATCTTCTGTTTCCTGGCTATTAACCCTTTCAAGCTCCAATACGCGTTTCTGTTCTGTTTTTCTGGCTACTATCACATGATTTTATTCAGATTAGAAACGGTATATGGAAGTCAAAGGGTTGATTGATATAGTATTTTACCCTTTTAATACTCACAGATCCGTCCTAAGCTGCATCAAATCGTCTAATGATAGCCAACATAAACTGCTAAAACGCGTCAGAGCTTCAAGGGGTTAAAATGTAAAACTTGCACAAACTAAACAAACCAAAACTGGGACGACACAAGATCAAGGTAAAATAACTGATTAAGGGGAGATATCGACTTGAGGGATTTTTTTCTGGACCCCTTTCTCCCTCATGTTTAGCCCCATTGGTTTTGTAATTTTAAGACGATTACCCCATTATTTTGAAGATTTTAAGAACTTTCGCCCCATTTCCGTCAATTTTAAGACCTGTCGTGCAATTTAGGTGTCGATTTTATCCTGGCGAGCGATAGCGAGCCTGTTATTTAAGAGGAACCGGCTTTCAGCCGGGACATTTTTCTACCGGAAAATGTACAAATTTATCTTGAAAGGGGCTCAAGGGGGTGTAATCTTAAGCTTGATGGATATCTAGAGACCAAACTAAAAACCTCCCCTTAAGACGACTTTATTCAGATTGAGATAGCATATGGAAGGCTCTCACAGATCCTTCCTAAGTTCTGTATTTATTCAGATTGAGACAGCATATGGAAGGCTCTGACAGATCCTTCCTAAGTTCTGTATTTATTCAGATTGAGATGGTATATGGAAGGCTCTGACAGATCCTTCCTAAGTTCTGTATTTATTCAGATTGAGATGGTATATGGAAGGCTCTGACAGATCCTTCCTAAGTTCTGTATTTATTCAGATTGAGATGGTATATGGAAGGCTCTGACAGATCCTTCCTAAGTTCTGTATTTATTCAGATTGAGATGGTATATGGAAGGCTCTGACAGATCCTTCCTAAGTTCTGTATTTATTCAGATTGAGATGGTATATGGAAGGCTCTGACAGATCCTTCCTAAGTTCTGTATTTATTCAGATTGAGATGGTATATGGAAGGCTCTCACAGATCCTTCCTAAGTTCTGTATTTATTCAGATTGAGATGGTATATGGAAGGCTCTCACAGATCCTTCCTAAGTTCTGTATTTATTCAGATTGAGATGGTATATGGAAGGCTCTCACAGATCCTTCCTAAGTTCTGTATTTATTCAGATTGAGATGGTATATGGAAGGCTCTCACAGATCCTTCCTAAGTTCTGTATTTATTCAGATTGAGATGGTATATGGAAGGCTCTCACAGATCCTTCCTAAGTTCTGTATTTATTCAGATTGAGATGGTATATGGAAGGCTCTCACAGATCCTTCCTAAGTTCTGTATTTATTCAGATTGAGATGGTATATGGAAGGCTCTCACAGATCCTTCCTAAGTTCTGTATTTATTCAGATTGAGATGGTATATGGAAGGCTCTCACAGATCCTTTCTAAGTTCTGTATTTATTCAGATTGAGATGGCATATGGAAGGCTCTCACAGATCCTTCCTAAGTTCTGTATTTATTCAGATTGAGATGGCATATGGAAGGCTCTCACAGATCCTTCCTAAGCTCTATAAATTTGTTTAAAGATAACCGGAATAAACTGTCAAAAACGCCGCATAATCCTCAGAGGGTAAATTTCTCTGATAACTCGAGGGATAAAAACCGAGAGAAAACAATTAGATTGGCTAATATATAATACAAAATAAATTAAATTGGTTTAGGATGTTTTCTTCAAATTAGTCGAGTTTTAAGGGGAGATGGGTCGTTTTTTGGTCGATTTTTTCTTTATGTATTATGGTGGTAAGATAGGGGTTGTGTCGTAGGGGGAGATGTGGTAGTGGTAGGGGAGGGGTAAGAGCATGAGTTAAGGGGGTAAGGTAAGGTAGGTGAGGGAATGGAGATAAAGGGAGTAGGATAGGAGTAGGGGAGGTAGGGAGAAGGAAGTGGGGGTAGAGGAAGGGGGTAAGAGGTAGGGAAGAGATGAAGGAAGGTGGGGGTAGAGGATGAGGAGAAGGGGGGATCATAATCTGGTTGACCAATGAATCTGCCCCCCGACCGACCATTAGCGTCCATGGGTGTAATTGAGATGTTAGTTATACACACACAGAGAGAGACAGAGAGAGAGACAGAGACAGAGACAGAGACAGAGACAGAGAGAGAGAGAGAGAGAGAGAGAGAGAGAGGGATCTGGATATAACTTAAGGGGGAGGTATTTGCTTTTTCTGGACTCTTTTCTTCCTTCACGGTTAGCCCCATTACATTTGAGTTTTTTAGACGTTCACCCCATTAGTTTGTCGATTTTAAGACCCTTTGTTCCATTAAGGTATGGATTTTTCTCATGGTAAGCCTGTAATTTTAAAAGAAACCGCTATTTGGTCGGAACATTTGTCTACAGAATAAATTACAAATATATCATGCAGGGGGGTCAAGAGAGTGTTTGTATAAGCATGATGGAGGTCTAGCAAGGAAACAAACAAATAAATAAACCCAAAAATAATCACTGCCCCCTTAAAACAACAGCAATTTGAATATAGAAAATGAAGCATATAATTTAGGATGAAGCGGGTGACCAGTAGCGACATTGGAAGAGTGCTCAGTTTCTAACCGGGAGGACCGAGTTCGATTCTCGGCTGGTGGAGATAGTTGGGCAATCTCCTCACACCCCTTGCCTCTGTTCTGATCGCCTAACAGTAAAATAGGTCTATGACAGGGTAAAAAGGTTCCTCGTGACCTCATCCCTTAACTAGGCCTACTACCCAAAAAAAAAAAAAAAAAATCAGGATGTAGAGAGCATTCAACAAACCACGTATTTCATCAAGTCACGATCCATCAATTTCCGGGGAAACTTTTTGACCAAGGATTACAGGTATTCAGCGACGTGCAAATGCAGATTAATGATTAATTTATACTTTGTTTCCAATTATCATTCATACTTTATTTAGCTTGATTATATATAGACTACTGCCTGTATACTGTAGATGAAAACAGGCGGAGTAAAACCCTAAAACTAGTAATTTCCTTAAACAAAAGACGATGCCACACAAGCAGTATTTAGTGCAATTTTGGAAATATTATCGAAGTTAGTAGTCAAATATTCGTTTTCTTTAGGCCACCAGCCATAGAAAACTCAAGAGGTTACGGGTAACGAAATTAAACTTTCAAACTTTTTCTTGGGTAAAAAAAATTGTTTTAAATATGCTACAAATCACACTTTCTGATCCTCAGGGAGTTAAGGGGATGTTTTCTCTGGACCCCTTTCTCCCTCATGTTTGGCCCCACTAGTTTTGGTATTTAGAGCCATTCGACTCTATTCAAATGGCTATTTATTTTTTTATTTTTGTTTTACTCCATTTTATGACCTTTCGTGTAATTTAGGAGGAATCAGCTGGCCGGAGTATTTTTCTACCAAAAAAATGCACATATATATATCTCAAAGAGGGGTTTGGAGAGTATCTTTTAAAGCTTGATATAAGTCCTCTGGCCACCCAGGCATATATATTTGGTAGTCAGAGTGTCATAAAAGTCCAGCTTACGACCGGGTGTGGTGTCATCTGTCACCGCTCTCTGTCATTGTAGAGCGTGATATTGAAGGGTCAGGGGGTCGTAGAGGGGATATTTCCACTTGAGGGATTATTTGCTTGACCCCTTTCTCCCTCATGTTTAATCCCATGGTTTTTGAGATTGTATTACGTTTGCCCCGTTAGTTTGGCGATTTTAACAACTTTCGCCCAATTTCTGTCAAAGTTAAGACCTTTCGTGACATTAATTTATCGATATTATTTTCCTGGCGAGCGATAGAGATCCTGTAATTTATGAGGAACCGGCCGAAAAATGTACAATTTCATCTTGAAAGGGGCTCAAGGGGGTGTAATATTAAGCTTGATGGAGATCTAGGGAACAAACTAAAAGCCTCCCCTTAACCCTTACTATACCAGCGACGTACATTGGTCGACAGTAAAAAGGTTACTCGCCAGTACCAGCGCCGCTGTATAATCGGTCCTTGTACCAAGCGGTACCTGGCACCATAACTTGTAAACACTGCTTTGAGACCTTGGCAACACTTATCAGTGTATCTAAGGTCCCACAGGCGAGCTGGCTCAGTACTCGTCCAGCTTTCGGGGTAAGAGGATGCCCTCTCTCGACTCTGAAGCCATTTTGGCCACAATGCTTGGTACTGGAGGGTACATTTATAGTAATACCCTCTGGTACAGAAGGGGTTAAGATGCAGACGTGGGGTGTCAAACCAGAGTATTTTTGCTTCACGACTTGAATGGATATGAGAAGGAAAACAAGAAATCTAGCATGAAATAGCATTGTTTTGACCATTAATAAATCGTAGGCTTGTCCACCATTCTTTTAAGGGGAGATTTCCACTTGAGGGATTTTTTTCTTGACCTCTTTATCTCTCATGTTTAGCCCCATTGCTTTTGATATTTTAAGACGTTCTCTCCATTAGTTTGGCAATTTTGAGAACTTTCGCCCCATTTCTGTCAATTTTAAGACTTTTCGTGCCATTTAAGTGTCGATTTTTCCCTGGCGAGCGATAGCGAGCCTGTAATTTAAGAGGAACCGGCCTTTGGCCAGGACATTTTTCTACCGAAAAATGTACAAATTTATCTTGAAAGGTGGTCTAGGGGCTGTAATGTTAAGCTTGATGGAAGTCTAGCGAATTAACTAAAAACCTCCCCTTAACTGTCTTCGTAGCGCAATGGATAAATGCACTGAATTTCGGTGTGAGCATCCTAGGTTCGAATCCCTGGACTGCCACATGTATTTGTTGATTTCATTAATTGAGTTTAAGAGTAAAGTCGGTTGGTGGAGGGAACATATTAATTGTATCCCTTCCAAAGACATAATTTGATCTTTTCCCATACAATAATAAAGACTTAACAAACAATAGACTAGGCTTTCCTTTGATACCCTATGTAGATGTGGCTCTCTGATGTGTGGGTATATGTAATTATATAGTTAGTTTATAGTCTGTATATGCTGCATGATATAGTCTTTTTTGTTATATGCTAGTGATTAATGACATAGGAAGTCTAGGGAAGATTCAATGTACCTCAGTATATATCATTATAGTTAGTTTATAGTATGTAGGCCTATATATATGCTGTGTTGCAGTTATATTGTTGTCTAATGCTAGTGAAAATTACATAGTCGGTGTAAGTAAGATTAAGGGGAGGTTTTTAGTTTGGTCTCTAGATATCCATCAAGCTTAGGATTACACCCCCTTGAGCCCCTTTCAAGATAAATTTGTACATTTTTCGGTAGAAAAATTTCCCGGCTGAAAGCCAGTTCCTCTTAAATTACAGGCTCGCTATCGCTCGCCAGGATAAAATCGACACCTAAATTGCACGAAAGGTCTTAAAATTGACAGAAATGGGTTGAGAGTTCTTAAAATCATCAAAATAATGTGGCGAACGTCTTAAAATTAGAAAAACAATGGGGCTAAACATGAGGGAGAAAGGAGTCAAGAAAAAACTGCCTCAAGTGGAAATCTCCCCTTAAATGTCTCTATAAAGTACTGTATAAAATTATGTTATTGTGGTTAGATTATAGTCTGTATGTGCTTTATGCTATCGCCTTTTGTTTTATGATGTGAAAATGACATAGGAAGTGTAGGGAAGATATGATGTCTCTCAGTATATGGTGCGGTCATAAATATTTACATTTATATTCATGGGTACGATATTGTCAAGCTAAAGTCGGTGTCACACGAGCGCAATTTCCGGCAATTTTCGACGAGCGAGTGATTTATCGTACTATTTAAGAGGCTTTATCGCATTGGAATCGGAAACTAGATCAAAGGTAAATTATGTTGGCTAATGTGTATAATCTGGCACTCACCCAAGTTTTTCTTATTTATTATTATTATTATTTGTTTTTATGGGGGTGGCCGACTCGAGACAGAGCCCGAACAGGGACATCACAACATATCAGAAAAACAAAACAAAACACAAAATCACACACGTCTAGGTCGTCCAGGAGAAATACCCAGAGACCCAGGCCCATTTGTGGTCCCCAGCAAAAGATTCCCAGGTCCCAGATCCCCCAGAGAGGCTCTGATTTCCGCAGGCAGACCCGCAGCGAAGCTGGCCCGCCCACCATGATTCCAGGCGCACTCTTCATTACCACCGGCTCCCCGGCCAGGCACCTGACGGACTATTATCTAGTCCAACTGGCGCATGACCCTCTCACCCAAACGACCGCGTTTACACACATCTATTCACTAGCATTCTCCATTCATTCCTATTTATTACCACTTCTCTTGCCTGATCCATAGTCATTGCTCTATCTTCCAACCCTTGTCTTACACAGTCTCTCCATCTCAATGTAGGTCTTCCTACCCCTCTATCTCCCCTTGTATCTGACTCACATATTCTCTTTGTAAGCCTTTCATCTCCCATTCGTTCAACATGACCATACCAGCTCAGCACCCTTCTGTCCACTCTGGCTGACAAATGTTCCTGCTGCCCCACTCTCCTACGTATCTCTTCATTCCTCAATCTGTCTCTACGAGTAACTCCACACATACTCCTCAAGCAGCTCATCTCCATCACAAGGTTGCCTGCATTTGTAATTGAATCAAATATTTTCTTTAGTAGTGTTTGTTCAATAACCTAATAGATCTTAGTATCATTTCCCCTGCCAAGGACTAAGCCCCAGGGCAGCACTAATTCTTTCTCACAACTTTCCCACATTCTCTCCGAAATACTGTTGCAACATTTGGAACAGCAGTGTTTTGGAGGGCAAGATACCTCGAGTGGTCGCATGACCTGTTGTTGCTTGTTTTCCTTTGTACTCATTTGTATTGCTTTGAACATCCAGCTTTCTTCTCTCATTTGCCTTCAGAGCCCATGTCTCAGCCCCATACATCACTGTTGGTACAACAATCCCTTGATACATTGCACTTTTAACTTTCATTCCGAGATTTCTCGCCTTCCACATACTTCCCATAGCTCCGAAAACTGTCCTTCCTTCACATACTCTGTTTACCTCCATTTCCATACCGCCACTCCTGCTTATCGTTCCTCCTAGATATTTAAAACACTCAACTTGTTCCAATATTTCCCCATCCAACCTCACCTCTAGATTCACCCGACGATCACCCCTATTACACACCATCACTTTACTTTTATTGACGTTCACCATCAGCTTTTTCCTCCCACAAACCACACCAAACTCTTTAACTACCCACTGCAGTTTAACTATTTTGGAAGACGTCACTCCTGGCTTAATATAAACCCCTGAACAGCAAAACGAACCTCCGAATGTTAATAAACCAAATAAAATAATCTAACAATTTCCAGAACACAAATATTGCCCTGTAATATAACCTGCACAATTTTCTACTGTTTTCTACAATTTTCTCTCTTTCTCTGGCTTGCATCCATTCGGCCCCATTCAGCCTACTGTTTTAATGCGTTTATCCCCATCCAGGTATCGATTTCATCCTGGCGAGCGATAGCGAGCCAGCATTGTATGGAGAAATCCGGCTTCGCCGGCGAAATTGTTCTATCGAAAAATTTACAAATTTAGCCTGCTGTCAAAAACATTCAAAATAACTATGCTGGCGAGCGGTAAAATCGACACCTGGATAGGGATAGACGTCTTAAACCAGTAGGCTGAATGGGGCCGAATGGATACAAGCCAGAGAAAAGGGGAGACAATAAAGCAGGTCCCCCCCCCCCCTCCCCTTGATGAATATCCATCTCAGCTTACCTGATATCCACGTGAAGCTTGCCGGTGAAGAGTAAGTAAGTAGCCCTTGTAGTTGATGCACTGAAAATAAAGAAAATGTGATTAGGGTTCATTTTTTCTGGATCTTATGCTTTCATTAGTTTATTCAAGTACATTGGGGTTTGTAATGGAGGACAACACCGTATATTATTGTGACACCGAAGATTGTCCACGATATTCTGTTCGCGACTGTACTATTCTCAGCTAGTATATATTTACTCAGATTCGAATCTTTGAACCTTTGAACCATTAAGGGGGTAGTGCTTGTTTTTTGGCCTATGTATTTGCTGTACCAGTATATATTTATTTAGTTTTGAGATACCTCGCTAGACCTCCATCAAGTTTAAAGAAACACCCCCTAGACCCCTTTTCAAGATATATTTGTACATTTTTCGGTAATAAAAAATGTCACGGCCGAAGGCCCGTTCCTTCTAAAATTACAGGGTCGTTATCGCTTGCCAGGAAAAAATCGTCCGTTTCCCTGGACCCTCTTCTCCCTCATGTCTAGCCCCATTAGTTTTGAGATTTTAAGATGTTTACTCGATTAGTTTGTCGATTTTGTTCTCAATATTTAGACTTTTTGTGTCATTTGGTGTCAATATATTCCTGGTGAGCGATAGCGAACCTGTAATTTATGAGGATCCGGCCTTCGGCCGGATTTTTTTTAGCACCGAAAAATTTACAAATTAATCTACAAGGGGGATCTAATTGATGCTTTGTTTAATGTTGATGGAGGTCTAGGGAGGAAACTAGAAACATTAATAATAAATGAAACAAAAATCGACCAAAAAGTGAACCATCCCCCCCCTTAAATGTATATTCAAAAAACAATAATGGCGACGCATCCTCTTGAATCGGTATATATCGGAACTTTCGGAAGCAAATGAGACGGTACGATCCTTTATTATAGATAGATAGACCTAATTAATGTATCCTATATTTAAGGGGAGATTTCCACCTGGAGGATTTTTTTCTGGACCCCTTTCTCCCTCATGTTTAGCCCCGTTGGTTTTCTAATTTTAAGACGTTTGCCCCATTAGTTTGACGATTTTAAGAACCCTCGCCCCATTTATGTCAATTTTAAGACCATTCGTGCCATTTAGGTGTCGATTTTTTCCTGGCGAGCGATAGCGAGCCTGTAATTTAAGGGGAACCGGCCTACGGCCGGGAAATTTTTCTACCGAAAAATGTACAAATTTATCTTGAAAGGGGGGTCTAGGGAGAGTAATTTTAAGCTTGATGGGAAGTCTAGGGAATCAACTAAAAACCTCCCCTTAATCCGGAAAATATGTTAAACTAATCCATATTCTAAAGAACCACCAATGTATGTATACAATATGAAGCCAACTCAAGTTCTATAATACCAAAGATACTGAAACAGCAAAACAGATGAGTAGAGAGAAATTAAATAAAACAAAAAATGACATTGAAACAGCCAAACAGATGTATATAGAGAAATTAAATGAAACAAAAAATGACATTGAAACAGCAAAACAGATGAATAGAGAAAATAAAAAAACAAAAAATGACATTGAAACAGCCAAACAGATGTATATAGAGAAATTAAATAAAACAATGACATTGAAACAGCAAAACAGATGTATATAGAGAAATTAAATAAAACAAAAAATCACATAGAAACAGCCAAAGAGATGTATATAGAGAAATTAAACAAACAACAAATGACATAGAAACAGCCAAAGAGAGATGAATAGAGAGATAGATAGAAGTAAATAAGCCACCCACAATTATAAAACAGTTACTGGAACAAACAAACAACAAAAGGCTATACAGATATCACTTAATGAATACATACACAAATAAAGAAGCTACCGGTATCCAAGAATATACAATTAAAATATTGAAACATAAACACAGGTACGGTATATAGCGAGAAAGAAAGAAAGAAAGAAGCTATACTTAAGGGGAGATTTCCACTCGAGGGATTTTTTTTCTGGACCCCTTTCTCCCTCATGATGTGCAGCCCCATTGCTTTTTAGATTTTAAGGCGTTAGCCCTAGTAGTTTGGACATTTTAAGACATTTTGCCCCATTTCTGTCAATTTTAAGACCTTTCGTGCCATTAAGGTGTCGATTTTTTCCTGGCGAGCGATAGCGAGCCTGTAATTTAAGAGCAAACGGCCTCCGGCCGGGACATTTTTCTACCGAAAAATGTACAAATTTATCTTGAAAGGGGCTCATGGGGGTGTAATCTTAAGCTTGATGGATATCTAGAGACCAAACTAAATACCTCCCCTTAAGTTAGGCTATAGCCTACACAAAATATATGGAAACAGCAAAGATACCTAATGAAAACAGAAATAAATTAAAGAAGCTATCTATTCTATTTACTCAGGCCCAATTCCCCACTTTTCATATTTATATATATATATATATTTTTTTTTTGGGGGGGGGGGTGTTTGCCGACTCAAGACAGAGCAAGAATAAGGACAACACAAAACATAACAGAAAACTATGAACACACACAGACAAAATACAAAGTCACACACATCTAGGTCATCCAGGAGAAGACCCAGAGACCAGGGTCACCAAGGTCCCTCCAGCACGCCCCCGGGCCCCGACCACCCGGAGAGGTTCCGATCTCGCCAGGCACAAGGTCCTTGGGCAGGCAGACATGCAGCGGAGCCGAAACCACAAGCCCGCCCACCACACTTGTGTGTGTGTGTGTGTGTGTGTGTCCTCTGGTAAACACTGGGACAGGCTATAGTGTGTGTGTGTGTGTGTGTGTGTGTGTGTGTGTGTGTGTGTGTGTGTGTGTGTGAGAGAAGGGGGCGGGAAGAGAGTGTGAGAGGGGAGGGAGGGAGAGAGAGTGCGAAAATTCTTAATATTGACAAAAGAAATGGGGCGAAAGGTGTTAAATGCAAGTGAGAGAGATAGTGTGTGTGTGTTTGTTTGTGTGTGGGGTGGGGGGTGTAAGTGAGAGAAAGTGGGATTAAATGAGAGAGAGAGAGAGAGGGAGAGAGTAGAGGAGAGAGAGAGAGAGAGAGAGAGAGAGAGAGAGAGAGAGAGAGAGAGAGAGAGAGAGAGAGAGAGAGAGAGAGAGAGAGAGAGAGAGAGAGAGAGAGAGAGAGGGAGAGAGAGAGAGAGAGAGAGAGAGCGAGAGAGAGAGAGAGAGAGAGAGAGAGAGAGAGAGAGAGAGAGAGAGAACACTGTATATTTCAGTGGTATTTCATCGTGTTGTGTGGTGTGAGTGTGTCTGTGATATGAAAGTGTGTGTGTGTGTATGTGGTGTGAGTGTGTGTGGGGTGTGAGTGTGTTAGCGTGTGTGTATCTATGCATGTGAAGGTATGTGCGCGTGTGTGTTGTGAGTGCGTTCGTGTGTGTGTGGGTGTATCTATGCATGTGTGAGTGTGTATGATGTGAGTGTGTATGATGTGAGTGTGTGTGTGTGTGTGTGTGCGTAGAAAGCCCCAGGTCATTTGGCAACTACAATAAACCTCTCAAGTTGTTACGCGCACACCACAACCAGATTTATTTTTTGTTTTGTTTTTTGTTATTTTTTGTTTTTTTAACCTATCTGCGGCACTTCCACAATCGACAGCAATTAACGGGAGACATACCGTTTTTCTGGACCCCCTTCTCCCTAATGTTTAGCCCCAATAGTTTTCATATGTTAAGACGTTCGGCCCTATAGTTTGGCGAAGACCTTTCGTCCCAGTTCTTTGTCAATACCAAGACCTTTCGTGCCATTAAGGTGTCGATTTTTTCCTGGCGAGCGGTAGCGAGCCTGTAATTTTAGAAGGAATCGGTCTTCAGCCGGGACATTTTTCTTCCGAAAAATGTAAACAAATTATCTTTAAAGGGGGTCTAGGGGGGTGTATATTATTTAAGTTTGATGGAGGTCTACGGAGGAAACTCAAAAATATAGTTAGTAAATAAATATATAGACCAATAAAACAAGCACTACCCCCCCCCCCCCCCTTCAAAGTACGACAGAGCTGCCGAAGATACACACTGAGGGGCCGCAAAGCCGAACGTTAAGGGGAGGCAGACCGTTTGTTGGGTCTATTAATTAATTTATTCATATATTTGTTTTTAGTTTCCTCCCTAGACCTCCATCAAGCTTAGAACAACACCCCCTAGACCCCCCTTCAAGATAAATTTGTACATTTCAAGGTAGAAAAATTTCCCGGCCAAAGGCCGGTTCCTTTTAAATTTGCAGGCTCGCTATCGCTCGCCAGGAAAAACTCGACACCTAAATGGCACGAACGGTCTTAAAATTGACAAACAAATGAGGTGAAAGGTCTCAAAATCGCCAAATTAACGGAACGATAGTCTTAAAATCTCAAAATTATTAGGCTAAACAGGAGGGAGAAGGAGGTCCACAAAAAGCGAGTACCGTACCTCTCCCGTTAAAAGAATGATGGAGAAAGTTGGGGTTAATCTTAAGTATTTAATGAGTTTTATAAAGTTAAGGCGCCTAGGGAGGGGGGAGGGTAGAGAGAATTAAAGGAATGTATCGAATTTTCCACCAGGGAAAAAAGTGAATGGTTTCGGGACGTTTCGCTACCTGACGAAATCGCTAATAAAAAACGGAAAGGTAATCGTTAGCAAATATTGTGCCATATATACATATATATATATATATATATTGAGAATATATCACAAATACACGTGAGCCACTAAATGTTTCTAGTCTCTCAGTGGGGATCGAACCATCGACCATCAGAATGATAGCCGACGTTTAATCAATTACACCACGGCAGTCTACTACCGTGGTGTAATTGATTAAGCGTCGGCTATCATTCTGATGGTCGATGGTTCGATCCCCACTGAGAGACTAGAAACATATATATATATATATATATATATATATATATATATATATATATATATATATATATATATATATGATAGTGTGGGGATGCGATTATCTCGAAGACTTCCTTATCGACATGTATCTTTTCACCGTCGACCTACTAGGGAACAATCTTAACACACCTGGATGGATTTAGGTTAGGATGAGGAGGTCGTGGTGGAGGAGGGGGGGATGGAGAAGGAGGAAGGGTAGAAGGTGGTGGTGGTGGAGGAGGAGGCTAAGGGGAAGGAGGTGGAGGAGGTAGTGGTGGAGGAAGAGGAAGAAGAGGTAATGGAGGGGAAGAGGTAATGGAGGGGGGGAGGTAGTGATGATGGTGGTGGGTGCCGGTTCGTCTGGTGCTTCATGTGTCTTCATTAAGGTGAGGCCCGCAGCGGTGTTTAGTTTTCTCTCCCTCTCTCTTTGGCTTGTATCCATTCAGCCTACTGTTTTAAGACGTTTACCCCCCATCCAGGTGTCAATATTTTCCTAGCGAGCGGTAGCGAGCCAGCATATATAATTTTTTGTTTCGAAAGCAAGCTAAATTTGTAAATTTTTCGATAGAAAAATTTCTCCGGCGAAGCCGGATTTCTCCATACAATGCTGGCTCGCTATCGCTCGCCAGGAAGGAATCGACACCTGGATGGGGTGGGGGCATTGCGTACAGTTGAGGCAAGAAGTGTGGGGGCGCACAGTAATTTTTTCTAGTTTTTGGTAAGGTAAATGTGTTCAGATAGATAGATATATAGATAGATAGATAGATACAGAGAGAGAGAGAGGGGTGTTTTTTTAAGCTTGATGGAAACCTAGCGAGGAAACTTAAGGGGAGATTTTTAGTTCGTTCCCTAGAATTCCATCAATCTTAAAATTACACCCCCTAGACCCCCTTTCAAGATAAATTTGTATATTTTTCGGTAGAAAAATGTCCCGGCTGAAAGCCGGTTCCTCTTAAATTACAGGCTCGCTATCGCTCGCCAGGATAAAATCGACACCTGAATTGCACGAAAGGTCTTAATATGGGGTGAAAGTTCTTACAATCGCTAAACTAATGGGGCAAACGTTTTATCATATCAAAAGCAATGGGGCTAAACATGAGGGAGAAAGGGGGTCAAGAAAAAAAAATCCCTCAAGTGGAGATCTCCCCTTAAGAAAAGTATTCATGTCACCGGTAAATATAAAAATAGACCCCCCCCAAAAAAAAAAAAAAATCGTGAAATCACCAGCCAAGGGATTCAATTGATCATCAGCTGGCCAAAATAGAATAGTCGTTTTAACCCCTTCTTGACCGGTGACGTCTTTTTAAGGGGGGGGGGGGGGGGGGCGGTTTTCGGGACCACTGGCTTTCTCCCTCATGTTTTAGTCTCTCATTAGTTTTCAGATGGTAAGATGTTTACCCCATTAGTTAGTCGATTATAAGACCTTTCGCGCCCCATTTCTTCGTTAATATTTAGACCTTTCGTGCTATTTAGGTGTCGAATTTTTCCCTGGCGAACGATAGTGAGCCTGTAATGTTGGAAGAACCGGCCTTCGGCCAGGAAAATTTTCTACCGAAAAATGTACAAATTAATCGCTAGGGGAATCTAACGGATGTGTTTTGTTTTTTTAATTTGATGGAGGTCTAGGGAGGAAACTAGAAAAAATAATGAATACATGCAAAAATCGCCCAAAAAGTGAACCATCCCCCCTTAAGTTTATTTTAGTTATATTTAGACGATTTTGTGCAGTTTAAGAAGAATCGGTGGTAGTAAAAAGGGTTGTTGTTGTTGTTCCCTAAGCTGCCTGGCCGAACAGCCTCGAGTGGCCGAGTCCCTGAGGAAGGCCATGGCCACGATCGGGCTTTCCCACAGAGCTCTCATTGAGTGTAGATTGTGTTGTTGGCGTAAGTGGTTGTGTGAAATGCAGTCTTCTATGATGTGTTTAATGGTATGGGGTGCTGTGTTACATCCCGGGCAGGTGTCGACAACGGAGTCATCCAGTCTCTTCTGATAGCTCAGGAGAGCTGGATGGTGTCCGCATCTCAGCCTGGCCAGGTGGACTCTGTCCTCGCGAGGAAGGGAGGATTCGGAAGGATGGATTTCGGGAGGTCGTGCATGCAGCTGCGTGTTGTCTGAGTGAATGGATGGATCGGCGAGAGATATGAGTATGGATGTGCTTCTGGAAGTTGGTTCGGGGTGGGCAGGGAGGGAGAGAGGACAATAATTGTGTGTGATACCGTGTGCTGGGTGTTGTTTTGATATTTCTTGGTGTCTGTGGGTGTGTTGCCATGTAGTTTAGTGGGTGGTCTTGGTTCGTGGAGGCGGCTGCCAGGAATTGAGTGCCTCTCATGTCCAGATGGTCTTTGACTTTGAGGATTTTGGTTTCTTGATGTAGGTGATCTGTGCAGCCTGTAATGATCTTCAGGGCTTTGTTTTGAATAGTCTGTAAGGTCTTATGATTGTTTCAGCTAGGTTAGAAGCCCAGGCTGGGCTTGCGTATTCCATCACTGATCTTATGTATTGTTTATATACTGTGGTGGTAGTTTCTTTGTTGTGTCCAAATTTTGTGTGAGCAAGTGACCTGAGGGCGTTAAGTCTGGGTGTCAGTTTCTTTTTAATGTTTGTGGTGTGCTGTTTGAATATCATATGAGTATCATATGTTACTCCTAGGATTTTGGGTGTGTGTGTATGTGTTAGGGGTGTGTTGTTTATGGTGAGTTGAGGGATGTATTCGTGTTCTCCTGTCCAACTTGTGAGCAGGGTTGCGGTGGATTTGGCTGGGGCTAGATTAAGTCTGTTTGTAGTGCACCAGCCATGTAGTGTGTTGAGATAGGGAAGAAGGAGTTAGGCATGATAGTTCGAAGCCTAGTAATTGCTGGAGGCCCTTTATAAACTGAATATAATAGTCTAATAGTAGCCAGGTTAGATCAGGTGAAGGTATTGATGGATAAGCCTTAACAACGGCACCTCGTAGCTACTTTCTACTTTTTCCTATTTTCTGAAGACTGTAGAGAGGGGAGAAGGGGTGTTGGAGAAACAGGAAGCTGTTGGAGTGGCTTTGTTATGCGTGTTATTAGTCTCTATACGTAGTTGAGGTGTCCCCCGACTGGGTGCGAGCATGTAAAACACACTAGGACGTACTACCACACCCACTCAATGTCCGCCTTGGCTGGGATCGAACCCAGGTCAAGCCACTCGACCGCCGCAGCTCAGAATAAAGTTAATTGGACGGCGCCGGTACAGAAGTGGTTAACCCGTACAATACCAGCGACATATTTTTCATCATATTCTGGCAACTACAAGATGATTTTATTCAGCTTAGGAAGGACCTCTAGCAATAATAAGGCTTCCAACGATCTCGAGCAACCTTTTGAACTACCGCAGATCCTTCCTAAGCTACATAACATCGTCTAAATAATATCTAGCATACACTATAACATGCACGTCGCTGGTACTCAAAGGGTTAACATGGCAACCAGAGAGGATAAAGGTACAGGAGGGTGGAAAGGTCCCATGTAATGCATTATAAAATTCCTGCCTCTCTAAAAAGGGTGCCAAGTACACTTTCATTCGCCCAAATTAAGGGGAGACTGGCCGTTTGTTCGGTCTATTAATTCATGTATTCATATATTTTTTTAGTTTCCTCCCTAGACCTCCATCAAGCTTAGAAAAACACCCCCTAGACCCCCCTTCAAGATAAATTTGTAAATTTTTCGGTAGAAAAATGCCCCGGTTCCTATTAAAATTGCAGGCTCGCTATCGCTCGCCAGGAAATAAGCGACACCTAAATGGCACGAAAGGTCTTAAAATTGACAACAAAATGGGGTGAAAGGTGCTAAAATAGCCAAACTAATGGGCCGAACGTCTTCTAATCTCAAAACTAGTGGGGCTAAACATTAGGGAGAAGGGGGTCCAGAAAAACGGTCTGCCTCCCCTTAACACGCCGTCTATAGTCTTTTGCTAGCACTTAAAATGCCAAAACATCTAGGGGTGAACATCCCTCTTTCTGTTTATTATATTATATATACCGGTATATATATATATATATATATATATATATATATATATATATATATATATATATATATATATATATATATATATATATATATATATATATATATAAAAAGAGAGATGGAGAGACATAGATAAAGATAAAATTAGCGAAAGATAGCTCGCACCTGGATTTAAAGGCGCTGGCATAAAATCTTCTCCTTCCCCCCCCCCCCCCCCCCACCCCCCCCCCCCCCTCCCTCTCCCGCTGCAATACATAGAACGGTGGCGACGGAATCAGTGAAGCCAAAAAACACAGTACCTACCGTCTGGAGGGGGGGGGGGGGGGTTAGTATAGTCTCTCATAAAAAATCGTGGACCCGTGACATTTGGCAGTGGACAGTCACGAGCCAAAATCCCCCCCCCCCCCCCCCCCCCCTTCTCCCTCAGGTTTAGCCCCATTAGTTTTGAGATTTTGAGACACATTCGCTCCATTAGTTGGGCGACTTTTAATGCCTTGCGTGCCATTTAGGTGTCGATGTTTTCCTGACGAGAAACAGCGAGCCAGCAATTTAGGAGGATTGGACTTCGGTCGGAGCATTTTTCTACCGAATAATGCAAACATTTATCTCGAAAGGGAGACTTGGGGGTATTTTATTACGGGGGGTCACCGGCTTTTATTATCTTTATCTCCTTTTCTCTCTTTCCCTGGCTTATATCCATTCGGCCCCATTCAGCCAACTGTTTTAAGACGTTTATCCCCATATAGGTGTTGATATCTTCCTGGCGAGCGATAGCGAGCCAGCATTATAAGGAGAAATCCGGCTTTGCCGGACAAATGTTTCTATCGAAAAATTTACAAATTTAGCTTGCTGTTAAAACAAAAATATATATATGCTGGCTCGCTACCGCTCGCCAGTAAAATATTGACACCTGGATGGGGGTAAAAGTCTTAAAACAGTAGGCTGAATGGGGCCGAATGGATACAAGCCAAAGAGAGGGAGCGAAAGATAAAAAAAAAAAAAAAAAGAAGCGAGGTGGGCTCCCTTCATTAAAGGTTGGTGAAGGCCTAGGGAGGACACTACTAACAAATATAGAAATGAAGGAAAGCAAGAATACCCGGCAGATCAATAAGGAAACTACACAGAAAATACTTAAATGCAAAATGATATTCTGTATATAAATAAATAAATACATACAATTATCCCCTTAACCCCTTCACCACCATGCGTCATTGTCATCTTATTCTGGTGACCATTAGACGATTTTCTTTAGTTTGTAATCAACTTCTACTATGACAAATGGGTAAATTACAATCTCAATAAATCCTCTTAATATTATATAGGCCTTTTTTAAACTGCATAAAATCACCTAAATCTTAGTGTCATCATGGTGTTGAAGGGGTTAAACCACCTGCTAAACACCCCCCCCCCCCCCCCCCCCCCGGTTCCTTCCGACTGACGGCTTCATAATCGCTACAAGGTCGTTCACTTGGCCCAACTTGGGTCCTCTTCTCTCTCTCTCTCTCTCTTACTTTAACCTCTATACTCTTACCTCTTACATTCTCTTTTTTTTTCTCTCTTAATCTTACCTCTTACATTCTCTCTCTCTCTCTTACTTTAACCTCTTACATTCTCTTTTTTTCTCTCTTAATCTTACCTCTTACATTCTCTCTCTCTCTCTCTTACTTTAACCTCTATACTCTTACCTCTTACATTCTCTCTCTTTGTTCTCTCTCTTAATCTTACCTCTTACATTCTCTCTCTCTCTCTCTCTCCAAATGGTGGAATAAAGATATTTCAAACTGCCTGCTTGCTAAAAATTTTGCTAATGATAGATTAAAATCCTCACAAAATGACGAAGAACGGGTCATTTTGCCTAAAGAACAAACCATACGAAGAGCGTCTTAAGAGAATTAAATCTATTTCCTTTAACCCAGCGCAGATTAAGAGGTGACTTAATTCAAGTGTTCAAAATCATCAAAGGCATCGACAATATGAACTGTAGTAAGTACTTCACTATCGACCAATCTAATTACACGCGGGGAAACGGTTGCAAAATTATTGGTAAATCTTTTAACTCGCACGAATCTAAGAATTTCTTCTTCAATCGAGTTGTCAACTTGTGGAATGGGCTTCCTCGAAACGTTATAGACTGCATCACCGTTGATTCATTTAAACTCCGCCTAGACAAATATCTCTCATCAAACCCGCGACTGACTGCGTTTGTAAATTAATAACTTTATTTTATCCCCCCCTCAGTTACTAACCTATCTGTCCTCTACTAACTTCCTAATCCTGCCACGGACATTAGTTCCAGGGCAGTAATTCCCTTTCCAATGTTCCCTTACCCATTCTAAACCACTGTTTGGACACTTGATCCTCAGTGTTTTGGAGGACAAGCAACCTAGAAGGGTCACTAGATCTGTTGTTGCTTGATTTACTTTGTACTCCTTTGTACTCTCACTCACTCACACTCTCACACTCTCTCTCTCTCCCGTCTTAATGTCAAAACCTCAAATTGCGAATATAGACATATCTTACGTACTATTAAATAATAAACGAGGAACTAAAATAACACTAGCTTTATTATACAGACCCCCAGCTCAATCAGTGCAAACTGACAGTGAAATTTATGAACAAATTGCAGAAATAACTAACATACAAGATACCGTAATTCTTGGCGATTTCAACTTACCCGTGACTAAATGGGGCGATATTCTTACTTCACACTCTGGACACGACCTCTATGCTAACTTGCAAGAGAGTTAACTTTTTCAATTTGTACAATCTCCGACCCGTGGTAATAATGTGCTTGACCTTGTACTCGCAACAAAAGAAGAATTAATAGAGAATTTGAATGTTGGTGATGAATTCAGTAACAGCGACCATCGTACGATAACTGTCACTTTAAAGTTTACTAGTAACAAATCAAATAGCAGCATTGAGAAAGTCCCTAATTTCAAGAAAGCAAATTTTCATAAAACTTAAATCAAAGCTTAAAGAAACTGACTGGAGCTTTCTGACTAACAATAACGACATAAATACATCTTGGGAGTGTTTCACAACCACTTACCTTAAGGCAGTGCAAGACTGCATACATCGAAAATACGGCGTCCAGGCCATAATGATAAGCCCAAATGGTGGAATAAAGATATTTCAGACTGTCTGCTTGCTAAAAAATTTGCTAATGATAGATTAAAATCCTCACAAAATGACGAAGAACGGGTGAAATTTGTAGAGCTACGACGCAAAGCCAAAAAGTTAATTAAGCAAAGTAAAAAGACCCTGGAGTTACATGTTGCGAATCAAAGTCAAACAAACCCGAAAGAATTCCATAGTTATATCAGAAAGAAAAAAGTAGTTACTTCAACTGTTGGACCGTTAGTCGATGAAAATGGAGAATACACCAAAGACGAAGTACAAATGAGTAATGCCCTCAATACCTTCTTTGCATCAGTTTTTTACAACCGAAGACCTCAGTGATATCCCTACACCATCGCCGATTCAGATTGATAATTCAGATGTTCTAAGCAATATCACCGTTACAGAGAGAGAAGTATTGAATTGTTTAGATAAACTCGAGGTAAATAAAACGCCTGGACCTGATACAATCTCACCTAGAGTTCTAAAGGAAGCTAAGGATGAGCTCTCCAAACCACTGACATTGCTATTCAATGAATCCTTGCAGTCTGGGACTATGCCTGATCAGTGGAAGCTAGCCAACGTAACACCGATATTCAAAAAAGGCAGCAAATCCCTACCCAGTAACTATCGTCCAATTAGCTTAACCTCAATTGTATGTAAAATGCTAGAAACGGTCATAAGAGTGACTCGTAAATCACTTAGAGGCAAATAACTTACTTAAAGATACTCAACACGGCTTTCGTAAAAAACGTTCCTGTTTAACAAACCTCTTAGACTTCTTCCACGATATCCTCAACCTCAACGATGAGAGTAAAGCTGTAGATATTATATACCTTGATTTTCAAAAGGCCTTTGACAAAGTTCCCCACAAACGTTTACTGCTAAAACTAAAAGTGCATGGAATACAAGACGGTGTGTTGAAATGGATAGAAAATTGGCTCAGCGACAGAAAGCAAAGAGTAGTCATAAACGGTAAGGCATCTACATGGACCAATGTAAGTAGCGGGGTACCCCAGGGATCGGTACTAGGACCAATTCTCTTTCTAATTTACATCAACGACATAGATGAGGGTCTCACCTGTACAATCTCAAAATTTGCTGACGATACAAAAATTGCAAATAGCGTACTCTCAAACGAACAAGTTGATGATATGCAACACAATCTAGATAAATTGTCATGTTGGGCCCAAATTTGGCAAATGAGTTTCAATGCGGATAAACGTAAAGTACTACATATCGGATACCTAAATGAGAAAGCAAACTATTCGATGAATGGCACTCAGCTTAAGAATGTAAACAAAGAAACCGATCTGCGAGTAACAATATCGAGTAACCTAAAACCGAGTCAACAATGTTCAGAAGTTGTTAAGAAGGCAAACAAAATAATTGGCTTTATAGGCAGGTCATTTGAGCATAAATCCAAAGAAGTTATCCTAACCCTTTACAATTCCTTAGTCCGCCCTCTTCTGGAATACTGCGTTCAATCCTGGTGCCCTTATTACCAAAAAGATATAAACAAGCTAGGACGAGTTCAACGTAGAGTTACCAAAATGATACCTAGCCTAAAGAACAAACCATACGAAGAGCGTCTTAGAGAAATAAATCTATTTCCTTTAACCCAGCGCAGATTAAGAGGTGACTTAATTCAAGTGTTTCAAAATCATCAAAGGCATCACCAATATGAACTGTAGTAAGTACTTCACTATCGACCAATCTAATTACACGCGGGGAAACGGTTGCAAAATTATTGGTAAATCTTTTAACTCACACGAATCTAAGAATTTCTTCTTCAATCGAGTTGTCAACTTGTGGAATGGGCTTCCCCGAGACGTTATAGACAGCAGCACCGTAGATTCATTTAAACTCCGCTTAAACAAATATCTCGCATCAAACCCGCGACTGACTGCGTTTGTAAATTAATAACTTTATTTTATCCCCCCTCAGTTATTAACCCATCTGTCCCCTACTAACTTCCTAATCCTGCCACGGACATTAGTTCTAGGGCAGTAGTTCCCTTTCCAATGTTCCCTTACCCACTCTAAACCACTGTTTGGATACTTGATCCTCAGTGTCTTGGAGGACAAGCAGCCTAGAAGGGTCACTAGGACTGTTGTTGCTTGATTTCCTTTGTACTCCTTTGTACTCCCTCTTTTTTTACTTTAAGGGGAGATGGGCCGTTTTTTGTAGTCTATTAATTCAATTATTCTTTATTTTCTTAAGTTTCTTCGCCAGACCTCCATCAAGCTTAGAAAAACACTCCCTAGACCACTTCTTAAAGATAAATTTGTACATTTTTCGGTAGACAAATTTTCCACCCGAAGGCCGGTTCCTCTTAAAATATCAGGCTCGCCAGGAAAACATCGATACCTAAATGGCACGAAAGGTCTTAAAATTGACAACGAAATGGGGCGAAAGGCGTTAAAATCGCCAAACTAATGGGCCAAACGTCTTATTATCTCAAAACAAATAGGGCTTAACGCGAGGGAGAAAAGGGACCGGAAAAACGACCCATCTCCCTTGAACCACTCTTAGCGCGCGCGCGCGCTCTCTCTCCCTCCCTCCTTTTTTTTCTCTCTCTCTCTCCCCCGTCAGACAAATCATGCTATCCGTCCCCCCACAAGTCCCTCTCTCTCCCCCCCCCCCCCCCCCCCCCCCCCTTCTCTCTATCTCCGTCAGACATTTAAATCTAGCGATCCGTCCCTCCAGAAGTCTCTCTCTCACACACTCTCTCTCTCTCTCTCTCCCACTCACTCACCCCCCCCCCCCCCTCCCTCCTCTCTCTCTCTCTCTCGCTCGCTCCCCCATCAGACAAATCTTGCTATCCGTCCCCCCAGAAGTCCGCCATTAAGGAACGGATGAGAAGTGGAATTAGGGCCACTTTTTCACCCCTTAATGTTTCCGATAAGTGGACCATAACGCCCCACCTGCAATGCCCCAAGTGTACCCGGGGAGAGAGAAAGGGTGAGAGAGTGAGTGAGTGAGTGAGTGAGTGAGTGAGTGAGTGAGTGAGTGTGAGTGTGCGAGAGAGAGATTTGAAGAATTAAAAAAAAAAAGCACTGAGGAAATCCTTAACAAGAAAAAGAAGATATGTATAAAGTGTGTTTAAAATAAGTAATGCCATTGGACGAGTATATCTATAGTCTGTTAAGTAAGGGGAGATTTCCACTTGAGGGATTGTTTTCTGGATTCCTTTCTCCCTCATGTTTAGCCCCATTGCTTTTGAAATTTTAAGACTTTCGCCCCATTAGTTTGGCGATCTTAAGAAATTTCGCCCCATTTCTGTCAATTTTAAGACCTTCCGTGCCAATTAGGTGTCGATTTTTTCCAGGCGAGCGATAGCGAGCCTGTAATTTAAGAGGAACCGGCCTTCGGCCGGAACATTTTTCTACCGAAAAATGTACAAATTTATCTTGAAAAGGGGTCTAGGGGGGTGTAATCGTAAGCTTGATGGAAATATAGGGAACAAACTAAAAACCTCCCCTTAACCCTTTGAAGCTCTGACGCGTTTTAGCAGTTTATTTTGGCTATCAATAGACGATTGTATGCAGCTTAGGAAGGATCTGTGGGTATTAAAAGGGTAACTACCATCTCAATCAACCCTTTGACTTCCGTATACCGTTACTAATCTGAATAAAATCGTCTAATAGTAGCCAGAAAACAGAACAGAAACGCGTATTGGAGCTTGAAAGGGTTAATTATAGTTGGGTCATATAAATGTTGACCACTGACCAGCTCAAAAAAGACTAGGGTAATCCATCAAACAGTTCTACCATTTGGGAAGAGTCAGCCAGGCCATAGGTGTGAAAAACTACAGCCCGTTTGCACCAGCCCTTTCTGAGTTACAAGAGGCTAGGAATATACACTATTTCTGGCCAACTAATATTGAATAGATCATGGTATAATGTGGCCATCCATGAGCTTCTCCCGAGGACGAAGGAGGTAAACCAGTGTAATCCTTCTCCGCCGAACAAAGCCACAAAAACCACTTCCTTAAGGGGAGGTATCCACTTGA
>CM064533.1:51603668-51621280 GCA_032716605.1 Paralithodes platypus | reverse complement strand
CCTGAAGTTCTGCACCTAACCAGTTTGTTATCAGACACAAGAAATTGATGTGGGTACTTACTCATGTGCCTAAAATCAAAATTCTTTTAATCAACAACGAGAAAACCCCACCAATGGAATTGGGGGCTTCCCTTGACAGGTTTCTCTGCCGGGACTGGCCTCTGATAACGTCAATCGATTTATCTAAGATTCCTAACCCTCCTACTCTGTCACCGGCAGGGAGCTCTAAGCCAGCTACTGGCGGCATTCACATACGTCAAAATGTCAGGGTCATTAATGATGTTAATCCACCCCCTCTAGACAAAGCGACCTCTTAGAAAAGTAGCTATGGCCCCTGCCTTTATGGGCCCAGACGAGTCATGGGTCCCTTTGAACCCCTCTAAGCCAGAGCCTTGCCCAGCCTAACCTTGTCAGGGGAACTCCCGGTAAACACACGTGGAGTGGTTTTATCCCCAGGGAAATTAAGTCTAAAGAAATTAAGGGCAATTGGATGGACCTTGGGGTAATGTTTTGGACGTAATATCAAGGCTATATCCTAGTTATTATCATCAGGATTTATTTTGTTATGCATCTAAGCCTGCTTTAAAACTTACCCCCCCTGCCTCAGCTTTTCAAAAACTTTTTTCAGACTGGTCTAAGCTAGCCGATGGGTTTAACTGATATTAAGGCTCTGGTGGGCTATGGTACTACCTGAACTAGATTTACAGAACTCGTTCACAGATCGACGGACGACATGTCGGGTGCTAAATCCCAGATTGAAGGTGGCGACAGTTGGGACCAGGACCTTTGGGGTGGATTGGAGGTAGAGGCATCAAAACTTTTTGCAAACCACTTTCACTTCACTATTTTTCCTAAATCTTCGCACCATGATTTCCCGCAGGATACACATTCATGGTTCTCAATGCCGGTAGGGTTCTGCCGGCGGAGTTACCGTCAGCTTTATTTTCTGTTTTAGCTGCCCCCTAAGATTAATCTTTGTGAACTAAAGGAACTCATTCATTACCCCTACCCCTTCTCACCTAGACAGAGAATTTAGGCTAAGGGGAAAAGCTTTCCCGCCTGTGTTTCACCAGTGACAGTAGTTTCTCCCTCAACAGTGTGCTAAGTCTTAACTAAGGTCTACTCAAGGCAATCGCAGGACGCAGGATGACTCGAAGATCATGTGAATTATCCCGGACGTCTTGATTCTTCAGTCTGTCAAATTCAATCCTTAGGTGACATACGCACAGCCTTACTTGAGGGCGGTTGCGAGCACGGACAGGATCTTAGGATGTCATTAGTTTCGCAAGACTGCCTGATCGTACCATTCGCTAACCAAGGTGGTAATGTCCCCCAGTACTTCCCCTTCTTTTAATGTCCCCTGATTTATGGCGAACAGTGTTAACATGGCACAGGCCGTGAAGCCACAGTCCCGCATATTTACATTTAACTTCCCCAAACCTAAGCCTCCTACTAAAGCTCAGCCAGGGGGTTCTAAGCCGTTTCTTAACCTAAGTCCTCCCAATCCCACATGGGTCAGATTCAGGCATAGACAGAGAGGGTTTTCGAGGGACAGAGGGGACGCGGCCAGTATAAAGCAGAGGAGCAGGGCCAGTCCTTCGGCCCCACACCAGCCAGCCGGCGAAGCGTCCAACCACCACCAAACCCACCATCAAAAACTAAAGTCTTTCTCACCTCCCAGTGCCTATCTTAGAGCCGGAGGAACCCGAGGGAAAGAGTACAGCCGGCGAAACCCTTGTCTGCTAACTGGGTCGTTTCCGAACGTGTCACCAAGCATGGCCGTTAAACCCTGGGAACACGGATGGTGGCATACGCAAAGGCATCACTTGGTCTCAGTCGGCCTCCGGCGACCTCGTCTTACCCGTCAGCCGACAACGGGCAAATTGTGTTTCATTAGAGGTGGAGTTGCTGGTCCAGGAGATGATTGCCAAGAATGTCATCATCCCGGTACCCTCCAGATTTACCCTGTATTCACGTCAAAACTGTTTTTGGTTGCCCAAACACGGGACAGTGTTCAGCATGAGGCCGGTCGTAGACCTGTCGTATATGAATCTTCACATTTACAACGAGTTCTTTCAGGGAATTGTTAAACAGTTCATCAAATCAAGGCTAACACTTCCCCGACTGGGGCTGGATGTGTTTCCCTAGACCTGACCTAAGACGCCTATTTTTTGGGCACGTGTCGGTCAACAAAAGATATTCAAAGGTTTCTGGCCTTGAGGCATCAGGCACCAAAAATTTTGTTTTTCCAGAGGATGCCTGTTCGGATTTTTGAAAGAACCTAGCACCTCGATTGATTGCACGAAACTAGTCCGGCAAGCCCTGATCTGCCATTGTTAAAACAGGGAATCATAGTGTTTGTGGCTATCTTAGACGACGGGCTGGTGGTGGCAGAGACACAAACAATTATGCATAAAACATGTCAATAACATTTTAAATCATGTCAAAACTCTAGGCTTCCAAGGTCAATTCCTGGTAAAGTCAAAACCTCTTGTTCCCTAGTCAAAGAGTAATTCGGATTGATAGGGCTGGTCTGGGACAACCAGCCGCTCTCACTCTGAGTCAGAGTGTGGACAATCGCAACAGGTTTCGGCAGGAAACTGTTTCTTCTTCAGGTTTCTTCACAGTTCTGACTACGACACGAAGAGGTCTGGGAAGTCTCTTGGGTGACGGCTCGTCGTCAACTGGATTCAAGCTAACTGTCAAGTTGGGGCGGGTTGAAAAGTTAAACACGATTAATATTGGAAGGTTTCAACTTCAAAGTTGTTATTTCCCACTCTTACCGCGCGGTGAAAATTATGGCCCATACCAAAATTACATAAACACCTTACTAGCGGTGCTGATGCGAAGAGGGAAACATTGACACTCAATCATGTCACTTTGGACAGCGGGCGGCTTATTACATATCCCCTCCTCCTCCTACGTTATGGGTACACACGGATGCGTCAGGCTCCATAGGGTGGGGATTTCAGTCAAATCAGGGGCACCAGGGGCAGGGAAAAAAAACCCCTTTTTTGGGTCCCACTTAGAAATCTCTCACATAAATGTCCAAACGAGTTACTAGTCCCCTTGTATTTTCCTTCAGGGCAACGGCCCGGCGTTAACGGTGCAAGTCAGTGGCCTTCAGAATGGGACAATCTCGGAATTCAGTTCACTGTATTCAGAAACAAGGGGTCACCGAGGTCAAGGAAGTTGATACTCGTGTCGGGAAAGAGATTTTTGTTCATAGCCACCAGTCTAGATATTTTATCTTCACGCATCTTAATTCTCCCAGGGCGTAGCGAACGTCTGGGCAGACGCTCTGGCCCGGAGGGACAGAGCACGACAGTAGGAATGGAAGCTCAAGCAACCCCCATTTGTTCGAACACCCCCCTAATGATTGCGGAGCTCTCCCATCCACAAGTGGATCTTTTTTGCGTCCGAGGAGAGCTCACAATTTTGCTCCCTCTATACCTCACCCGCCGGGGGGGGAGGGGGGGAAAAAAAAAAAAGGGGGGGGGGGGGGGGGGGGGGGGGGAAATAAACGCCGGCAGGGGGGCCAGACGCCCTAGTGACAGACTGGGGAAAAGATGGAGCTTCCATCTCAATCTGATTTCCACTTTCCGCCGCCAGATGCGTCACTACAGATGTGCCACGTAGTGAACAAACTACATGAGTTTATCGAAGGCTTAGTCCTCGCTTATCGCGCCCCTGTGGCCGGCGCAGGTGTAGGTGCCAGCACAGTTAATAATGTGGTGCCCGGACCCGGTATCGCTCCCGGGTCGGGTACTTCCCACTTAGACCACGATTGGCAACCTAGAGACCTCGCTGACTTTTGCATTATGGACATTTTCCAGGAGGCCAAAGTGGCTAGCTACCATACGGTAGGGATGTGACGCAATAAATTGCTCAATCAATATTACAACCCCTCAGTCTACTAAGCGACAATATCAATCTCATTGGAAAGCTTTTACTTCTTGCGAGTTGTTAGAACGGAACAAACTGTACCCTCAGTGGCATTGGTTTTTAATTACTTGAACTATCTGTTTTGAGCAGAAACGTTTATCTGGTGGTTACTTTGAAGAAATCACTTAACTGCGATTAGAGTGCCATTTTCTCGACCTTACAGGTCTATCATACCGGTGGCAGGTAGGAAACAGGATTATGAGATCGTGTTTTAAAACTCCGCCCACCTCCCCGTCAGCTCATGCCTACTTGGTCCCTCTGGACAAAGCTTTGTCTTTACTTCATTCTTCGTCTGTATCAAAATACTGCAGACTTTTGGGCTTTAAATCTTCAAAGAAGGCAGTTTTCCTTTTGGCTTTGGCACACCGGAAACAGAGTGTCTGAGCTGGCGGCGATGAAGCAACACACCTAATGGTCGTTAGGTTTGGTAGACTTATTAATGATTCAATTTCCATTGCACCCTACCCCGGCGTTTTGTAGCCAAGAAATAGCATAGTGCACACGTGTTTTTCCTGAATTCACGGTGCCGGCGTTAAAAAAGGGGAAAGGTGCATTATAGTTTATGACCAGTGCAAGCACTAATGAAATATTTGAGAATAGCTTTCCATAACGGCCAAGGTGCTTTATGGGTAGCGAGTACGGGGTTAAGACGCGTTACTTACAACGGCGATTTATAGCCTCGTCTTCTGGTTAGAAGTCATTAAAGAGAGTATCCACATCCCGTGCGTTGTGGGTAGGGGCCCCACGATTTACGCAATGTGGGCGCGCCCTCTTTACGTTTCCTGAAAAACTTTTCAGTTGAATGATATTGCGTCCACACAGTTTGTGGGCGTCTAATCATACGTTTGGCTCTCTAGATACTTGTCAGTTGCTCTAGACCAAACCTCCTTTCCATTACCATGTATAGCTTTAAGGCAGGAGGGTTCTAGGTGGCCCTGCAGTCACTTATGTTTATTTTCAAGGAAGGGGGGGCGGTACAGGTCAGTTGACATAGGACACCCTTAGACCCCGCCGGAGTATGAGAGCTGTGATACAATTTAAGGTTTAAATGTTGATATGAAAATCTTTCGCTCTGGCGAGAAATATTGTGCTAGTACAAAGTTTAGTACCAAAACAACGGTGTTGTTATAGTAGTTTTAGCTGCGAAAGCAATGTAAACATTAGTTCAATGGAGTTCATTAGCCAAATTGATCTCCACATGTATTTTGGGGTTTATGAGTGTGCACATATAAACTTATAACTTATTATTTTTGTCAAAACCACTCGTTGAGTGGGGTGCCTTTTGTACACTACCAGATCATGTGTTTCCGAATCTTCAGGGTTACCTATTTTGTCAGGCAGGCTATCTTTGAAAGCAACGCACCTAGCCTGAACCCCCTTTTTCTTGTATAAGTTTCCGGCCTACGCCGTATATTAAATACATTTTTCAAAAGTAAGAATACTATGTGGTCTGTTTTTAATTATCTGCTTTTCTAGAGTTATGATATGATTACTGAATGTCCCCCTCCAGGGTCTGTAGATATCAGCGCATGTGGGGTCGTCGCAGGATGTGTGCTATAGCTGTTCTGGGTTGGGCAGGGGCCACTACTTAAATTGTAGGTTTTGACTTGCCTTGGTAAGGAGATAAGAGAAACTGCGCGCCTGCGTGTAAATATTAGTGTGCCCCGTAATCATTGACGACTGAGAGGCCCTCCCGAACCGTTCCCCTTCCCATTTCGGTAGCTGATTGGTATTAAGGATTTTGGTTGGACGGACGTTGATACGTGCTCCGTGAAGGAGGAATGACGCCTGAAGCGTGTACGATCAGTCGCGGGTCTACGGGTCCCCCCCCAGAAGAAGTCCACACAATGTACCTGCCACGATATGATGAAAGCTTAATTGGATAGTTATTCTTATTTTCCTTTTTGTTTTTATTTTTACGCTAAGTTTTTTCGTAGTGAGAAAACCAATTCATAATGGACTGGGAAGCCATGAGTGAGGTCGCGTGCGCTCATGATGAAGGCTCCTCAGTTTTTAAATGCTCTGCGCGGTAGATTCAAACTACGGCGGATTAGTGTTTGAAGAGGATGCCTTATGTAATAGGCATGTTCGTCAATGATTACGGGGCCACTACTAAATATTAGGTTTTCTTTATCTCCTTACAGGAGTCAAACCTATAATTTAGACTATGTTACATACATACATACATACATTAAATTTTAAGATTGAGTGCTCCACACATACGTGCAGTTTCAGTCTCTTGTCCTAATGGTGGTGTTCCAGGCAACCCTGTTAAGGGCTGCTTCACTTGTCAAGTTTTTGGATTTGAGATCAGCACGTATAGTGCGGTCCCAGGTCTTCCTCGGTTCACCCCTTGGTGCAGCTCCCTCCACAATCACATACCTGCATTTTTTCACCCAATTTTGTTCATCCATTCTCTCCACATGTCCATACCATCCCAGTCTACTTGTACGCATCACCTCGCTAATACTCTTTATACCTAAACGCCTCCTCAGCTCAACATTTGTTATTCTATCCTGAAGCCTGGCCCCAAACATCCATCTCACCATTCTCATCTCATTATGTTCCATTCTGTTGACATCCTCTACTTCAACGGCCCATGTTTCTGAGGCATACGTCATTGCACTTCTAACACATGAGGCATACACCTTTCCCTTCAGGGGGAGAGGCATTCTTTTCATGGTCAGAATTGGCAGCAGTTCTCTGAACTTCCCCCAGCCACATCTAATTCTAGCGACAGTGGCAGCCTCGGCCCCACCACCGGCAGAGATGGTATCTCCTAGGTAACAAAACTTGTCCACCAGTTCCAATGACTCATTTCCAAAATTCACAGCCACAGGATCATCACTTAACACAAGATCGCCTTTGCACACTACGCACTTAAATTTCTCTATTTCTGACTTATCCTTCGGCAGGGGTCCCTTTATTCTACTACAGCGCTTATTCCCATGGTGCACCCAGCGTCGACAGATGCTACATTGAATCGAGTTAGCGCCCACACCCTTTCCACACACTGTACATGGGTGTGCAACTGTGCACCGCTCTTTTCAACATTGCCTTGTCTTAATCTACAATGCATAACTTTGGTTTTGTTAATATTGACTCTTAAACCCTTGCTCGCCATGCCCTCTCTCCATCTTCTGAATTTGGCCTCAGCATCTTGCATATTGTCAGCTATTATATATGCTATATTATGCTGTTTAAGAAGGACATATGTTACAGAAAGGGTTTATTAAGATAACAGGATAGGACTTACAGATAATGAAGGGGATCTGGTAGATAGCCGGGACAGTAAGGCCGACCAAGAACCGACACAAGGTCCAGCTCCAGAAGTCCGGAGCGAAGGCGGTGATCAGGCCGAAGATTTGCTCAATCCCCAAACACACCAGGAACGACACGCGACGCCCAAATCTGTCGCCAAGGGGAGAGACAATTAACCCCCTCTGTACTATAGTCCGTTCATTCTAGGTTGGGAAGAAATCGTAACCTCTAACCTCTGTGACTCAAAAAGGGCTAGAGCAAATGAGCTGTCAATTTATACACATATTCCCTAACCATGTCTTCCTATTTGGTACAAATATTAGCTTAATTACTCTAGTCCTTTCCGAGCTACAGAGTTTAGAGGTTACGATTTCTGCCCAACCTAGTATGAACGGACTATAGCGACGTTCTTGTAATTGTATTCTGGCAACTATGAGACAATTTTATTCTGCTTAAGAAGGTCATCTATTTATTAAAAAGCTACACACTATCACCAGGAACGACAGGGCGGGTGCCCAACCCCGAAAGGAGTTGAAATAGGGGAGCTATCCCCCCGCCAAAGGCGGCTTTCTAGGGCCTTTCCTAGCTGATGCTGAGAGGATTGGGTTCTAGTCATGTGGTGATGGGCTGGTCTATCCGAGTGAGAACTGGGCGATCTCTGCCATACCCATAGCTTACTCTGACTGTTCCTTTTACTTATATATCTTCTAGATCTAAAGTGGTGGCGTCTTTTCCGTGGATTGACCTCCCTACTGCCAACCTAGAAGTTGGCAGATTGGGAGCCAAAGTGTCACATTTTTCCCTTACCCCTCAACTTTCCCTTCATAATTGCTGAGGGGCACAGGGCCTTGGGTGGGGCTTTGGTTTCCCGGGCGTTTCCGCACCCTCCTCAGCTCCCTGCCTTGGAGTGGCTTCGGTCACCCGGGCTTTGTTAGTGGTAAGCAGGGAGGATTTTTTGCGGGGCACTCTTTTATGGCCTTGGCCTTGCTCGAGACCTTGGGGCTGTTCGGCCAGACAGCCTGGGAAACAACAACCAGGAACGACACCCACCGCCCTAATCTGTCTCATTCCGTTAATTTGGCGATTTTGAGGCCTTTCGCCTCATTTTTGTTGTTGTCGATATTAAAACCTTTCGTGCCCTTTAGGTGTCGATTTTTCCTGGCGAGCGATAGCCAGCCTCTAATTTAAGAAGGAACCAGCCTTTGGCCGGAACATTTTTCTACCGAAAAATTTACAAATTTATCTTGAAAGGGGGTGTTTTTCTAAGCTTGATGGAGGTCTAGCGAGGAAACTTAAAAATAAATAAATAAATGAATATATAGACCAAAAACCAAGCGCTACCCTCTTAACCCCTTCTGTACTGGCGACGTTCTCCTTATTTTATTCTGGCAACTATGAGACAATCCTCTAATAGTTGGCAGAATATAATAATAAGGACGTCGCTGGCACTGTACGGGTTAAGTAAACATATTTATTATTTCAATCTCTTAAAATCATGTCAACTCAGTCTAGATGTCGATTCAAATGCCAAAATACCAAAAAAGTAGTGTGAAAACTTGCTCATCGAAGATTGACAAAAAAAGTGTTCGTGTGACACCCATTTAAGGGTTCTTGAGTCCTCCTCCTCCCTCATGTTTAGCCCTATTAGTTATGAGATTTCAAGACATTCGCCCCACTAGTTTGGCGATTTTCAGACCTTTTGCCCCATTTCTTTGCCAATATTAAAACCTTTCATGCCATTTAGGTGTCGATTTTTTTCCTGGCGAGCGAAAGCGAGCCTGTATTTGAAGAGGAATCGGCCTTCGGCGTGGACATTTTTCTACCGAAAATGTACAAATTTATATCGAAGGGGAGTCTTGTGGGAGTTTTTTTTAAGTTTGATAGAGGTTTAGAGAGCAAACTAAATCCCCTCCTTAAACCATTGAGCTGAACCAGTAAATTATGCTGCACAATACCATCTGGGCTCCCTTAAGCAATACATCGTGACCCGATACAGACCCTCCAAACAGCTCAAGCGAACCTCCGAAATGAAAACATTGGGTAGACAAATTAATATGATTCAATTCAATTCGGGAAAGCTTAGAAAACTTTAAACCTCGATTTTATGTCCTAGGATGTACGGTCGCGCTAATAAGTCATGTCCCTGCTGTCATTACGTTTGGCTTGCTCTGTGCTGTATTAATGTCTGTCAGATATTGAATAGGGTGGGTAAGTGTAGGAACATGTTTGCATATTTCACTCGATATGAAGAATTGAATCTTAGATATTGCTGATACCAATTATTGATCAAAACATACTTGCTGCCGAGACATCACTTATTAGCGCGACTGTACATTATAAATCGTTGGTAACAGTAGTCTTACTCTTAGCCAATACTATAGTCTATTCGCTGTAAGTAGGCGAGAATTCATGACCTTTATCCTCTGTAACTCAAAATGGGCTAGAGCAAATTGGCTGTACATTTCCACATCTATTCCTTCACTAAATAGTAGTAATAATTATTAGCTCGATTACTCTAGTCGTTATTTAGTTACAGAGGTTAGAAATCATAATTTTGTCGCCTACTTACAGCGAATATACTAGGCTATAGCATATGGGTAAATTATATGTCAATAGTGTAGTCCTTGTTAATAATACAGATTAGGTTAATAATACATACTTGATTATTAATAGCCTAGGTTAATAATACACTCCTTCCCTCTCCCTCTCACTCACACTCACTCTCTCCCTCCCACTCACATTCCCTCCCTCTCACACTCTCTCCCTCTCACATTCCCTTCCTCTCACTCACACTTCCTCTCACCTCCCTCTCTCTCTCACTCCTCTCCCCCACCCCCTTTCTTTACTACATACCCCACCACCACCATACCCTACACCCCCCCACACAACTCTTAACATGATCGCTCACTTCCCTCCCCGCCCCCCCCACCCCCTCTCTCTCTTCTCTCCTACATACCCCACCACCACCATGCCCTATACCCCCCCCCACAACTCTGGACATGATTGATCGCTTGTCTCCCCCCCCACAACCACACAACTCTGAACATGATCGCTCGCTCACTTGTCGGAGATGGTGCCGAAGAGATAGACCCCGATGATGCCCCCCACGTTGAGCATGGAGAGGCCGATGGTGGGGTAGATGGCCCGATCGCACACCAAGTCGTACTGCCGAAGAAACGTTAACGGTTAAATGAATACAAAGGAATACCGAGCAATACCAAGGAATGTAAAGGAATACAAAGGAACACACACACAACACACCAGGTCTTACTGCGGTAGAAAAACGTCAAAGGAATACAAAGGAATACCGAGGAATGTAAAGGAATGTAAAGGAATGCTAAGGAATACAAAAGAATACAAAGGAATACCGAGGAAAGTAAAGGAATGCGAAGGAATACAAAGGAACAAAAACAACACACCAGGTCGTATTTTACAGAGGAATACAAAGGAATACCGAGGAATATAAAAGAAAAACCGAGGAATACAAAGGAACACAAACAACACACCAGGTCGTACTGCGGAAGAAACGTTAAAGGAATACCGAGGAATGTAAAGGAATAGAAAGGAATGCTAAGGAATACAAAAAATACACCAGGTCAAACTGCAAAAAAAAAAAAAAAAGGGAAATGTTAACTCGTACATTATTTAAAGGTAATTTTCATATAATCTTGGCAATGTAATTACAAATGTTAATGGCGCCCACCTCGCTTTATTTCTCTTTCTCACCCTCTTTCTTTGGCTTGTATCCATTCGGCCCCATTCAGCCTACTGTTTTAAGACGTTTACCCCCATCCAGGTGTTAATATTTTCCTCGCGAGCGGTAGCGAACCAGCATACATATATTTTTGTTTTGACAGCAAGCTAAATTTGTAAACTTTTCGATAGAAAAATTTCTCCGGCGAAGCCGGTTTTCTGGCTCGCTATCGCTCGCCAGGAATATCTCGACACCTGGATGGGGATAAGTCTTAAAACAGTTGGCTGAATGGGGCCGAATGGATACAAGCCAGAGAAAGAGAAAAAAGGAGAGAGAGAAAAAAAAGCAGGTGACCCCCCAAACAGATTGGTGGATTTCGTCTGCTTTCTTTGTTTGACTCGCTATTTGTCTAAGATTTACATTTCGCTTTATAATACGTCTACTTTATGCAAATTGATGTACTCTGATGTATTAATGTCATATTATTGCTTTACGATTTCACTCATAATTTTTTCATTTCTATTAATTTTGATAATGATGGGTAGACTGTTATTTAAACATTCTGTGTACACGTGTGATTAACTTTAATGACGTTATCAAACAAATCATTCATTCAAGTGTTTACCTTCCTCCTACACCTGAGCTTCCCACGCACAAGTTCACTATCGAGTTATAATAATAATAATATTAATCGTCTGGTTACTTATATAGCGCCCGTAACTCCTCCTTCGGGGATACACAAGCGCTTTACTTTCTTTAAACAACCAGAGACAATTACCCATCGCCCTTGCTCATCGGGAGAGGGTAACCTCCGGCTATATCCCAGGAAAACTTTTCAACCTGAGCGGGGATTGAACGCGAGACTGCTGGGATAGTAAGCAGAGACGCTATCGTCTGAGCCAACTGGACGGCTGGCACACACACATAGTAACCCTCGCTATCTCGGACTAATTGGGGGAAGACCCAATCCGAAATGTCCGAAAATCCGAGATGTCCGATCTCCGGAGTCCGACTTGTGTCCGACCTAACAGAGGATAAAATCCGACCTAACCAATGTATGTCCGAGGCAACAATGAAATCGGAGACTACAGAAAAAATCCGACCTCAAGAGAGAAGTCCGCATCAACCTAGAAAACGAAGACAACCCTATTCGAACCCTATAATCTGTAGTAGAAAACACAGTACAGTACATGTACAGTATATTTTAGTTTTACAGTAGGCTACATTACACTTACCCCTTCATTGCTCTTGTCTGTAGTCTTGATGTCCCCCTTCCCCTCTCCCTCCTCCCCAACACTGCATTACTTACTGCAGCATCCCCTTTTCATCCCAACCTTCACCTCACTATCTTTGACCACCTCACTGTCCTTCTCCACTTCACTGTTCTTTTCCACATCACTGTCCTTCTCCACCTCACTGTCCTTCTCCACCTCACTGTTCTTCTCCACCTCAATGTCCTTCTCCACCTCACTGTCCTCCCTCACTGTCCAGGTCCTTCAACATCTGAAGCTTAGTTTCGAGTGATATAGAGGTCACCTTACGCTTAGGCTTATCCTTGGGAGGCATGGCGAACTTGATAAATGCACGCATCCATGTGTAACACAACAGAGCTTGGTGCGGACTGACGCTCCTAGCTCCGACGCTTGGGCCCCGGATGTAGATGGCGTCGGACGTCCCTTCCGTTTGTCGGATATTCACCCTTATTGTCCGGTGACGTAAGCGCGTCATCCGACATGTCATCCGTCTGTCGGAACGATGACGGAAATGTCCGAAATACGGAAGTACGTGTCCGGGAGGCCGTCACCGATCCGGCTAGTACGGGTTTCCGACAAATAAGAGGTCCGAGATAGCGAGGGTTTACTGTATTACAAACATACATACACAAATTTAACTCATTGGCTGCGTGAGATGTTCCGGAACGCCATTGCAATTTATAGCAATTTACAGGCTTTTAAAGCCTGTGGAGACGAGTCCAAGTGAGCGGGAGACCGGTAGGCCCCCGTTCGCTCTCTAGCCAGGCGGCCACAGCTCAGGGATATGAGCCATATATCCGCTAGACATAGCAGTGCTGCCAAAGGCAAATGTAGAGCGACATTAGTGATAATCGCTCAGTACTAGCAAATGTCTATGGTAGCGCTGTGGATGAATCCTGTGCGCTATGAAGCTAGTTCTGGTGTAATTTTGAAGCTATTTTCTTCTAGTTTTTGGCTGAATACATTTAATTTAATTCAGACACTTGCTCAATCATTCAGGAGTGCCTGAATGAGCCCTGATATAGCGGAAATATGCCTGCAGCGCAAGTGTCAATGACCGAGTACTCCACACTAAGCACGGTTCCAGTCTCACGTCCTAATGGCAGCGTTCCAGGCAACCCTGTTAAGAGCTGCCTCACTTGTCAGGTTCTTTGATTTAAAATAAGACCGCAAAGTGCGATCCCATGTCTTTCTTGGTTCACCCCTTGATGCAGCTCCCTCCACATTTATGAACTTGCATCTTTTCACCCAGCTTAAGGGGAGATGGGTCATTTTTCTGGTCCCACTTCTTCCTCATGTTAAATACCATTAATTTTCAGATTATAAGACGTTAGGCCCATTAGTTTGACGATTTTAACGCCTTTCGTCCCATTTCAATGTCAATTTTAAGACCTATCGTGCCATTTAAGTGTCGATTTTTTCCTGGCGAGCGATAGCGAGCCTGTAATTATATGAGGAACCGGCCTTTGGCCGGGACATTTTTCTACCGAAAAATGTAAAAAATTATTTCGAGGGGGAGTCTAGGGGGTGTTTTTCTAAGTTTGAGGGATGTCTAGCAAAGAAACTAAAAAATAAATGAATAACTACAATTTATAGGACAAAAAAAAGCAGCAACTGTCCCCTTAAGTTGATCCATCCTCTCCACATGTCCAAACCATCCAAACCGGCTAGTACCGCATCACATCACTGATACACTTGACACCTAACCTTCTCCTTAGCCCTTCACTTGATTATCCCATCCTGCAAGTTTGGCGTCACTCATCCATCTCACCGTTCTCAACTCATTGCGTTCGGCTTTTCTGCCGATATCATCCACTTTGACAGGCCATGATTCTGAAGCATATTATGTCTATATATATTTTAAGGGGAGGTTTCCCTCATGTTTAACCCCATTGCTTTTGAGATTTTAAGACGTTCGCCCCATTAGTTTGACGATATTAAGAACTTTCGCCCCATTTATGTCACTTTTAAGACCTTTCGTGCCATTTAGGTGTCGATTTTTTCCTGGCGAGCGATAGCGAGCCTGTAATTTAAGGAGAACCGGCCTTTGGCCGGGACATTTTTCTACCAAAAAATTTACAAATTTATCTTGAAAGGGAGTCAAGGGGGAGTAATTTTAAGCTTGATGGAAGTCTAAGAAACACACTAAAAACCTCCCCTTAAAAACCTCCCGTTAAGGGGGTAGGGTTTATTAGTTTATTTATTCATGTATGTATTATTATTGTTTTAGTTTCCTCCCTAGACCGCCATGAAGGGGGGATGGGCCGGTTTTCTGGGCCACTTTCTCCCTCATGTTTAGCCCCATTAGTGTTAAGATGTTTGCCCCATTAGTTAGTCAATTTTAAGACCTTTCGCCCCATTTCTTCGTCAATATTTAGACCTTTCGTGATATTTAGGTGTCGATTTTTTCCCTGGCGAACGAAAGTGAGCCTGTAATGTTGGAAGAACCGGCCTTAGGCCGGGACATTTTTCTACCGAAAAATTTACAAATTAATCTAGAAGGGGGATCTAATGGATGTTTTTTTTAAATTTGATGGAGGTCTAGGGAGGAAACTAGAAAAATAATGAATACATACAAAAAACGCCCAAAAAGTGAACCATCCCTAAACTCAATAAATTATCCTCCACACACACACACACACACACACACGCACACCCACACCCACACACACACACACCCACACACACACACCCACACCCACACCCACACACACACACCCGTACAGCCTCACTTACATCAATGACTATGGAGGAGTATATCAGCGTCTTGTCGTAGTACCAGCCATTCCTGCAGGGCACGATAGGCCAGCTGGGGTCCGGGATGAGATCTTGTATGGTATAGTTAGTCACCAGGTATTGGCTGCATTGGGAGAACCCGCCGCCTTCACTAGTCTGAAACAGTAACCCTATTAGTTTTGAGATTTTAAGACGTTTGCCCTATTAGTTTGTCGATTATAATACCTTTCGCTCCATTTCTTTGTCAATATCAGGGTCCTTTAGGTGTCGATTTGTTTCCTGGCGAGCGATAGCGAGCCTGTAATTGTGGAGAAACCGGCCTTCGGCCGTGACATTTTCCTACCGAAAAATGTACAAATTAATCTCGTAGGGGGAACTAATGGATGTTTTTTTTTTTAAAGTTTGATGGCGGTCTAGGGAGGATAGGCCAGCTGGGGTCCGGGGTGATATAGTTAGCCACCAGGTATTGGGACCACTCTGAAACAGTGGAAGATATTTTTGATGGAGGTCTATAGGGAGGGAACTAGAAAAATAATAAATATATATAAAAAAAAAAAAAAAATCGACCAAAAGTGAACCATCCGCCCTTAACCCTTTCAAGCTCCAACACGCGTTTCTGTTCTGTTTTCTGGCTACTATTAAACGATTTTACTCAGATTAGTAACGGTGTACGGAAGTCGGAGGGTTGATTGAGATAGTATTTACCCTTTTAACACCCACAGATCCTTCCTAAGCTGCATAAAATCGTCGAATGATAGCCAAAATAAACTGCTGAAACGCGTCCGAGCTTCAAGGAGTTAATTAACCCCCTCACACCCCCATGACGTAATTTTTATCATATTCTGGTTACCATTAGACAATTTTCTTCAGCTTACAATCTACCTCAATGACTGAAATGGGTATATAATTATGATCTCCATAAACCTTCTTAAGGGGAGGTTTTTAGTTTGGTCTCTAGATACCCATCAAGCTTAAGATTACACCCACTTGAGCCCCTTTCAAGATAAATTTTTACATTTTTCGGTAGAAAAATGTCCCGGCTGAAAGCCGGTTCCTCTTAAATTACAGGCTCGCTATCGCTCGCCAGGATAAAATCGACACGTAAATTGCACGAAAGGTCTTAAAATTGACGGAAATGGGGCGAAAGTTCTTAAAATCGCCAAACTAATGGGGCGACTGTCTTAAAATCTCAAAAACACTGGGGGCTAAACATGAGGGTGAAAGGGGTCCAGAAAAAAATCCCTCCAGTCGACATCTCCCCTTAAACTGCATAAAACCACCTAATTATTGTCAGTATCAAAGTTAAAAAAAAAAAAGGCGTCCTGGTGTTCAAGGGGGGTCAATACTCCCGAAACAAGGGTTGATAGCCTCTGACCTCCCATTTTAACCCCCTTCAACACGATGACGTAATGTTCACCGTATTATCTACCTCTAGGACTCAAAGGGGTAAATACGAGATCTCAATAAACCCTTTGCACAACATAGGTCTTTCTTAAGGGGAGATTTCCACTTGAGGGACGTTTTTCTTGACCCCCTTTCTCCCTCATGTCTAGCCCAGTGCTTTTGAGATTTTAAGACGTTTGCCCCATTAGTTTGGTGATTTTTAAGAATTTCCGCCCCATTCTGTCAATTTTACGACCTTTCGTGCCATTTAGGTGTCGATTTTATCCTGGCGAGCGATAGCGAGCCTGTAATTTAAGAGTAACTGGCCTTTGGCCGGGAAATTTTTCTACCGAAAAATGTACAAATTTATCTTGAAAGGGGGTCAAGGGGGTGAAATTTTAAGATTGCTGGAGGAGTAGGAAACAAACTAGAAACCTCCCCTTAAACTTCATAACATCGTCTAACTTTAGCCAGAATTAAAAGTCAAAAGGCGCCATCGTGCTGAATGGGTTAACATACTAATTGACCACTTGCGAGTTTCAGGCTATAAGGAAGTTCGGCTTGTAAACACCGATGGTAAAGCCAAATACAGTAATTATGTAAGTTTCTAAATGGATAAATAGTATGTTGAATTGGGTTGTCAGTATTTTATATAATGATTAAAACCGTATTATAGCTGGTTAGTCTGCTAAATATCGATGTCTACAACTCCAACTTCCATGGTGATGGGCTTGTCTATCAGAGTGAGAACTGAGCGATCTCTGCCATACCCATAGCTTACTCTGACTGTTCCTTTTACTTATATATTTTCTAGATCTCAAGTGACGGCGTCTCTTCCGTGGATTGACCTCCCAATCTACCAGATTGGAAGCCAAAGCGTCACATTTTTCCTTTGCCCCTCAACTTTCTCTTCATAATTGCTGAGGGGCACAGGGCCCTGGGTGGGGCTTTGGTTTCCCGGGCGTTTCCGCTCCCTCCTCAGCTCCCCGCCATGGAGTGGCTTCGGTCACCCAGGCTTTATTGTGATCGGCAGGGAGGGTTCTGTGGGGGCGCTTGGTTATGGCCTTGGCCTTGCTCAGGGACTTGGGGCTGTTCGGCCAGGCAGCTTGGGGAACAACAACAACAACTCCAACTTCCTTATAGAATGATACTTGCAAGTGGTCAATTTAACTAACATGCTGTCTCACCCTTGGGATAGAGAGGTTCCTGGCCTGCACAGGAGTCAACCCGGCGGCCTCCAGCTTAGGAAGGATCTCTAGCAATAATAAGGCTTGAAACTATCTAACTTAACTCATTTTAAGGGGAGATCTCCACTTAAGGGATTTTTTTCTTGACCCCTT
>CM064533.1:51571168-51598668 GCA_032716605.1 Paralithodes platypus | reverse complement strand
CACTGCAATATTGAACCAGGAGCCATTTCTCTAAATCCACCTGCATTTCTTGCCAGACTTTTAGCTGTGATATCATGGTATCTGGCCGAGTCATTTTCTACTTGGTCAGTCAGTCAACCCTTACTCCCACAAGGGGTGGGGAGGATCAGCAAGAGACTCGAGAAAGGAAAAAGAAGTTGGTCAGTCAGTCTGTAGTCAACCCTTACTCCCATAAGGGGTAGGGAGGATCAGCAAGAGACTCGAGAAAGGAAAAATAAGTGACAGGAGAAGAGCACATAACTGTCCGCCCACAAAAAGCAAGCACGCAAGCATTCAGTTAGGAGTGTCATTGGAGTTTGTTATATAAATTAGGTCTTCTTAATCTTCAGCACGAGTAGATTGAACAGTGAAATTTCAGAGTATTTTAGGGCCAACATGTTTCCGCCTATGTGAGCTACGCAGTCCATCATCTCTATATACTGTAATCGTAGCCATGTGCTGTACTTATAACTGTCTTTATGGTGTAATGGTTAGAGCCTGTAAGGTCTGTATGAGATATCCTAGGTTCGAATCCTGGGAGAATCACATGCTGTCATTTGGGGGGTTATTGGTGTTAGGAACGATGTTAAGGGGAGGTATTTAGTTTGTTCCCTAGACCTCCATCAAGCTTAAAATTACACCCCCTTGAGTCCCTTTCAAGATAAATTTGTACATTTTTCGGTAGAAAAATTTCCCGGCCGAAGGCCGGTTCTTCTTAAATTAAAGGCTCGCTATCGCTCGCCAGGATAAAATCGACACCTGAATGGCACGAAAGGTCTTAATATGGGGTGAAAGTTCTTAAAATCGCTAAACTAATGGGGCAAACGTTTTATAATATCAAAAGCAATGGGGCTAAACATGAGGGAGAAGGGGGTCAAGAAAAAAAATCCCTCAAAGATCTCCCCTTAAAAATAATTAATATATGAGTTTTACTAAGGTAATTTCTGTTGATGTTATACCCAACAACCAAACACATCAGAATATCTTTGTCGTTCAGATGTAATCACACAGAGCCTGCAACGATAATGAGTGTTAGGATCACTTTTATTTCAATAGTTCACCTTCTTCGTCCTGTTTACATCTTGTTCTCATTCATTTCATTAGTTTTCTTAAGTGTCCTGATTGCCTAACAGGAAAGAGACATTTATTTTGGTTTCACTTCAACTGTTTCACTTAATTTCACTCTACTGTACACATATTATTAAACATTATATTTTTATTTTACTTCAACAATGTTAATTTCTTTTTCTATTAATTTACTCCAAATTAATAAACAATCGCTAGGGCCTTAATACTTCCACGTTTGTTTGTGTGTCTGTTTGTTTTGACTGTACATGCTTCCTTCGACAGCAATATCCTTTTCATTTGCCTTCAATTCTTTAACCCTTTATGGGGCGGCAGTGTTTATGAGATATGAGCGATTTTGATAAGTTGATTTGACTTTATATTGACTTTGTCCCAGGGTTTGGTTTGTTTGGTTTGCAAGTTTTACATTTTAATATTGCAAATTCGTAAGCTCAAAAGTAAAAGGGTTGAAGTGAGCTCCCTGGTACCGAGTTTGGCTGCACCTACACTCGTCTGGCGTTAGCGTAAGACTGTGGTGTGGTGGTGGAGAGTGTTCAGAGGGGGGTGATGGAGGGTCTATAGCGTTCATGGGGAGAGTCTACCCCTCGCTTTATTACAGTGGCTTTAGCAACCCTTAAGGGGAGATGGTTAGTTTTTCTGGTCCCCTTCGCCTTCATGTTTAGCCCAATTAGTTATGAGAGTTTAAAACGCTCGCCCCATTACTTTGGCGATTTTAAGACCTTTCGCCCTATTTAGGTGTCAATTTTTTCCTGGCGAGCAATAGCGACCCGGTAATTTAGGAGGAACCGGTCTTCGGCCGGAACATTTTTCTACCAAACAATGCACAAATTTATCTCGAAGAGGGTCTTGGGAGTGTATATATATATTTAAGCTTGATAGAGGTCTAGTGAGAAATGAAAACCAATATATGTACCGGTAACAATAACAATCAAACCAATATATGTACCGGTAACAATAACAATCAAACAAATATATGTACCGGTAACAATAACAATCAAACCAATATATGTACCGGTAACAATAACAATCAAACAAATATATGTACCGGTAACAATAACAATCAAACCAATATATGTACCGGTAACAATAACAATCAAACCAATATATGTACCGGTAACAATAACAATCAAACAAATATATGTACCGGTAACAATAACAATCAAACCAATATATGTACCGGTAACAATAACAATCAAACAAATATATGTACCGGTAACAATAACAATCAAACAAATATATGTACCGGTAACAATAACAATCAAACAAATATATGTACCGGTAACAATAACAATCAAACCAATATATGTACCGGTAACAATAACAATCAAACAAATGTATGTACCGGTAACAATAACAATCAAACAAATATATGTACCGGTAACAATAACAATCAAACCAATATATGTACCGGTAACAATAACAATCAAACAAATATATGTACCGGTAACAATAACAATCAAACAAATATATGTACCGGTAACAATAACAATCAAACAAATATATGTACCAGTAACAATAACAATCAAACCAATATATGTACCGGTAACAATAACAATCAAACCAATATATGTACCGGTAACAATAACAATCAAACAAATATATGTACCGGTAACAATAACAATCAAACCAATATATGTACCGGTAACAATAACAATCAAACAAATATATGTACCGGTAACAATAACAATCAAACCCATAAATAATATATCGTACACCTTAAGGGGAGGTTTCCATTGAGGGATTTTTTGTCGAACTTCCTTCTCCCTCATGTTTAGCCCCATTGTTTTTGAGATTTTAAGATGTTTGACCCATTAGTTTGGCGATTTTAATAACTTTCGCCCCATTTCTGTCAATTTTAAGACCTTTCGTGCCATTAAGGTGTCCATTTTTTCCTGGCGAGCGACAGCGAGCCTGTAATTTAAGAGCAACCGGCCTCCGGCCGGGAAATGTTTCTACCGAAAAATTTACAAATTATCTTGAAAGGGGGTCTAGGGAGTGTAATTTTAAGCTTGATGAACATGTAGGGAACAAACTAAATACTTCCCCTTAAGGCTCTGAGGGGCCGGAAGCCATGGAACTGCTAACACCAGCAAGGGGGGCCGAAGGGAGGGGAGGGGGGCCGGAGGGAGGGGAGGGTGGGTTGTACACTCGGATACCATAGTCTCTAGCCCACTCATAGGAATTCGTCAACCCTCACCGATGTTCTTCATGCACCTATAACAATCTGGATATATATTTGTTAAGACCCCAATAGTTATCCCGACTGCACGTTCCCAAAGTTTGAAGAAGTTTATATGTAACTCTCCCATTATCCTTCTATTGCCAGGTCGCTCACTGCATCGTGCATTATGGGGGCATAGTTGTTTCGTTCTGGTCCCCCTTCTCCCTCATGTCTAGCCCCAATAGTATTCATATTTTAAGACGTTCTGCCCATTAGTTCGGCAATTTAACACCTTTTCCCCTATTTTCTGTTGTTAATATTAAGACCTTTTGTACAATTTAGGTGTCGGGTTTTTCCCTGGCGAGCGATAGCAAGCCTGTAATATAGTGGTAACCGGCCTATGGCCGGTAAATTTTTCTATAGAAAAGTGAACACAGTTTGTCTTGAAAGAGGGTCTAGGGATGTGTGTGTGTGTGTGTGTGTGTGTGTGTGTGTGTGTATGTGTGTGTGTGTGTGTGTGTGTGTGTGTATGTGTGTGTGTATGTGTGTGTGTGTGTGTGTGTGTGTGTGTGTGTGTGTGTGTGTGTGTGTGTGTTTTTTTTTTTTCCCCTAAGCTTGAAGGTCTATGGAGGAAACTAAAAAAGAAATAATATTAATAATACAAAAATATAAAAATAAATAAATACGCCCATCCCCCCTTAATCCCACTCAACCTAACTTCTCCTCGGGGTAGGTTAGGGTAGGGGGAGGTAGTTGTTTTTTCTGGACCCTTTTCTCCCTAATATTTAGCACCATTCTTTTTGAGATTTTATGACGTTCGCCCCATTGGTTTGTCAATATTAAGACCTTCCGTGTCGATTTAGGTGTCGATATATTTTCGTGGCGAGCGAGAGCGAGCTTGCAATTTTAGAGAAACGGCCTCCGGCCGCGACATTTTTCGGTCAAAAAATTTAAAAAAAATTATCTCTAAGGAGGATCTTGAGGGTAATTTATCAAGCTTGATGGGGTCTACTAGGGAGGAAACTAAAACAATAATTAATATATACAATATATGCCGGGTATAACCATAAATATATAAACTAATAAATATGTACATAATATAAACTAATATATAAACCCTACCACCTTAATATATAAACCCTACCACCTTAATATATAAACCCTACCATCTTAATATATAAACCCTACCACCTTAATATATAAACCCTACCACCTTAATATAAACCCTACCATCTTAATATATAAACCCTACCACCTTAATATATAAACCCTACCACCTTAATATATAAACCCTACCATCTTAATATATAAACCCTACCACCTTAATATATAAACCCTACCACCTTAATATATAAACCCTACCACCTTAATATATAAACCCTACCATCTTAATATATAAACCCTACCACCTTAATATATAAACCCTACCACCTTAATATATAAACCCTACCACCCTAATATATAAACCCTACCACCTTAATATATAAACCCTACCACCTTAATATATAAACCCTACCATCTTAATATATAAACCCTACCATCTTAATATATAAACCCTACCACCCTAATATATAAACCCTACCACCCTAATATATAAACCCTACCACCCTAATATATAAACCCTACCACCTTAATATATAAACCCTACCACCTTAATATATAAACCCTACCACCTTAATATATAAACCCTACCACCTTAATATATAAACCCTACCATCTTAATATATAAACCGTACCACCTTAATATATAAACCCTACCACCTTAATATATAAACGCTACCACCTTAATATATAAACCCTACCACCTTAATATATAAACCCTACCACCTTAATATATAAACCCTACCACCTTAATATATAAACCCTACCACCTTAATATATAAACCCTACCACCTTAATATATAAACCCTACCATCTTAATATATAAACCCTACCACCTTAATATATAAAACCCTACCACCTTAATATATAAACCCTACCATCTAATATATAAACCCTACCACCTTAATATATAACCCTACCACCTTAATATATAAACCCTACCATCTTAATATATAAACCCTACCACCTTAATATATAAACCCTACCACCTTAATATATAAACCCTACCACCTTAATATATAAACCCTACCATCTTAATATATAAACCCTACCACCTTAATATATAAACCCTACCACCTTAATATATAAACCCTACCACCCTAATATATAAACCCTACCACCTTAATATATAAACCCTACCACCTTAATATATAACCCTACCATCTTAATATATAAACCCTACCATCTTAATATATAAACCCTACCACCCTAATATATAAACCCTACCACCCTAATATATAAACCCTACCACCCTAATATATAAACCCTACCACCTTAATATATAAACCCTACCACCTTAATATATAAACCCTACCACCTTAATATATAAACCCTACCATCTTAATATATAAACCCTACCACCTTAATATATAAACCCTACCACCTTAATATATAAACCCTACCACCCTAATATATAAACACTACCACCTTAATATATAAACCCTACCACCTTAATATATAAACCCTACCATCTTAATATATAAACCCTACCACCTTAATATATAAACCCTACCACCTTAATATATAAACCCTACCACCTTAATATATAAACCCTACCACCCTTATATAACCCTACCACCTTAATATATAAACCCTACCACCCTAATATATAAACCCTACCACCTTAATATATAAACCCTACCACCTTAATATATAAACCCTACCATCTTATATATAAACCCTACCACCTTAATATATAAACCCTACCACCTTAATATATAAACCCTACCACCTTAATATATAAACCCTACCATCTTAATATATAAACCCTACCACCTTAATATATAAACCCTACCACCTTAATATATAAACCCTACCACCTTAATATAACCCTACCACCTTAATATATAAACCCTACCACCTTAATATATAAACCCTACCACCTTAATATATAAACCCTACCATCTTAATATATAAACCCTACCATCTTAATATATAAACCCTACCATCTTAATATATAAACCCTACCACCTTAATATATAAACCCTACCACCTTAATATATAAACCCTACCATCTTAATATATAAACCCTACCATCTTAATATATAAACCCTACCACCTTAATATATAAACCCTACCACCTTAATATATAAACCCTACCACCTTAATATATAAACCCTACCACCTTAATATAAACCCTACCACCTTAATATATAAACCCTACCACCTTAATATATAAACCCTACCATCTTAATATATAAACCCTACCACCTTAATATATAAACCCTACCACCTTAATATATAAACCCTACCACCTTAATATATAAACCCTACCACCTTAATATATAAACTCTACCACCTTAATATTCCCTACCACCTTAATATATAAACCCTACCACCTTAATATATAAACCCTACCACCTTAATATATAAACTCTACCACCTTAATATCCCTACCACCTTAATATATAAACCCTACCACCTTAATATATAAACCCTACCACCTTAATATATAAACTCTACCACCTTAATATCCCTACCACCTTAATATATAAACTCTACCACCTTAATATCCCTACCACCTTAATATATAAACCCTACCACCTTAATATATAAACCCTACCACCTTAATATATAAACCCTACCACCTTAAGGGGAGGTATTTAGTTTGTTCCCTACTGTTTCATCAAGACCCCCTTTCAAGATAAATTTGTACATTTTTCGGTAGAAAAATGTCCCGGCTGAAAGCCGGTTCCTCTTATATTACAGGCTCGCTATCGCTCGCCAGGATAAAATCGACACCCAAATGGCCCGAAAGGTCTTAAAATTGTCAGAAATGGGTCGAAAGTTCTTAAAATCGTCAACATAACGGGGCGAACGTCTTAAAATTAGAAAAGCAATGGGGCTAAACATGAGGGAGAAAGGGGTCCAGAAAAAGAAATCCCTCAAGTGGTGGAAATCTCCCCTGAAGACTATATATATATATATAACACACGGACACTGGCTGTTGTTACATCCATGGTGGAAAATAATCTCTTGGTTGACTCTATAATTATACCGGTTGCCTATATATATATATAGTCAATTTGGTCTCCAGACGATGGTAGATTGAATCCCTTTTAGCAGCTGATGTATCCATGCTTAAGGGGAGATTTCCACTTGAGGGACTTTTTTCTTGACCCCTTTCTCCCTCATGTTTAGCCCCATTGCTTTTGAGATGTTAAGACGTTCGCCCCATTAGTTTGGCGATTTTAAGAACCCTCGCCCCATTTCTGTCAATTTTAAGACCATTCGTGCCATTTAGGTGTCGATTTTTTCCTGGCGAGCGATAGCGAGCCTGCAATTTAAGGGGAACCGGCCTTCGGCCGGAAATGTTTTCTACCGAAAAATTTACAAATTTATCTTGAAAGGGGGTCAAGGGGGTGACATTTTAAGATTGCTGGAGTAGGAAACAAACTAAAAACCTCCCCTTAACCCTTTGAGTACCAGCGACGTGTGTTTTTATTTTATTCTAACTATATTTAGCCGATATTATGCCACTTTGGAAGGCTCTGTGGTAGTTCAAAGGGTGGGTTGAAATGGTTGGAAGTCGTGTTATTGCTATAGAGGTCTTTCCCAAGCTGTTGAAAATCGTTTAAGGGGAGATATCCACTCGAGGGATTTTTTTTCTGGACTCCTTTCTCCCTCATGTTTAGCTCCATTGCTTTTCTAATTTTAAGACGTTCGCCCCATTATTTTGACGATTTTAAGAACTTTCGACCCATTTTTGTCAATTTTAAGACCTTTCGTGCCATTTAGGTGTAGATTTTATCCTGGCGAGCGATAGCGAGCCTGTTATTTAAGAGGAACCGGCTTTCAGCCGGAACATTATTCTACCGAAAAATGTACAAATTTATCTTGAAAGGGGCTCAAGGGGGTGTAATCTTAAGCTTGATGGATATCTAGAGACCAAACTAAAAACCTCCCCTTAATATGGCCAGAATATAATCAAATGGACGTCCCTGGTACTGAAGGGGTTAATGGAAGACTATGAAACTACAATGTGTGTCTGTGTCGTAGTAATGCCAAGTTTTCATAATTGACATCATATTTCGCTACCAAATCTACGTTATAGCGGAGTAACCAAGGTAGTAACATGGCAATTTACCATATGCTGGGTAAAACTAGACTATAGTGCGAAACCCGTAGGACCTGTATACAATGACAATATAATATACTTAGTGACATTAAGGGGAGGTTTTTAGTTTGGTCTCTAGATATCCATCAAGCTTAAGATTACACCCCCTTGAGCCCCTTTCAAGATAAATTTGTACATTTTTCGGTAGAAAAAAGTCCCGGCTGAAAGCCGGTTCCTCTTATATTACAGGCTCGCTATCGCTCGCCAGGGTAAAATCGACACCTAAATGGCACGAAAGGTCTTAAAATTGACAGAATGGGGCGGAAATTCTTAAAAATCGCCAAACTAATGGGGCGAACGTCTTAAAATGTCAAAAGTAATGGGGCTAGACATGAGGGAGAAAGGGGTCCAGAAAAAAATCCCTCAAGTGGAAATCTCCCCTTAACCCTTTCAAGCTCCAATACGCGTTTCTGTTTTGTTTTCTGGTAATTATTAGACGATTTTATTCAGATTAGGAAGGGTATAATTATGGAAGTCAGAGGGTTGATTGAGATAGTCTTTACCCTTTTAATACCCACAGATCCTTCCTAAGCTGCATAACATCGTCTAATGATAGCCAAAATAAACTGCTAAAACGCGTCAGAGCTTGAAAGGGTTAAGGGTGGGGGTTGCTTTTGCTGTACCCCCTTCTCCCTCATGCTTAGACCCGTTGGTTTGGCGATATTAAGACCTCTTTGTGCCATTTAGGTGTCGATTTTTTTTTCCTGGCGAGCGATAGCAAGCCTGTAATTTACGAGGAACCGAAGGGGGGGAGGCATTGGGGGTATTTTTTGAAAGCTTGATGGAGGTCTTGGGAAGAAACTAGAAATAATAAATTAATAATATTTAAATAAACAAATAAATACCAATAGATAATAATCTCCCCTTAAGGGGAGGTTTTTAGTTGATTCCCTAGACTTCCATCAAACTTAAAATTACTCCCCCTAGACCCCCTTTTCAAGATAAATTTGTACATTTTTCGATAGAAAAATGTCTCGGCCGAAGGCCGGTGCCCCTTAAATTACAGGCTCGCTATCGCTCGCCAGGAAAAATCGACACCTAAATGGCACGAATGGTCTTAAAATTGACAGAAATGGGGCGAGGGTTCTTAAAATCGCCAAACTAATGGGACAAGCGTCTTTAAATCTCACAAGCAATGGGGCTAAACATGAGGGAGAAAGAGGTTCAGAAAAAAATCCTCCCGGTGGAAATCTCCCCTTAACCCCTTCAGTACCAGTGACATCCTGTTCATCATATTCTGGCAATTAGACGATTATATTCAACTTAGTGAGGACGTTCACCTCCTAGAAGCCTACAGACTATCTCAATTAACCCTATTAGCTACCACATATCCTTCCTCAACTTCATAAAATCGTCTAAATGTAGCTAGAATACAATGAAAAAAGACGTCGGCGGTACAGAAAGGGTTAAGGGTCATTTTTGCAGACGCAGAACTATATGCAACAATCTGATTTGCTTTGAAGCTCTGCAACTGCCAATTGAGCTCATCTTGTTAGTTCCTGTTATGCAAATCAAGTGGTATATATAAGTTCCTGTTATGCAAATCAAGTGGTATATATAAGTTCCTGTTATGCAAATTAAGTGGTATATAAGTTCCTGTTATGCAAATCAAGTGGTATATGAGTTCCTGTTATGCAAATCAAGTGGTATATATAAGTTCCTGTTATGCAAATCAAGTGGTATGTATAAGTTCCTGTTATGCAAATCAAGTGGTATATATAAGTTCCTGTTATGCAAATCAAGTGGTATATATAAGTTCCTGTTATGCAAATCAAGTGGTATGTATAAGTTCCTGTTATGCAAATCAAGTGGTATGTATAAGTTCCTGTTATGCAAATCAAGTGGTATATATAAGTTCCTGTTATGCAAATCAAGTGGTATATATAAGTTCCTGTTATGCAAATCAAGTGGTATATATAAGTTCCTGTTATGCATTTCAAGTGGTATATATAAGTTCCTGTTATGCAAATCAAGTGGTATATATAAGTTCCTGTTATGCAAATCAAGTGGTATATATAAGTTCCTGTTATGCAAATAAAGTGGTATATAAGTTCCTGTTATGCAAATCAAGTGGTATATATATAAGTTCCTGTTATGCAAATCAAGTGGTATATATATAAGTTCCTGTTATGCAAATCAAGTGGTATATATAAGTTCCTGTTATACAAATCAAGTGGTATATATAAGTTCCTGTTATGCAAATCAAGTGGAATATATAAGTTCCTGTTATGCAAATCAAGTGGTATATATAAGTTCCTGTTATGCAAATCAAGTGGTATATATAAGTTCCTGTTATGCAAATCAAGTGGTATATATATAAGTTCCTGTTATGCAAATCAAGTGGTATATTTAAGTTCCTGTTATGCAAATCAAGTGGTATATATAAGTTCCTATTATGCAAATCAAGTGGTATATATAAGTTCCTGTTATGCAAATCAAGTGGAATATATAAGTTCCTGTTATGCAAATCAAGTGGTATATATATAAGTTCCTGTTATGCAAATCAAGTGGTATATATAAGTTCCTGTTATGCAAATCAAGTGGTATATATAAGTTCCTGTTATGCAAATCAAGTGGTATATATAAGTTCCTGTTATGCAAATCAAGTGGTATATATAAGTTCCTGTTATGCAAATCAAGTGGTATATATAAGTTCCTATTATGCAAATCAAGTGGTATATATAAGTTCTTGTTATGCAAATCAAGTGGTATATATAAGTTCCTGTTATGCAAATCAAGTGGTATATAAAAGTTCCTGTTATGCAAATCAAGTGGTATATATAAGTTCCTGTTATGCAAATCAAGTGGTATATATAAGTTCCTGTTATGCAAATAAAGTGGTATATATAAGTTCCTGTTATGCAAATAAAGTGGTATATATAAGTTCCTGTTATGCAAATCAAGTGGTATATATAAGTTCCTGTTATGCAAATCAAGTGGTATATATAAGTTCCTGTTATGCAAATCAAGTGGTATATATAAGTTCCTGTTATGCAAATCAAGTGGTATATATAAGTTCCTGTTATGCAAATCAAGTGGTATATATAAGTTCCTGTTATGCAAATCAAGTGGTATATATAAGTTCCTGTTATGCAAATCAAGTGGTATATATAAGTTCCTGTTATGCAAATCAAGTGGTATATATAAGTTCCTGTAATGCAAATCAAGTGGTATATATAAGTTCCTGTTATGCAAATCAAGTGGTATATATAAGTTCCTGTTATGCAAATCAAGTGGTATATATAAGTTCCTGTTATGCAAATCAAGTGGTATATATAAGTTCCTGTTATGCAAATCAAGTGGTATATATAAGTTCCTGTTATGCAAATCAAGTGGTATATATAAGTTCCTGTTATGCAAATCAAGTGGTATATATAAGTTCCTGTTATGCAAATCAAGTGGTATATATAAGTTCCTGTTATGCAAATCAGGGGATATCTATAACATTTGACTATTCTTCATTAAGGGAGGTGACCTGCTTTTTGTTCTCTCCTTTTCTCTCTTTCTCTGGCTTGTATCCATTCGGCCCCATTCAGCCTACTGTTTTAAGACGTTTATCCCCATCCAGGTGTCAATTTTTTACTGGTGAGCGATACCAAGCCAGCATTGTATGGAGAAATCCGGCTTCGCCGGAGACATTTTTCTATCGAAAAATGTACAAATTAAGATTGCTGTCAAAACAAAAATATATATGCTGGCTCGCTACCGCTCGCCAGGAAAATATTGACACCTGACACCTGTCTTAAAACAGTAGGCTGAATGGGGCCGAATGGATACAAACCAAAGAGAGAGGAAGAGAAAGAGAAAAAAGCGAGGTTGGCTCCCTTAAATATAGCGTATTGTAGATATTAGCCTGCAGTTTGCCAGATGGAACTGAGCGCGTGTGTGGTCAGCCTTACATAATAGACATAAAGAGCGGTGAGGTGTGGGGCCCTGATGCAAAATATCGGCAGTGGTGAGGCTTCATCCCACTGTTGGGGCTTCATTGACGTCACGGTGGGATGGAGGGGAGGGGGGAATCACGAAGGTTAAGTTGTGTATATATATATATATATATATATATATATATATATATATATATATATATATATATACTGTATATACACCGGGAGGGGGGAGGGGGCTTGGTAAAACCATATTTTGGACCTAAAATCATAACTATTGCCTAAATTCAAAAAATCTTTTTTGACTGACGTTCGCATTCACGCAACAAATGTTCATGTGAAATTTGGTGAAAATCCGTCCAACGGTCTAGGAGTAGTTCCGAGACAGACGGACGACGACGACAACGACGACAGACATTTTTGTCGTGTGGTACCCACTATACTGGGGGGCGATACCAAACTCTGCTTACGCAGAGTTGATAATTATATTACTTAAGCGTGGTTTCCACATAGCGATTTTGATTCATTGTTTTGTCTTTTTACTGTGTTCGTAAACGTTTTGCTTTGTTTATTTTGCAAGTTTTACATTATAATATGTATATACAGTATATATATATATATATATATATATATATATATATATATATATATATATATATATACACATAAATTTATATATATATATAATAATATATATACTGTATAATAATGACAGTAAAACTAGCCGCCAATTAAACAAATATGCTTAGTTTATACTGACAGCATAACCTATCTTATAACGTTGTAGCTAAAGGAGTAAGTGTAGTGTGGTTATGTGTGAGTGTATAATTACACGTGTGCGTTTTTTAATTTTTTCAATGGTGTGCACTGGGAGTAAAATATTTAAGTTACCCTAAATAAATAGTTTTCTGTAACTTTCAAAACACAGAAAATGTAGTTTGTAAGGTAGACAAAAGTAAAAATATTCCATGCCACTTATACTGTAAGTCTTATCTAAAACAGTTGGAAATACATCAATATTGTCCTAATCATAGCCACTAGAGTATGAATTAATGATATAAATTACTACAGTATACCTCCAGAAAGCACACTAACAAATACAATATCAGCATCACACCCTTTGTGAGTACGTTTCAAAGTTTTAGGAGTGTTTAGCAGTATTTACTGTTTTCCTTTTAATATATTAAGTAGGATGGGTTATTTTGGGAATTTTGTAAGCGTTTCTTTTAATAGGCGGCTAGTGTTAACGTCACGAAATAATAATATATGCGTTCAGAACACAGTGGTTCACAGTATATCTACTTGTGAGTGGGGCTGATGGGCAAATTATAATTGTTAGCAGTGATTTCTTGAGGTATAGTAATTATATCATTAATTCATATTCTAGTGGCTATGATTAAGAAAACATTGATGTATTTCCAAATGTTTTGAATAAGACGTACAGTTTAGGTGGTGTGGAATATTTATACTTTTGTCTACCTTACAAACTACATGTTCTGTCTTTTGAAAGTCACAGAAAACTAGTTTGTTCAGGGTAACTTAAATATTACACTCCCAGCGCACACCATTGCAAAAACTAAAAAAACGCACACGTAAAATTATACACTCACACATAACAACACTTTAACACTTACTCCCGTAATTGTTTAGTTTATGTCCTCTTTTTCTAGTTATTAAAAACGTATTCTATGGTGTATTATATGATATATAGTAGCAATAGAACTGTTCAAATGACCTGGGAAGTGTATATTAAACCAAATACAAAACTTTGAGTAGTGCGCGGTATTAGAGTAAGTCCACGGATGTGTTGTTTACATTTTGGGTTTGGAGCGACCTGTTGCCTACTCTAAATGCTCCGTTGTATGCGTATTTCCTTAATTGACCGACAGGTGGCGTGCGGGTGGTAGCGGTCGTTGGATTTTAGGCCACTAGAGGGCCGGTGGTAAGTGTGAAATTACAAACCAATTATCTAGTTATTTAGGCTACTTTAACAATATTTATAGGTTTTTATTAATACCAATAAGTATTATTTGTGATTTTTGAGGTGGCAGATATTATATTTTATCTAAAATATGCATAATTGTTAATTCAATTTGAATTTATTGTTCTCGAACTTTCGGTGACCCTAGAGGACCCGCGTGGAGTCAAGGGGTCATTCTCAGTGTTCTAGTTTCCAGCCAGCGATTAACATGTCTAACTTGTCTTGTGAAAAGTGCGATGGTGGAATCCATAATTTCTATCATCGATACAAAGATGCAGCCGACGACCTCTACAACCTTTGTGTGAGCCATGGTCTTGTTTTAGACCAGCGGTAGCCAAGTTGTATAATCCTGCTGAGGTAAGAGATATGTGTTTTTTATCATTTTTCAATACAATTTTTAGGTTAGGTTAGGTTAGGTTAGGTTAGGTTAGGTTAGGTTAGTTTCTTAAACTGCATAAAAACAACAGGGGGTTGTAGGGGGTTGGTGGGAGGGGGGTGGGGGGAAGGGGGGAGAGTAGGACATAAACTAAACAATTACCCCGGTTTCTCGTAAATTACAGGCTCACTGTCGTTCGCTAGGAAAAAAATCGACACCTAAATAGCACGAAAGGTCTAAATATTGACAAAGAAATGGGGCTAAAAATCTTAAAATCGGCAAACTAAATGGACCGATTGTCTTATAATCTCAAAACTAATGGGGCTAACCATGAGGGAGAAGGGTGTCCAAAAAAACAGACCCATCTCCCCTTAATTGGCTCACTGCGTACTCATTGGTCCGTCTACCCTCTCTTTATTACCGTGTATATAGATCATATACCGGTAATTTGTATATGAATGTTATAATTCATGGGAGAGGTGTTGCAGGATATAGTCTGTTCATTCTGGGTTGGCCAATTCTAGGTTAATTGGGCAGAAATCGTAAATTATAACCTCTCATAACTAAAACAGGACTAGAGTAATCGAGCTAATATTTCTACCACATAGGGAATAGGTGTGGAAATTGACAGCTCATTTGCTCTAGCCCTTTTTGAGTTACAGAGGTTAGTGGTTACGATTGCTGCCCAACCTAGAATGAACGGACTATAGCTGTTGTAGATAAGCTTTAGGAATGCAGTATACAGTATATATAATGAACGGACTATAGCTGTTGTAGATAAGCTTTAGGAATGCAGTATATATAATGAACGGACTATAGCTGTTGTAGATAAGCTTTAGGAATGCAGTATACAGTGTATATAATTTCAGAGGCGTAGGTATGATTTATTATTATTTTTTTTTTTTTTGCCTTTTTTTTTGAGAGAGAGAGAGAGAGAGAGATTGGTAATGTTTCTGAAGTTATTAAGGAGGAGGTAGTCGTTTTTTCTGGACCCCCTTCTCCCTCGTGTTTAGCATATTTGTTTTGAGATTTCAAAAAGTTTGTTCCATTACTTTGGCGATTTTGAGTCCTTTCGCCCCATTTTTGTTGTCAATATTAAGACCTTTCGTGCCATTTAGGCGTCGATTATTTTCCTGGCGAGAGATAGTTGGAACGTCTTTTTCTACCGAAAAATGTACACATTTATCTCGAAGGGGGCTCTTGGGAGTGTTTGTTTAAACTTGATGAAGGTCTAGGGAGGAATCTAAGAACATTAATAATAGCACAATGTAAACAAATAAAATAGTACCCCCTTTAATACACACACACACACACACACACACACACACACACACACACACACACACACACACACACACACACACACACACACACACACACACACACACACACACACACACACACACACACACACACACACACCTGCACTACCGAGGATTAACCCCCCATTGTAGTACCCGCACCCTCTTTACCTCACTTACCAAAACAGTTTCTGTATGTATGTATGTCTGTGTGCATACGTGAGCGTTTGTGTATACGGACATGTGCACACTTACTGCATGTTCTTATGTTCCTATATATGTATGTATATGTATGTGCGCACGTACGTGTATATACGTATGTTCTGTATATGAGTAAGTTAATAAATGTGTAAATGTACTGTATATCACTTACTCTCACGGTTATTTTATGATAATTTGTATTCTGCACATGCATCATTATTGTATTTATTTATTTTGTTTGTAAACTAAGCTTACCATCCTCATATCTGTACATCTCATGTTCATCCACTAAATTGTAAAATGTGTATTTTCAGCTCATGAGGCTGCCATTCTTTAATAAACCGTTTATTATTATTATTATTATTACACACACACACACACACACACAGCCCGTAGCCTAGTAGGTAGAGCTCTCGTCTCACACACGAGGGGTCGGGGTTCAATCCCCGGCCGGGCGGAGACAAATTGGGCTTGTCTCCTTTCATGTGTTAGCCTCAGTTCACCTAGCTGTAAATAGGTACCTGGAATAAGTGGACGACGTTGTGACGTCCCATCTGGGGTTGGCAAAAATGGTACAAGGCGAGATGGGTATCATATGGTTCACCTAAGCTGATGGCTACCTAAGCCTTCGGGCGAGACGGTACCGTCTATAGTGAGAATGGTACCATACAGATCCACCCTAAGCCTTCGTTTCCGATGTCGCCAATTGGCTAAATACAGACTACACACACATCCACAGCCATTCCAACAGTACATAAAACACTTAACATGCATTTCACGCAATAAATTCCCAGTTAAGGAGGCGCGATAATAATGAGCTTACCTCACATTGCGTGGATTCCCCTTGACGAACAAGTAACTGAGTAACACACACACACACACACACTCACACACACACACACACACACACACACACACACACACACACACGGAATTTCGGTGTGAGTATTCTAGGTTCGAGTCCTTGGAGTGCCACATGTATTTGTTGACTTCGTTAATTGAGTTTAGAAGTAAGGTTAGTTGGTGATACAATATGAGTATGTTAATTTGTTTCATTACAGGTTCGAGTAGTATTTATATTACTGGAGTCCTTATAGCTATGACTACATTAAATTGACCCATTCCAAATACATAGTCTGTATTTACTGTATCAAATTGGCGTTATTATTTACGCATTTTATTCGTTATTTTAACCCCCTTGAGGTCTGGGACGCATTTTGACGGATTATTCTGGCTATCATTAGACGATTTTATACAACTTAGGAAGAATCTGTGGGAATGAAAAGGTTGCATACGATCTCAATTAAGGGGCTACTGGCCGGTTTTTAGGGCTATTCATGTATTTATTCCCTTATTTTTTAGTTTCCTCGCTAGACCTCAAACAAGCTTCGAAATACACCCCCTAGACCCCCCTTCAAGATTAATTTGTAAATTTTTCGGTAAAAGAATGTTCCGGCCGAAGGCCGATATTTCTTAAAATTATAGGCTCGCTATCGCTCGCCAGGAATAAAACGACACTTAAATGGCACGAAAGGTCTTAATATTGACAACAAAATGGGGCGAAAGGTCTTAAAATCGACAAATTAATGGAAAGAACATCTTAAAATCTCAAAACTAATATGCTAAAGTTGTAGTGATGATGACAGTAGTAGTGATGATGAGAGTAGTAGTGATGATGGTGAGAGTAGTAGTAGTAGTGATGATAGTAATGGTGATAGTGACCAGTAGTGATGATGCTGACCCATCGCAGAGTTGGGTATGCCGTTTTGATTTTGGGCAAAACGGCACGTCTACTTTATTTTATTTATTTATTTATTTTATTTACGATCTCAATACTATTGAGGTCGTTTTAACCCATTTGAGTCGTATAGGTAGATTACAAATTAAGAAGATCGTCTAATGGTAAACAGAATATGATGAAAATTACGGTTCCATGTCATCTCAACCAGTAGACCATTTCAACCAGTAGCTCTCAACCAGTGCCAAATCAACCCAGACCAACCAAACCAGTGCCAAAATATAGTACTAACCTAACCTAACCGTATTGGTTGATTTGGTACTGGTTGAGAGCTACTGGTTGAAATGGTCTACTGGTTGAGTTGACCGGTCACCGAAAATTACGCCATGTTGTTATCGCACACTATACATTAGTTAGGCTATATTACGCCAAGCAAAATATAATGCATTAGCAAACTCTAATTCATTTTCTTTTAATTTTCCTATACATTTGCCAACACGTCTTGCGGTTACAGATATATTTAAAGTTATGCTATACCAGTATACCTGTATTAACCCCTTCTGTACCGGCGACATCATTTAAATTATATTCTGGCTACTGTTAGATGGATGTTATTCAGTTTAAAACGAGCCTCCAGCAATTAACAGTCTTCGAACTATCTCACTTAACACTCAAACTCACAGGCCTATGCTTAGTGGATATGCAATTACTTCTTTCATTTCCTTTATCATTTGTGGGTGAAATCCCTCTGGACCAGGTGAGTTGTCTCTTTGTAGCTTATCAATAATATGCCTTATTTCCTCACATGTGAATTCCATTTGCGATAATATTGGCCGGGCCATCCCTATTTTCATTGTTTGGTATCGGTACTTCCCCTTCTGGTTCCCTGGTAAATAGCCTACTGAACTAAGGTATTATATTGATACCTTTGCCTTGTTTTTATCATTTAAAGTTTTAATGCTTTTATCAGCGTCTATGCATATTTCATTTACACTGGTTGTTGTTTTGTTTTTTTATTGTACATATTTCCAAAATAAATTCTCCTTATCCTCATCCTTCCAATTAGTCCCATAACTCCCCGCACAACCCCCGCATATCATGTTGCCCGTGTGCAGCCCTCTGCTGTTCCTCAAGTTTACGCTAAAACCTAAAATTATGGGGAGCGACATATTGCCGAGATAATATATATATATTTTAGTTACCCAGTTATTTCCGTTTTCTATGAATATAAGAGCTTTAGAGAAAACGATAGTTTATTAATTAAGACTGACTTAAATATATAATATTGTTGATGATATACAACTTGTAAAACTTCGCAATTGACAAATATATTGATTGGGAAGTACTACCATGTGAGTAATATTACTGTAGAAATACTTAACAGATACAATTTTCCTAAATAATTGGAAGTAATTAAACATAATCGATGATAGAGATACGCTACCCAGACTATATAATTCCTCGCTAGTAAATACAATATGAATAAATTAAGAAATATCGGCCTTCGGCCGGAACATTCTTTTACCGAAAAATTTACAAATTAATCTTGAAGGGGGGTCTAGGGGGTGTATTTCGAATTTGCCAGAATATATTATGATGATTTCGTGAATATACTTTTCGTAAAAATATATATTATAATTTATTTTGTACATTTAATTAAGTAAATATGATATATATAATAAAAACACTATTTCAACATGTATACATTTTGAATGATAGGTTATATATCTGCGGTGACTGACTCCAGCCACAGTTCTTTGAATTAACTCGTACTAGTGAGACGTGTTTTGTAAATCGTGCGCAAAATCTTTACTTATCTACAAGTAGGCCTACTTCTGTTTAGTAATTTGCCTACATACAGTAGGCTACACTACTTAAATAATATATTATTTACTTATAAGTCATTAAAACTTGTTGCGGCGATAAATCTGTGTTGTAGAATTGGCCTACTATAAAGTAACCAATTCATATCGATAAATGGAGTTCGTCGTAAACAAGGACTCTTGCCTAACTTCATTGGTGGTGTATGGATTAAGCTACAACCCACCAAAATGTACATCTGTGAAGTATCCCACAGAGTTAAAAATTAAGGTACAAAATACTGTTAAAAAACTATTTAGACGGAGAAAATTCATAACTCAGAAAAAAATCACTTTAAAAGAGCATAACTGGGTTTGGGAAACATTAACTAAGGAAAAACAAAAATATTTGAGGTATCAATTCGACTCAGAGTTGCACCTGCGTCTCCCACTTGGTACACACCTTGTACAGTGTAAGTGGAAGTTGGGGCGCCGGACCGTTCACAAATTCATTGTTGATGTGAATTATCACCACCCCGCTGAGGGGGTGGATGTTCCTGAGGGGGTGGATGTTCCTGAGGGGGTGGATGTTTCTGAGGGGGTGGATGTTCCTGAGGGGGTGGATGTTGCTGAGCGGAGGGATGGTGCTGAGGGGGTGGATGTTCCTGAGGGGGTGGATGTTCCTGAGGGGGTGGATGTTCCTGAGGGGGTGGATGTTCCTGAGGCGTGAGATGTTCCTGAGGGGACGGATGTTCCTGAGGGGGTGGATGTTCCTGAGGGGACGGATGTTCCTGAGGGGGTGGATGTTCCTGAGAGGGTGGATGTTCCTGAGGGGGTGGATGTTCCTGAGAGGGTGGATGTTCCTGAGGGGGTGGATGTTCCTGAGAGGGTGGATGTTCCTGAGGGGGTGGATGTTCCTGAGGGGACGGATGTTCCTGAGGGGACGGATGTTCCTGAGGGGGTGGATGTCCCTGAGGGGGTGGATGTTCCTGAGGGGGAGGATGTTCCTGAGGGGGTGGATGTTCCTGAGGGGATGGATGTTCCTGAGGGGGCGGATGTGGCTGGTGGACCTTCCATCAGTCAGCTACGGTACTGTGAAAATAAAAAACAACTTCAAAGGGCAAAAGACTCCATCAGTCAGGACATAGTAAATCAATATATGATGCTATACCCCGACACAACAAAACGACCGGAGGGAATGACACCCACACAGGTTCGCCGCTGGAGACAGCAACAAAGTCGGCGATACACTATCAACGCAGCAAAATGGTGGCGTGAGCAGGATGAAGGGGGTGGCCAGGTTGAAGGAAGTGGCCAGGTTGAAGGGGGTGGCCAGATCGAAGGGGGTAGCCAGGATGAAGGGGGTGGCCAGGTTGAAGGGGGTGGCCAGGTTGAAGGGGGTGGCCAGGATGAAGGGGGTGGCCAGGTTGAAGGGGGCCTCCTGGTCTGCTGTCAGTCGGCTGATGGAGCTTCTATCAGTCAGGTACGATACTGTGAAAATAAAAAACAACTTCAAAGGGCAAAAGACTCCATCAGTCAGGACATAGTAAATCAATATATGATGCTATACCCCGACACAACAAAACGACCGGAGGGAATGACACCCACACAGGTTCGCCGCTGGAGACAGCAACAAAGTCGGCGATACACTATCAATGCAGCAAAATGGTGGCGTGGGCAGGATGAAGGGGGTGGCCAGGTTGAAGGAAGTGGCCAGGTTGAAGGAAGTGGCCAGGTTGAAGGGGGTGGCCAGATCGAAGGGGGTAGCCAGGTTGAAGGGGGTGGCCAGGATGAAGGGGGTGGCCAGGATGAAGGGGGTGGCCAGGTTGAAGGGGGCCTCCTGGTCTGCTGTCAGTCGGCTGATGGAACTTCTATCAGTCAGGTACGATACTGTGAAAATAAAAAACAACTTCAAAGGGCAAAAGACTCCATCAGTCAGGACATAGTAAATCAATATATGATGCTATACCCCGACACAACAAAACGACCGGAGGGAATGACACCCACACAGGTTCGCCGCTGGAGACAGCAACAAAGTCGGCGATACACTATCAACGCAGCAAAATGGTGGCGTGAGCAGGATGAAGGGGGTGGCCAGGTTGAAGGAAGTGGCCAGGTTGAAGGGGGTGGCCAGATCGAAGGGGGTAGCCAGGATGAAGGGGGTGGCCAGGTTGAAGGGGGTGGCCAGGTTGAAGGGGGTGGCCAGGTTGAAGGGGGTGGCCAGGTTGAAGGGGGCCTCCTGGTCTGCTGTCAGTCGGCTGATGGAGCTTCTATCAGTCAGGTACGATACTGTGAAAATAAAAAACAACTTCAAAGGGCAAAAGACTCCATCAGTCAGGACATAGTAAATCAATATATGATGCTATACCCCGACACAACAAAACGACCGGAGGGAATGACACCCACACAGGTTCGCCGCTGGAGACAGCAACAAAGTCGGCGATACACTATCAACGCAGCAAAATGGTGGCATACTCAGAACGGAGATGGAAAGGGAGCCCGTGGAAACTGATTAAATATTTTGTACAAAAGCTTTTTATTCTAGATATGTATTGATTTTTCTTTTTTTTTCGTCATTTGTTTTACTTTTGTTTTTGAAGGTTATTAATTATCAAATATCACATATTCTACGTGTATTCTTATTTTAATTAATGCTAATAACTATTTGTTCTATGCATGTTTTTTACTTTGCTTAATAATGTTTTGTTTTTAAAGGATGCTAGTTTCATAATAATATGGCATATATTGCATTAACCCTAATTCTGTAACGGCGACGTCTTTTATATTTTATTCTAGCTATATTTACACGTTTTTGTATAGTTTAAGAAGGATCTTCGGTAGTAAATAGGCTTAAGTGAGAAAGTTTGAAGCCTGTTAATTACTGGAGACCATTTTAAGCTTGGTAAGATCGTCTAATAGTAGCTAGAATAAAGTTAAAAGAACTGCATTAACAAGAATTTACATTATACTATTTTACAGAGCTAGGATTTACATCTGACAACCATACACTCTATAAATCAATGGAATCAAACGGGCATATAAAAACATTGGGTATATATATTTGTTTTCTATGAAAGTGAAGAAGACAACAGGCAGAACTGCCAGTGGTGAGTGCCTCCCCCGAGTTGATTGAGTGACAGGGCCAAAATCAAGGGACGTTCGAGCCAAAATGCCTGGACACACGGAGTTTGAAGCAATTTTAGTGGAAGGGGGAAAGACTGATTCTGGGAGAGAGTTCCAGAGCTCAGCTGTTGAAAAGAAGAAAGAAGATGGTATTTACCTCTCTATCCTGTGATAGAAGTGGTTAATTAACCCCTTCAGATTCATATGACGCAGAGGTTGCCAGATTAGCAATAAGAAATAGAGTTCTCTCACTCTTATAATTACCTCTCCAAAATTAGTTTTCTGCCCACAGCTAACTCAAAGACAACTGCAGAGGTTCAAGTAACTAAACTAAAGGTTTCTAAATATCCCTGATGGTAACAAAGGCTTTAAAGTATCCCTAAAGGCTCAAAATCGCGTCATATGTCGGAGAGTGTTAATAGACCTTTAACCCCTTCTGTACCACCCCGTCCTTTTAACTTCATTCTAGCTACTATTAGACTATTTTATTTGCTAAAAAGGGCCTCTAGCAAGTACCAGGCTTCGAACTATCTCACTGAACCCTTTTTAAAGCAAGTGGTGACGACAATCTTACTATTGACCAAATCAAAGATGCAGGTGATGGAGCAGTAGCACTTAAGGGGGGTCACCGGCTTTGTTTCTCTTTCTCTCATTTTCTCTCTTTCCCTGGCTTGTATCCATTCGTCCCAATTCAGCCAACTGTTTTAAGACGTTTATTCCCATCCAGGTGTCAATTTCTTCCTGGCGAGCGATAGCGAGCCAGCATTGTATGGAGAAGTCCGGCTTCGCCAGAGACATTTTTCTATCGAACAATGTACAAATTTAGCTTGCTGTCAAAACAAAAATATATATGTGCTGGCTCGCTACCATTCGCCAGGAAAATGTTGACACCTGGATGGGGATAAACATCTTAAAACAGTAGGCTGAATGGGGCCGAATGGATACAAGCCAAAGAGAGAGGGAGAGAAAGAGAAAAAAGCAAGGTGGGCCCCTTAACAAACTAGCCAAACTATACACAACATTTTTGCAATGTCGAAAGGTTCCTAAAGCCTGGAAAAATGCCTCCATTATTCTCATTCACAAACAAGGAGACGCTAAAGACCTGATAAACTATCGACCAATTAGCTTGCTTTCTATTTAGTATAGGAGGCGTATAGTAACATAGTGACCTAAACGACACCATGCTATCGATCAATTAGCTTGCTTGCTGTTTAGTATATGAGGCGTATAGTAACATAGTGGCCTAAACGACACCATGCTATCGATCAATTAGCTTGCTTGCTGTTTAGTATATGAGGCATATAGTAACATAGTGGCCTAAACGACACCATGCTATCGATCAATTAGCTTGCTTGCTGTTTAGTATATGAGGCGTATAGTAACATAGTGGCCTAAATGACACCATGCTATCGATCAATTAGCTTGCTTGCTGTTTAGTATATGAGGCGTATAGTAACATAGTGGCCTAAATGACACCATGCTATCGATCAATTAGCTTGCTTGCTGTTTAGTATATGAGGCGTATAGTAACATAGTGGCCTAAACGACACCATGCTATCGATCAATTAGCTTGCTTGCTGTTTAGTATATGAGGCGTATAGTAACATAGTGGAGGTGTGGTGGAGTGGTCTTGCCACTGGCCTGGTAATCCAAAGGTCCCGGGTTCAAATCCCGATGTATCAATGGGAAGATATTATTGGGATGGAATTTGTGCTGTACCTAGTATCAGTGCATTACCACAAGCCCACCGAAACGTCAATAAAATACCCTCATTGTTCCCTGATTAAATAGCACTGTATGAATATTCCCATATTCAAAATATGCTATAGGGGTGCAATGCCTGGTGAGTTATCTGCTCAACAGGTGGCGTTGTGTGTGTGTAAGTGTGAGAGTCCGAGTGTAAGGGGTGAGACAGTGAAGCACGGGAACGAGGTGGCTTCAGAGATGGGGTCGTTTCGGGCCATGAGTGAGCACCGTGCCTCATGTGAAGGCAAGATGGCAGGTGCTCGTTGTACTCTACGTGCTTCACATGTCTCACTCCCTAGACTGGAACAAGACCTCACGGGCTTCACTGTTCATTGTAAAGCGGTGAATGTTAAGGCTCTCAGCCTATGCCCGAGAGGAAGTAAGTTGGAATATAGAAAAAAAAAAAAAAAAAAAAAAAAAAAAAAAAAAATTGCCTAAATGACACCATGCTATCAATCAATTAGCTCGCTTGCTGTTTAGTATATGAGGCGTATTGTAACATAGTGGCCTAAATGACACCATGGCCGAAACGGAGTTAAGTATGGCATCGTCTTCCCAAACCCTTCTACTACCCCGGGAAATCAACAAGAAGCGTAAGCGCCACTCGCAGGGTGTCAAACGAAAGCCGAGTCTATTATTGTGAATCTTTATTATTTTATATGTAAAGATAGAATTAGGGTTTATAGTTCAAATTATGTCTTTGGAAGTGATAAAATAGTTAAAACAAAGCTATTTCATGTTAATTTTCTAGTATTTCTTCTCATATTCCTTCAAGGCTTCCACAAAATTACTCCGGTTTGACACCCAACATGGTCGAAAATCCCACTAAAATTGTCACCAACCGGATAGGCAGAACACTGTAGATTCAAATCAGCCAAGAGAACAAGAAGGGTTCCGAAGTATGGGCTCACAAACTATGCACCTATAGTCTATTCGATGTAAGTAGGCGAGAAATCATGACCTCTATCCTCTGTAACTCAAAAAGGGCAAGAGCAAATTGGCTGTAAATTCCCACATCTATTTCTTGACTGACTCTTTCCAAATGGTAGAAATATTAGCTCGATTACTCTAGCCGTTGTTGAGTTACAGAGGTTAGAGGTCATGATTTCTCGCCTACTTACAGCGAATAGACTATAGTAGGTCTCAAATTTATTTCGGAAACTAGACGTTGGTTTGGTATGTGATCACAAAGGTCTTCGGCTGGGACATTTTTCTACCGAAAAATTTACAAATCTATCTCGAAGGGGTGTCATGATTTTTTTTTGTAAAGCTTGATGGAGGTCTAGGGAAGAAACTAATAAATAATATATGAATTGACCAATAAATAAACGCTCCCCCCTTAACTTAATTTTAGCAATGATATTTAATAAACTCCATTAGTTATTTCAATTCATTACCTTTCTCACTATTGATTTATACCAAAAATATTTAATAAACATTAAATATAAATATATATAAATTATATATATATATATACATATATATATATATATATATATATATATATATATATATATATATATATATAAGATATATAGAGATATATATATAGAGAGAGATATATATATATATATATATATATATATAGAGAGAGAGAGAGAGAGAGAGAGAGAGTATATACTGTATAATTATATATCGTTATCAATACGTAATATCATAAAAGTGGTCAGAATTCCCCCACACCGTCGTTATCGTCTCGGTCCCATCTTCTTTAACGACCCCGGGAAAATATAAGAAAGAAAACGGAAAATTACACCCAGACCCCAACGAAAACGGAGACTGACTGGGCTTAAGGAGGGAGGGGGGAGGGGAGGGGTCGATTTTCTGGTCCCCCTTCTTCCTCATGTTTAGCCCCATTAGTTTTCACATTTTAAGACCTTCGGCCCATTAATTTGGAAATTTTAAGACCTTTCGCCCCATTTTTGGGGCAATATTTAGATTTTTTCCTGGCGAGCGATAGCGAGCCTGCAATTAAAGATAAACCGGCCTTCGGCCGGGAAATGTTTCTATCTTGAAGGAGGGTCTGGGGGGGGATGTTTTTTTAAGCTTGATGGATGTCTAGGGAGGAAACTAAAAATAATATATAAATACATAACAGCAAAAATATACGCCCATCCTCCCTTAACCCCTTCTGTACCGGCGACGGACTTCTAATTCGATTTCACCCACATTATAACGATTTTGTGAAGCTTGGGAAGGATGTATGGTAGCTAAAAGGACCAATATGTGATAGTGTGTAGCCTTTTAATGGGTAGACGTTCTTCTTAAGCTGAATAAACATGGCCAGGATGACACTCGGTTAAGCTATATTATCTTACAATATTTCTGACTTGAAATATGGTTGTTTTTTCTGTCCCTCCTTCTCCCTCATGTTTAGGCCCTTTAGTTTGCAGATTTTAAAACGTTCGGCCCATTAATTTGTCGATTTAACGATTTTTCACCCCATTTATTTGTCAATTTTAAGACCTTTCGTGCCATTTAGAAGTCATGCTTTTTACCTGGCGATAGATAGCGAGCCTGTAATTTAGGAGGAACCGGACTCTCTAGATCTTCGACCAGGACCTTTATCTACCAAACAAATGTACAAATTTATCTAGAAATATTTTGTTTTCGGTTTTTTTCAGCTTGGTAGAGGTCTAAAGAGGAAACGAAGAAACACAATATAAGTTACAATAAAATAATATACCTATAAATTTCCCCTTAAGGGGAGATCTCCACTTGAGGGACTTTTTCTTGACCCCTTTCTCCCTAATGTCTAGCCCCATTGCTTTTGAGATTTTAAGACGTTTACCCCATAGTTTGGTGATTTTAAGAATTTCCGACCACATTATGTCAATTTTAAGACCTTTCGTGCCATATAGGTGTCGA
>CM064533.1:51553668-51566168 GCA_032716605.1 Paralithodes platypus | reverse complement strand
TAGATAAGCTTTAGGAATGCAGTATACAGTATATATAATGAACGGACTATAGCTGTTGTAGATAAGCTTTAGGAATGCAGTATACAGTATATATAATGAACAGACTATAGCTGTTGTAGATAAGCTTTAGGAATGCAGTATACAGTATATATAATGAACGGACTATAGCTGTTGTAGATAAGCTTTAGGAATGCAGTATACAGTATATATAATGAACGGACTATAACTGTTGTAGATAAGCTTTAGGAATGCAGTATACAGTATATATAATTTCAGAGGCGTATGATTTAGGCTAAAATGATACTGAACCAATACAACAGAATTAGACGACATGCACACAATCATGGATGGACATATAACCACTACAGACAATACAAACAGATGCAAGACAGCCTCAAGACAAATATGATACAAGAATACAACGAAATGTGGAGACAACAGTTAACAGAAACAGCCAACTCATACACTGACCCAGAAACGTTCTGGAAAAAAATACGAATGATGCAAGGACATGACACACCTACAACAAACTACACAATAGACCCTCAGGGGAACAAAATATATGACATCAAAGAACAGGCAAAGATACATAAAGAATATTGGGAAAGTATACTCAATGATGGGGGCAACGATCTACCAAGACATGACTACATTAAAGACTTCATTCAGTTAAACAGACACAGAACCATCCCATATGAGGACATAGACATTAACAGACTTGACATTAACAACCCCACTGACCAGACCAATAAACACAGAAGACATAAAAACAATCATAACAAAGCTCAAAAGACATGCCCAGGACAAAGTGGATTAAACAAAACAATCCTTAAAAACCTACCTGACTCAGCCCTAAACACACTAAAAAGTATCCTAAATGCAGCACTTTCCATAGGATATTTCCCCGACAAATGGAAAGAAGCAACAATAAAACTCATCCCCAAACAAAATAAAACCCACACCATAAAGAAAACCAAAGACCAATATCACTACTAGAAGTGCCAGGGAAAATATTCGAGAGAATCATAAACAAAAGACTAAGAACATATCTAACTACACATAACCTATACAACACCGCACAATATGGTTTCAGGGAAAGAAGAGGCACCACACACGCCCTAGCTCTGGCAACAGAAACAATAGCACACAACATGAGCAACCAAGGACAATGCCATGTCATCCTGAGAGACATATCAAAAGCATTTGACAAGGTATGGCACTTAGGGTTGCAATATAAGATACTAAACCTAAATCTCCCAATAATAATAGAAAAGCTACTGAATAATTTCCTAGTAAACCGCTCAGCCCGAATTAAAATAAAGACAACCCTAAGTGACAAAATCAGCATAAGTTGTGGTGTCCCTCAGGGATCAGTACTATCACCAACACTATTCACCATCTACACAAGCGACACCCCTCCCTCACAAAACAGGCACAAACATCGCATATGCAGATGATATAACACAGATCGTAGGATACGGAGGGCCATCCAGAGCCATCATGGCTAGAAAGACCCAAAGAGAAGCAGAGATAATAAACAACTATGAGGACAACTGGAAAATTAAAACAAACGTCAATAAATTCACAGTCATCCAACTAGGAGTAAAAAAGAAAACCCAAATACATATAAATAATAACCAAATAGAAGAAAAAAATAATGGAAGACTCCTTTGGCCTAACAATTAGCACAAATGGCTACACCAAAAATGTAACAGAGAGGAAAAACCTAGCACAAATAGCCTTGAACAAACTATAACCGCTTCTCAGCTCTTAACACCAACATAAAAACACACCTAGTAAAAACACTCATATTACCAATCCTAGACTATCCCCACGTACCTACACATACATTGAGTAAAACACAACTCAGAAAACTACAAATAATACAAAATAAAGCACTAAGATTTTGCCACTAACCAACGTTACCCATATACGATGACAACTATCCAGATACACGAACACACAAACACTCTACCACTTAATATACGCATCCACAAACAGGCAACGAAAATATGGAGCAGACTAGAACACCTACAAGACCCGATATTCGTAAATATAAAAAATAACCATGAATTACAACAAGACCTCAGACAACACACCTGGTTCAAAAGTAGTCTAAAGATAATAAATGAAATAGAGGAACCAGATCCAATATATTAATTAAAAAAAAAAAAAAAAAAAAAAAAAAAAAAAAATCAAACCAAAAAGAAAAATAGTGAACTCAACTATACACAAACAGTAATAATAATAAAAATAATGATAATAATAACAATCACACTTTCGTCCTTAGCTAGCTACCAAACAACAAACATAAAGAAAATACACCACTTGCCCCAACACAAAAACATATGTTTCAAACACACAACATAGCAAGGTGGTCTGCCCACCAACTGTTACTCTCCTGGCGGGTGCCCAACCCCGAAAAGGGTTGAAATAGGGGAGCTATCCCCCCGCCAAAGGCGGCTTTCTAGGGCCTTTCCTAGCTGATGCTGAGAGGATTGGGTTCTAGTCATGTGGTGATGGGCTGGTCTATCAGAGTGAGAACTGAGCAATCTCTGCCATACCCATAGCTTACTCTGACTGTTCCTTTTACTTATATATTTTCTAGATCTCAAGTGACGGCGTCTCTAACGTGGATTGACCTCCCAATCTACCAAGATTGGAAGCCAAAGCGTCACATTTTTCCCTTGCCCCTCAACTTTCTCTTCATAATTGCTGAGGGGCACAGGGCCCTGGGTGGGGCTTTGGTTTCCCGGGCGTTTCCGCACCCTCCTCAAGCTCCCCGCCATGGAGTGGCTTCGGTCACCCCTTTATTGTGGTCGGCGGGGAGGGTTCTGTGGGGGCGCTCGGTTATGGCCTTGGCCTTGCTCGGGGCCTTGGGGCTGTTCGGCCAGGCAGCTTGGGGAACAACAACAACAACAACAACAACTCTCCTACTTTCCTTCATACTTTCCTCCTTTCTCTTCCCTCTCACCCCCCCCCCTCTCTTTTCCCCCCCTTAGACCCACCTATGGGTAAAAAAAAAAAAAAAAAAAAAAAAAATTAGGCTATTATTATTATTTTTTTTTTTTGCCTTTTTTTTGAGAGAGAAAGAGAGAGATTGGTAATGTTTCTGAAGTTATTAAGGAGGAGGTAGTCGTTTTTGTGGACCCCATTCTCCCTCGTGTTTAGCATATTTGTTTTGAGATTTCAAAACGTTTGTTCCATTACTTTGGCGATTTTGAGTCCTTTCTCCCCATTTTTGTTGTCAATATTAAGACCTTTCGTGCCATTTAGGCGTCGATTATTTTCCTGACGAGAGATAGTTGGAACGTCTTTTTCTACCGAAAAATGTACACATGTATCTCGAAGGGGGCTCTTGGGAGTGTTTGTTTAAACTTGATGAAGGTCTAGGGAGGAATCTAAGAACATTAATAATAGCACAATGTAAACAAATCAAATAGACTCACTCACTTCACTCACCTCACTCACCCTCAATCCTCACACTCACACACACACACACACACACACACACACACACGGAATTTCGGTGTGAGTATTCTAGGTTCGAGTCCTTGGAGTGCCACATGTATTTGTTGACTTCGTTAATTGAGTTTAGAAGTAAGGTTAGTTGGTGATACAATATGAGTATGTTAATTTGTTTCATTACAGGTTCGAGTAGTATTTATATTACTGGAGTCCTTATAGCTATGACTACATTAAATTGACCCCATTCGAAATACATAGTCTGTATTTACTGTATCAAATTGGCTTTATTATTTACGCATTTTATTCGTTATTTTAACCCCCTTGAGGTCTGGGACGCATTTTGACGGATTATTCTGGCTATCATTAGACGATTTTATACAACTTAGGAAGAATCTGTGGGAATGAAAAGGTTGCATACGATCTCAATTAAGGGGCTACTGGCCGGTTTTTAGGGCTATTCATGTATTTATTCCCTTATTTTTTAGTTTCCTCGCTAGACCTCAAACAAGCTTCGAAATACACCCCCTAGACCCCCCTTCCCAAATTAAATTGTAAATTTTTTGGTAAAAGAATGTTCCGGCCGAAGGCCGATATTTCTTAAAATTATAGGCTCGCTATCGCTCGCCAGGAATAAAACGACACTTAAATGGCACGAAAGGTCTTAATATTGACAACAAAATGGGGCGAAAGGTCTTTAAAATCGACAAATTAATGGAAAGACCATCTTAAAATCTCAAAACTAATATGCTAAAGTTGTAGTGATGATGACAGTAGTAGTGATGATGAGAGTAGTAGTGATGATGGTGAGAGTAGTAGTAGTGATGATAGTAATGGTGATAGTGACCAGTAGTGATGATGCTGACACCATCGCAGAGTTGGGTATGCCGTTTTGATTTTGGGCAAAACGGCACGTCTACTTTATTTTATTTATTTATTTATTTTATTTACGATCTCAATACTATTGAGGTCGTTTTAACCCATTTGAGTCGTATAGGTAGATTACAAATTAAGAAAGATCGTCTAATGGTAAACAGAATATGATGAAAATTACGGTTCCATGTCATCTCAACCAGTAGACCATTTCAACCAGTAGCTCTCAACCAGTGCCAAATCAACCCAGACCAACCAAACCAGTGGCCAAATATAGTACTAACCTAACCTAACCGTATTGGTTGATTTGGTACTGGTTGAGAGCTACTTGGTTGAAATGGTCTACTGGTTGAGTTGACCGGTCACCGAAAATTACGCCATGTTGTTTATCGCACACTATACATTAGTTAGGCTATATTACGCCAAGCAAAATATAATGCATTAGCAAACTCTAATTCATTTTCTTTTAATTTTCCTATACATTTGCCAACACGTCTTGCGGTTACAGATATATTTAAAGTTATGCTATACCAGTATACCTGTATTAACCCCTTCTGTACCGGCGACATCATTTAAATTATATTCTGGCTACTGTTAGATGGATGTTATTCAGTTTAAAACGAGCCTCCAGCAATTAACAGTCTTCGAACTATCTCACTTAACACTCAAACTCACAAGCCTATCCTTAGTGGATATGCAATTACTTCTTTAATTTCCTTTATCATTTGTGGGTGAAATCCCTCTGGACCAGGTGAGTTGTCTCTTTGTAGCTTATCAATAATATGCCTTATTTCCTCACATGTGAATTCCATTTGCGATAATATTGGCCGGGCCATCCCTATTTTCATTGTTTGGTATCGGTACTTCCCCTTCTGGTTCCCTGGTAAATAGCCTACTGAACTAAGGTATTATATTGATACCTTTGCCTTGTTTTTATCATTTAAAGTTTTAATGCTTTTATCAGCGTCTATGCATATTTCATTTACACTGGTTGTTGTTTTTTTTTTTTATTGTACATATTTCCAAAATAAATTCTCCTTATCCTCATCCTTCCAATTAGTCCCATAACTCCCCGCACAACCCCCGCATATCATGTTGCCCGTGTGCAGCCCTCTGCTGTTCCTCAAGTTTACGCTAAAACCTAAAATTATGGGGAGCGACATATTGCCGAGATAATATATATATATTTTAGTTACCCAGTTATTTCCGTTTTCTATGAATATAAGAGCTTTAGAGAAAACGATAGTTTATTAATTAAGACTGACTTAAATATATAATATTGTTGATGATATACAACTTGTAAAACTTCGCAATTGACAAATATATTGATTGGGAAGTACTACCATGTGAGTAATATTACTGTAGAAATACTTAACAGATACAATTTTCCTAAATAATTGGAAGTAATTAAACATAATCGATGATAGAGATACGCTACCCAGACTATATAATTCCTCGCTAGTAAATACAATATGAATAAATTAAGACATTTGGGTCTTCAGCCGTAACATTCTTTTACCGAAAAATTTACAAATTAATCTTGAAGGGGGGTCTAGGGGGTGTATTTCGAATATATACTTTTCGTAAAAATATATATTATAATTTATTTTGTACATTTAATTAAGTAAATATGATATATATAATAAAAACACTATTTCAACATGTATACATTTTGAATGATAGGTTATATATCTGCGGTGACTGACTCCAGCCACAGTTCTTTGAATTAACTCGTACTAGTGAGACGTGTTTTGTAAATCGTGCGCAAAATCTTTACTTATCTACAAGTAGGCCTACTTCTGTTTAGTAATTTGCCTACATACAGTAGGCTATACTACTTAAATAATATATTATTTACTTATAAGTCATTAAAACTTGTTGCGGCGATAAATCTGTGTTGTAGAATTGGCCTACTATAAAGTAACCAATTCATATCGATAAATGGAGTTCGTCGTAAACAAGGACTCTTGCCTAACTTCATTGGTGGTGTATGGATTAAGCTACAACCCACCAAAATGTACATCTGTGAAGTATCCCACAGAGTTAAAAATTAAGGTACAAAATACTGTTAAAAAACTATTTAGACGGAGAAAATTCATAACTCAGAAAAAAATCACTTTAAAAGAGCATAACTGGGTTTGGGAAACATTAACTAAGGAAAAACAAAAATATTTGAGGTATCAATTCGACTCAGAGTTGCACCTGCGTCTCCCACTTGGTACACACCTTGTACAGTGTAAGTGGAAGTTGGGGCGCCGGACCGTTCACAAATTCATTGTTGATGTGAATTATCACCACCCCGCGAGGGTGTGGATGTTTCCTGAGGGGGTGATGTTCCTGAGGGGGTGGATGTTTCTGAGGGGGTGGATGTTCCTGAGGGGACGGATGTTTCTGAGGTGTGATTGTTCCTGGGGGGGTGGATGTTCCTGAGGAGTGGATGTTCCTGAGGGGTGGATGTTCCTGAGGGGGTGGATGTTCCTGAGGGGACCGGATGTTCCTGAGGGGAACGGATGTTCCTGAGGGGGTGGATGTTCCTGAGAGGGTGGATGTTCCTGAGGGGGTGGATGTTCCTGAGAGGGTGGATGTTCCTGAGGGGGTGGATGTTCCTGAGGGGACGGATGATCCTGAGGGGACGGATGTTCCTGAGGGGGTGGATGTCCCTGAGGGGGTGGATGTTCCTGAGGGGGAGGATGTTCCTGAGGGGGTGGATGTTCCTGAGGGGGTGGATGTTCCTGAGGGGATGGATGTTCCTGAGGGGGCGGATGTGGCTGGTGGACCTTCCATCAGTCAGCTACGGTACTGTGAAAATAAAAAACAACTTCAAAGGGCAAAAGACTCCATCAGTCAGGACATAGTAAATCAATATATGATGCTATACCCCGACACAACAAAACGACCGGACGCAATGACACCCACACAGGTTCGCCGCTGGAGACAGCAACAAAGTCGGCGATACACTATCAACGCAGCAAAATGGTGGCGTGAGCAGGATGAAGGGGGTGGCCAGGTTGAAGGAAGTGGCCAGGTTGAAGGGGGTGGCCAGATCGAAGGGGGTAGCCAGGCTGAAGGGGGTGGCCAGGTTGAAGGGGGTGACCAGGTTGAAGGGGGTGGCCAGGATGAAGGGGGTGGCCAGGTTGAAGGGGGCCTCCTGGTCTGCTGTCAGTCGGCTGATGGAGCTTCTATCAGTCAGGTACGATACTGTGAAAATAAAAACAACTTCAAAGGGCAAAAGACTCCCTCAGTCAGGACATAGTAAATCAATATATGATCCTATACCCCGACACAACAAAACGACCGGTGGGAATCACACCCACACAGCTTCGCCGCTGGATACAGCAACAAAGTCGGCGATACAACTATCAATGCAGCAAAATGGTGGCGTGGGCAGGATGAAGGGGGTGGCCAGGTTGAAGGAAGTGGCCAGGTTGAAGGAAGTGGCCAGGTTGAAGGGGGTGGCCAGATCGAAGGGGGTAGCCAGGTAGAAGGGGGTGGCCAGGATGAAGGGGGTGGCCAGGATGAAGGGGGTGGCCAGGTTGAAGGGGGCCTCCTGGTCTGCTGTCAGTCGGCTGATGGAACTTCTATCAGTCGGTACGATACTGTGAAAATAAAAAACAACTTCAAAGGGCAAAAGACTCCATCAGTCAGGACATAGTAAATCAATATATGATGCTATACCCCGACACAACAAAACGACCGGAGGGAATGACACCCACACAGGTTCGCCGCTGGAGACAGCAACAAAGTCGGCGATACACTATCAACGCAGCAAAATGGTGGCGTGAGCAGGATGAAGGGGGTGGCCAGGTTGAAGGAAGTGGCCAGGTTGAAGGGGGTGGCCAGATCGAAGGGGGTAGCCAGAATGAAGGGGGTAGCCAGAATGAAGGGGGTGGCCAGGTTGAAGGGGGTGACCAGGTTGAAGGGGGTGGCCAGGTTGAAGGGGGCCTCCTGGTCTGCTGTCAGTCGGCTGATGGAGCTTCTATCAGTCAGGTACGATACTGTGAAAATAAAAAACGACTTCAAGGGGCAAAAGACTTCATCAGTCAGGACATAGTAAATCAATATATGATGCTATACCCCGACACAACAAAACGACCGGAGGGAATGACACCCACACAGGTTCGCCGCTGGAGACAGCAACAAAGTCGGCGATACACTATCAACGCAGCAAAATGATGGCATACTCAGAACGGAGATGGAAAGGGAGCCCGGGGAAGCTGATTAAATATTTTGGACAAAAGGATTGTATTCTAGATATGTATTGGATTTTTCTTGTTTTTTTTTTTTTTCATTTTTTTATTGAATTATTTTTTTATTTTTTTTTTTTTTTTTTTTTTTTTTTTTTTTTTTTTTTTTTTGTTTTTTTTTTTAAAGGATGTAGTTTTTGAAGGTTATAATTAATATATAATTTAAACATATTTAAATTCGTCTACAATCTCTTATATTTTATTATAGAATACCGCTAATTGTAAGAGCTAGTTTCATAATAAAGTAGAATAGTAGAAATAGCACTGTAAATTAGTAAGACAGTTTTAAGAAGGCGTTATAATAGTAGCTTAGAACTGGAGTTAAATCTTCGTAAGATCGCTAATAACGCTGATGAAAGACTCTCAATAACAAGGATTTACATATATACTATTTTTACAGATCTAGGATTTACATCTGACAACCATACACTCTATAAATCATGGATCAACGGGCATATAAACACATTGGGTAGATATATTTGTTTTCTATGAAAGTGAAGAAGACAACAGGCAGAACTGCCAGTGGTGATTGCCTCCCCCGAGTTGATTGAGTGACAGGGCAATCAAGGGACGTTCGAGCCAAAATGCCTGACACACGGAGTTTGAAGCATTTTTAGTGGAAGGGGGAAAGACTGATTTCTGGGAGAGAGTTCCAGAGCTCAACTGTTGAAAAGAAGAAAGAAGATGGTATTTACCCTCTCTATCCTGTGATAGAAGTGGTTAATTAACCCCTTCAGATTCATATGGCAGAGTTGCCAGATTAGCAATAAGAAATAGAGTTCTCTCACTCTTAATACCTCTCTCCAAAATTAGTGTTTTCTGCCCACAGCTACTCACGAAACTGCAGAGGTTCAAGTACTAAACTAAAGGTTTCTAAATATCCTGATTTAACCGGCTTTAAAGTATCAGCTCAAAATCGCGTCATATGTCGGAGAGTGTTAATAGACCCTGGAACCTCTTTTAAAACCTGTTACTTAAAAAAAAAAGCCAACCCAAAAAAACAAAAAAAAACCCTTCGTACCACCCCGTCCTTTTAAACATTCTAGCTCAGCTAATTAAGACCTATTTGATTTTTATTTGACTTAAAAAAAGGGCCTCTAGCTCGCAAGTAACCAACCAGGACCATTATGGCTTTCGAAACTAATCGCACTCCGGAAACCTCTTTTTAAAAAGCAAGTGGTGTCAGTGGTTGACGAACATATTTTTAACGATTGACCATTGTGACGCAATCAAGATTGCAGGTGATGGCAGCAGTATAGTCTAGCACTTACGGAAGGGGTGGTTCACTCGGCTTTGTTTCCTCTTTCTCTCATCATTTTCTCTCTTTTTCCTTCTCCCTCCTCTTCCGTTTTTCTATTCTTTTCCTGGCTTTGTAAATCCATTTCGTTATTCGTCCCAATTTCAGCCTAAACTGTTTAAAAATAAAAAAAAAGGAGACTTTTATTTTCCCCATCCCAGGTTGTCAATTCTTTTTTCTTTTCTTCCTGGCGGAGGCGGATAGCGAGCCAGCATTGTATGGGAGAAATCCCGGCCGGGCTTCGCCAGAGAAGGACATTTTTCTATAAAATCGAATCAATTGTTACCCAAATTTAGCTTGCTGTTCCACAAACCAAATTATATGTTGCTGGGGCTCGCTAAAGAACCATTCGCCAGGAAAATTGTTGACACCTGGATGTGATAAACAAGTCTTTTAAAACAGTAGGCTGAATGGGCCCGATGGATACAAGCCAAAGAGGCGGGAGAGAAAGAGAAAAAAGCAAGGTGGGCCCCTTAACAAACTAGCCAAACTATACACAACATTTTTGCAAATGTCGAAAGGTTCCTAAGGCCTGGAAAAATGCCTCCATGTATTCCGATTCACAAACCAGGCGACGCTAAAGAACCTGCTAAACCTATCGACCAATTTAGCGTTGCTTTCTATTTAGTAATAGGATGGCGTATAGTAACATAGTGACCTAAAACGACCCCATGCTATCGATCACTTGACTTGCTTGCTGTTTAGTATATGAGGCGTATCGTAACATAGTGGCCTAAAACGACCCCATGCTATCGATCAATTAGCTTGCTTGCCTGTTTAGTATATGAGGCATATAGTAACCTAGTGGCCTAAAACGACACCAATGCTATCGATCAATTAGCTTGCTTGCTGTTTAGTAATATGCGGCGTATAGTAACATAGTTGGCCTAAATACACCATGCTATCGATCAATTAGCTTGCTTGCTGTTTAGTATATGAGGCGTATAGTAACATAGTGGCCTACATGACACCATTCCTATCGATCAATTAGCTTGCTTGCTGTTTAGTATAATGAGGGCGTATAGTACCATAGTGGCCTAAACGAAACCATGCTATCGATCAATTAGCTTTCTTGCTGTTTAGTATATGAGGCGTATAGTAACATAGTGGAGGTGTGGTGGGTGGTCTTTTTTTGGGCCACTGGCCTGTTAATTACCAAAGGTCCCCTGGTTCAAATCCCGATGTATCAATGGGGAAGATATTATTGGGAATGAATTTGTGCGTAGTACCTAGTATCAGGCATTTACCACAACCCCGAAACGTCCATAAATACCTCATTGTTACCCTGGATTAAATAGCACTGTTATTACATATTCCCATATTCAAATATGCCCTAATAGGGGTGCAATGCCTGGTTAGATTATCTTCTCAACCGGTTGCTTTGTGTGTGTGTTAAGTGTTAGAGGTCCGAGTGTAAGGGGGTCAGACAGTGAAGCAACGGACCGAGGTGGTTCAGTATGGTGTCTTTCCGGGCCATGAGTGAGCAACCCGTAGCCGCATGTGAAGGCAAGATGGCAGGTGCTCGTTGTACTCTACGGTGGCTTCACATGTCCTCACTCCCTATAAACTGGAACAAGAACCTCACGGGGCTTTCACTGTTCATTGTAAAGCGGTGAATGTTATGGGCTCTCTACCTAGGCCCGAGAGGAAGTAAGTTGAATATAGTAAAAAAAAAAAAAAAAAAAAAAAAAAAAAAAATTGCCTAAATGACACCATGCTAACAATCTTAGTCTCGCTTGCTGTTTAGTAGATGAGGCCGTATTGTAACATAGTGGCCTAAATGCACACCATGGCCGAAACGGAGTTAAGTATGGCATCGTCTTCTTTCCCAACCCCTTCTACTATACCCCGGGGAATCAACAAGAAGGCGTAAGCCCCGCCACTCGCAGGGTGTCAAACGAAAGCCGAGTCTATTATTGTGAATCTTTATTATTTTATATGTAAAGATAGAATTAGGGTTGTAATGAGTTTCAAATTCAGGGTCTTTGGAAGTGATTAAAATCAGTTACAACAATAAGCTATTTCATGTTAATTTTTCTCTAGTATTTTCTTCTTTTCTTCTTTTCTTTTCTCATATTCCTTCCAGGCTTCCAACAAAATTACTCCGGTTTTTGACACCCAACATGTCCGAAAATCCCACTAAAATTGTCACCAACCGGATAGTCAGAACACTGAACTGTAGATTTCAATTCAAAATCACAGCCAAGAGAACAAGAAGGGTTTCCGAAGTATGGGCCGTCACAAACTATTCAACCTATAGTCTATTTCGCTTTACGTTAGGCGAGAAATTCATGACCTCTAATCCCTCTGTAACGCAAAAAAGGGCAAGAGGCAAAATTGGCTGTAGAATTCCCACACAGCATCTATTTCTTGACATGACTCTTTCCAAATGGTAGAAATATTTACTCGATTACTCTAGGAGCTTATCCGTTGTTGAGTTACAGATGTTAGAGGTCATTATTTCTCGACTACTTACAGCGCATAGACTATAGTATTTCTCAAATTTAATTTCTGGAAACTAGACGTTGGTTTGGTCGTATCACAAAGGTCTTTTTTTTTCGGCTGGGACATTTTTCTTTCTAACCGAAAAATTTACAAATCTATCTCGAAGGGGTGTCATG
>CM064533.1:51528578-51553568 GCA_032716605.1 Paralithodes platypus | reverse complement strand
ACTTTACTGCCCAAGTGTGTGGCTGAAAGAGAAGGGAAGATCACCAGGTGGATATATATTGTGGCACAAACAATGCTTTATACCTGTTGTCAGTCCGAAATTACATTTTCACATTCATTTTCGACATTCCAGCGAGTTGATAAGACATGTTTCTACAACTTTCAAGATGATTTTCCTTATTTGAATATAACAATTGTGAAAAGAAAATTGTCATTCTTGATTACCATATTACAATGAGGAGAATCAACACATGACACTTACAACGTGTCTTAAATAGCTGGATTGTTGAAATTAAATACAAAAACGTGATTTCGGACTGACAAGAAGTATACTTATTAAAAATCATTGGTTAGATATAATGTGGCTGTGTGAAATGTGATCCATATAAATACATAAGAGTGGATAGTATACAAATTGATGATTATGGAGGTGAATGGCTAATTATATAGACAGGTGGATACGTTGGTGAATAGTTAGAAAAATCAATAGTTACACAGATGGATATATAACCAGACAAATGGATAGATAGAACAAATAGTTAAACAAATGGATTGGTGAGTTTATAGTTAACCCTTTCACGCATTTATGACGCAGAGGTTGCCAGATTAGCAATAAGAAATAGAGTTCTCTCTCACTTATAATTACCTCTCCAAAATTAGTTTTCTGCGCAAAGCTAACTCAAAGACAACTGCAGAGGTTGAAGTAACTAAACTAAAGGTTTCTAAATATCCCTGATGGTAACAAAGGCTTTAACATATCCCCAGTAGGCTCAAAATCGCGTCATATGCGTGAAAGGGTTAAACATCTGCATAGGTGGATAAATAATAAACCAGATGAGAGCCGTAAATGGATACAACATTAAGCATAGTGTATTCTGTATACCCTAACAAATGGCATACGTTGTAGATTGATTTGGGAAAATATATTACAAATCCATCAAACAGTTGTAACTTTACTGTGGTATATTGCTTCTTTAGTTAATGTTATAATAAACCTAGAAAATATACAGAATGTTGCATGGAAATAATAGCAAGAACATTTGGCAACAAACGTATTTGTATTTTTAAAGCGAAGCGTGATGATTATCAGATATATTTAAATACAAAATTATACGAGTTGTGTGTGAAAGTAAAAGGGAATGTTGCAATATCGGCAAGAATATGATTAATCAGATAAGAAAGAACGCAACAATAAGTATAATAGATAATCAGCTTATAACTTTCTGGAAGATATAGTGTGGGTGTGTGTGTGTGAGAGAGAGAGAGAGAGAGAGAGAGAGAGAGAGAGAAAGTCAAAGAGTGAGTTGGATGGGTGAACAAAGAGAAAAACCATATAGAGACAATGATAGGTATGCTAGTATAGCCTTGGATACAGTTATATACAGTTGTATAAAGTTAATCGACTATAAATTAAGTTATAGAGATGGGTAAATAGTTAAAATAATAACTGTAGGAAATTGAAATGGTGCGAAATATTGCGTTATGTAATAAGAAATTGGCAGTTTGATAGTTTCCTCCACTACCCCATCTCATACACACCCTCCCTTCCCTTCCACCCCCCCCCCCCCCATCCTGTGCTGAGCCCCAGGCTGTCTCCAGGATACCTACTAAAGAACAATATTTTTTAAAACCTACTCTAACGTGGGGGTCCACAAATTGTTATGAGTTACTGTACATGCCTTTTGAATACAACTATACCTCCTAAAGTTAAACTCAAACAAATCACATTTCCTTCCTTCTAAACTGTAAGCTATTCTCGCCTCTATGCCTTTACTGATAACAGAAGTACCGCCAAAAGTAACCATTCCAACCTTGCTAAAAAGTTCAAAAATAACTCTAATAAAACTAAAGAAACAGCAGGAATTATAGTTCCCGTATATAGAATTTGGAGGAAGTAATATACGTAAAATCATCAATCATAATAACATTGTCATGCCTCATAGACAAGTTACCCTAGATACCTGACTTCCGGAATACGAGAAGCAAGGAAGCAAGTGACCCAGAATAGCCTCGCCCGAGGTCCCACTATAACAGAAAGAGGAAACTCATAAGAAACTTGTACAATAGTAAGTAACAAAGACAGAACAGATATGTTGTTCCCTAAAGTCCAGGAATGTTCATATTGCTAAAAAATATTAAAACCTTCATAGTAAGCATTACTACCTTCGCAATGCCAGATATGTTAATGTACGAGATATGTAATGTGCGAGGCTAGTAGGATGCGACCCTTCAAGACCCCCAGAATACCATTTTCCCCCTACCCACAAACTAAGTAAATAACCTGTCACTAGGTCCTATCTGCACCATCATAAGAACATAAGAACATAAGAAAATGGGAGTCTGCAGAAAGCCGATTGGCCTAAGCAAGGCAGATCCCTGTCCCACACAACCCCAGTTCAATTACAAAGCCCAATTATAGGCTCAACACTCTAATACCCTGAGGATCATCTTACCAAAACGGTTTGAGATTAACGCAGGATTATGGGGGTATGCAGAGTGCTGATTGGCCCAACCCAGCTGATCCCCCTTCACACCCAACCCTTCTCGTCCATATGCTTATCCAATTTTGTCTTAAAGCTCCCTACCGTTTGAGACCCCACTATAGCACTTGGTAGTCCATTCCACCCATCTACAACTCTGTTACCAAACCAATATTTGCCAATATCTTTTCTGAAACGAAATTTATCTAATTTGAAACCATTGGTACGAGTTCTTTCGCTATCACTGAGCTTTAGTACATTTGTCATGTCCCCTTTGTTAATCCCACTAACCCACTTGAACACCTCTATCATATCCCCTCTAACTCTGCGTCTCTCTAACGAATGTAAACCTAATTTCTTCAACCTTTCTTCATACGAAAGATTTCTAATATTATGGATCATTTTTGTCATTCTACGCTGTACTCTCTCCAATGAATCTATGTCCATTCTGTAATAAGGACACCAAAATTGGACAGCATAATCCATATGGGGTCTCACTAATGACAAGTAAAGTTTTAAGATAACATCAGCAGTTCTGTTACTCACACTCCTAGAGATGAACCTGAGAATCCTGTTTGCCTTATTACGAAACGCTTATACACTGTTTTCTAGGCTTCAAATCATTGCTAACAAACACACCTAGATCTTTCTCGCAGTCTGAATTTTCTAATTCTAAATTAGCTAGTTTATATTTAACATTTGTATGCATCTTCCCTATCTTTAATACCTTGCATTTGTCAATGTTAAACTTCATCTGCCAATTTACTGACCATTCATGTAAGGTATCTAGATCCCTTTGGAGGCACTCTATATCTCTATCTGAATCAATTGATCTCTCCATTTTAGTATCGTCTGCGAATTTACTTATCCTACTAGTTATACCTAAATCTAGGTCATTTATGTATATAAGAAACAACAGGGGAGCTAATACCGATCCCTGGGGGACACCACTTTTGACTGCTCCCCACTCTGACTTGGTACCATTTATGCTGACTCTCTGTTTCCTACCAATTAGCCATGACCTAATCCATCCCAACAACGATCCTCCTATTCCATGTGCCTCAACCTTTCTCATCAATCTCTCATGAGGGACTCTGTCGAAAGCTTTACTGAAATCTAAATAAATAATATCATATGACTTGTCACTATCTACTGCTTCATATACCTCTGAGAAAAAGCTAAGCAAATTAGTAAGGCAAGAACGTCCCTGAGTGAATCCATGCTGAGAAGAATTATTAAGTTAAATTTGTCTAAGTGGCTTCTAATTTTCTTAGCAATAATAGACTCTAGCAACTTTCCTATGATTGATGTGAGACTAATGGGACGGTAATTGGATGCTATCGATTTATCACCTTTTTTGAAGATCGGAACTACATTTCAAGCTTCCAAGCTTCTGGAACTAACCCTGTTTCTAAAGACTTGTTAAATAAAAATGCTAATGGGCTACTTAATTCATCTCTGCATTCTTTTAATACTCTAGCATATACCTCGTCAGGACCAGGCGATTTTTGAGGTTTCAGTCTGTCAATTTCCTTAAGCACATCATTTCTACTTATACTAACTGTACTTAACATATTTTCTATACTATCACTATATACCATATTGACTTCTGGAATCTGTGCCAAATTTTCATTAGTGAAAACGGAAAGAAACTGACTATTTAATGTACTGCACATTTCTAAATCATTTTCTGTTATTTCTCCTATTGAAGTTTTTAGGGGGCCTATTACATCTCTAAATTTAGATTAATATAGTTGGTAAAAAGCTTTAGGGTTATTTTTTGAGTCACTGGCTATCCTTATTTCATAATTTCTTTTTGCTTTCCTGATTTCCTTTTTGACCTGTCTTGATAGAGTCTGATAGTATATATGTAGATGATTTTCGCCTTTCTTTATTTTTCTATATATTCCTTTCTTTTTTCCTATAAGATCTATTAGCTTATTAGTCATCCATTTTGGTTGGTTCTGCGGCGATCTAAATTTTCTTTTAGGGATATATTTGTTTTGAGCATTGTGGAGTGAAGCAATAAACTGGTTATATGTAGTGCAAGTTTAACTCTGGCATATCCTGACTTAATTGCTTAACAATAGGGTCCACCCTTAAGTCTCTTCTTAGCCCACCATAATTGGCTTTTCTGAAATCTGGGAAAAGTGTCGTATTCTCTTTAGCATTCCCTGTCCATTGTATATTAAAATAAATAGATTTATGATCGCTATTTCCTAGGTGGTCACCAATCTCTACATCATTTATCATATGTTCATTGTTACTGAAAACTAAATCAAGAATATTAATACCTCTAGTCGGCATATCTACTGTATGTATGAAATAAAAAACTATCTTGTACAACCTCAATAAACTCTACTGAATCGTAGTCGCCTATTTGGTGCTGCCAATCAATGTTTGGAAAATTAAAATCCCCCATAATGCACACATTGCTAAACCTTGATGCTATTTTGATTTCCTCCCATAACGATGTCCCGCCATTTCTACATGAACATAATGAACATAATTATTGAATAAATGTTCTAGAAAGCTAGAAGTAGAGAACCATCTAATTTCCCTTCGCCTATCGTTATTCATATTAGCTTAACCCTCTCCGACATATGAAGCGATTTGGAGCCTATTGGGGATACTTTAAAACCTTTGTTACCATCAAGGGTATTTAGAAACCTTTAGTTTAGTTACTTCAACCTCTGCAGTTGTCCTTTGAGTTAGCTGTGAGCAGAAAACTAATTTTGGAGAGGTAATTATAAGAGTGAGAGAACTCTATTTCTTATTGCTAATCTGGCAACCTCTGCGTCATATGAGCGTGAAAGGGTTAATTTCCAAAATAGTAAAACTATTGAAAGACACAGGCAACCCTACCCTTTTGATACGTTTGCTATCAAGAGGTTATACTAGCATTATCCCACAGAGATCTAGGACAGAAAGGATCTTTTGTGTTAGAAGTTTAGCGAGATACTCTTAGGAGCACTTTGCACATATAAATCCTAGGCGCAAATTGTCCCTGTGGCACCCCACCAGGATTTTTTACTAAAAGGGTAATAACCGCCCGAGTTCTTTGAAACCTCTAAAAAAGATTAGAGACAGACAAGAAGAGATACTTATCCAACCTTCTCTTGCGTTGGTTCGATGTTTTGTTAATCCGGCCCTGCCTGAAAAATAGTATTTAAAATCCTAGTTCAAGAGTACCTGACACAGAACTCCATCACCGGTTAATATAAAGGTCAGAATAGTCAAGTCATTTGTTGACAAAGCTATAGGCCCAGCGAATACTTTGCATTAGTTCGATATGGTGATCCAACACTGTACTTCCTAGTAGTTACGGAACCCCATATTTAAGACCCAAAAAACCCATTTACCCATCTGTAAAAACTCTGTCACACGAACGGACATCCTAGACGGCCTATGGGAGCAGCTAAGAAGAAACCCATCGACGATCAAGTGCATTCTATCGACACTAAGGAAGATAACTCAATTGTGCATTAATTAATTATTCAGTCATCAGTGACGAGATACCAGAGTATTTATCAAGTGTTTACCTGTGCATCATAAGTTATTTTCTATCAGTGACGAGATATCAGATTAATTTTTAAAAGTGTTTACCCTGAGCATTACGCCCTAGATTAGTATCAGTGACAAAATACTAGATAATCCGAGGGATTCCACCCTCCTTTCTAATGTCTTGCCATTTCCATTTATTTACCCCTTTTTTTTTTTTATTTTTCAAGCGGATTGTTGATTTTAAAATTTATCTTTCAGAACTAATTCAAAATTCAGCATTATTCGTTTATCTTATTGACTTTCTTTAATACGATCCTGTTTATAGATTTTGTTATCTATGGTTTGTGAGTATATTTTATTTTATTTTTTTTTTTTTGAAGAAATCTTAATTTCTTCCACCTAGGAACGTAATAATTCTTTGGGATGGATACTTTAGCTGGTGTTGTTCGAAATTTCACACTTTTTGTACACCTACTCACTATCCATCGAACCATGTTAACTTCGCCATTGTTTGATGAATAGTGAACCATCCTGGCACTTACTAGTGATATTTGAGAAAAAAATCATACCGTTTCTAATTTTTTCTTATCGAATCCTATTCCCGTCTTACCCATCATTATAACTTATTTTATATATCCTCACTGCTTTTTATGGCATAATTCATTACACTAATGAGACACGCGAATCATCTATATAATCTTGCCTAGTAATATAATAGTGGCTCGTTATTTTTTTGTTGTTTTTCGTCTTAACTACAAGACCGAATTATATCTCGCTGTGAAATAATCACTATATGATTATGTTTATGTAATTTTCATATCGTGTTTCAGGAAATAAATAATGTAATATTCATCTAGAAAATCATTATGTATAGAAAGATCAAGAGACCCTCTGGTTAGACCATCGGCACCCCCCTAAGATGTTGGTGCAAGTGTTGTAATCATAGGGAGTAGTGTCCTTCGTTTGTACTGGAAATTAGGCCACGTGTTGGAGGTTGTACAAGGGGCAAGACTCTGTAGAGCTGTTGGCACTATTGAGACGGCGGCCAATCGAACGTACTGGTCGTCCTATCGAAACCAGTGCGAATGAAGCTTGTTACGCGTTTGGTCACGAGCGTACTTTTGGAGCCATATGCGAGATTCCTGAACGCGCCCTGGGTATACAATCTGATTTGACTCCACGTGTTGAGATAATTGCTTAGGACCGGCCGTCTTTTCCAGAGAAATTCTCAACGTGATCGAAGAGCTTCACCCTCCCTTACGGATGCGTGATCATATCTACGGACCGGGAAGGAGCGCGTCCCAGACGCACGGGAGCTGCTGCTGGAGCACTTGGTGAGATATGTCGGCGTCAGAGGGACCGTGGGATTAGCCAGAGTAGAACACAGAGGCCTCTGGGCCAACTTCTAATTGCTACGGTGGGGTTCAGGGTTATTTTTTGTGGGGGGAGTGTATCGTTTAATGACGATAGTTGTAAGACGAATTTCTGTGAGAATGTATGTCTTCTGTGACGTGCACGAATAATCTAACGTGGTACGGCGTAGGAAAAATTTAGAATCGTGATTACATGTTGCAAAGTAAGTTAAGATTACGTGCCAACCTAGTAAGACGCGCCTATTAATATGCTATTAAGCAATAGTGACATTGGGTCTTATGTAGTATAAATATGAATTTTAGTCGTAATATGATTGATTTTTAATTTATCGTACTGGCGCAACCATAGATACGGTACGATAAAATTTTTTTGGTTGCGCCTGGCGTCCTATAATGCCAACGGCAGCAAGGGTGGAAGGGCTCGGAGGACGCAGGAGGAAACTCAGGAGCCTTCCACAGAACACCACCCCAGTTAATCATCTAATTTCCTCCCGCCTTCAGTTGATCGTGCTTTTGTGCATCTAATCACATTTTTAATTTAGCAACTGCCAGACATACACAAACATCTACACATTCACGACGCCTCTCCATCGCGAGGTCCGCCCAGGATAGGACAGGCAAAGCATATTATCATGTCCATTCCTCATATGAAATCCCTTATATATTATTTTTTCGAACGTGATTATTGCTTTCCCGGGCCCTTCATGTCTGACTGTGAGATTTCCCCGGTCGCCCGCCATATTGGGTAAATGTTCTCTCCTTGTCTCATTGCCACGTGGTACTATTGTGGTGAGTTAATTCCTGGAATATTATTCAACACTAATAACCTTAACTCTTATATATAATGGTGTTGCCACCATCCGGTTCTGTAGTGTGAATCCTTCAATATAGATTCCGCCGGATCCCGTGCCGAAGACATTGATAAGACCACCCCAAACGTGGCTGAGTAACAACTTCTAAACCCTCCAGGGGGGGGGCAAGAGGCGGGCGCGAGGGGAGGCGGGGGAAGAAGCGGAAATGTGTGTGGCCTTTGGATGTAAATTAGCTTGTTTCAGATTGAATTCAAATTTTAGAACTTGGAGTAATATAAATATAGATTGATTTTGTCTTTGAATTATAGCTTAGAGATATTTAACTTCCACTGATATTATACCACTAAATTGGGGGGAAATTTTCTGCAAGTCCAGTGAGCCGTTGGACGGGAGCTGCACCAAAGGGGGTTAGACCAAGAAATTACCATGGGATTTAGTAGACCGTTACATGTCTTAACTGATTATTGTTCTACTTTATAGCCATGTAACACATGGTTTGCACGCAGCTAGGAACACTTACATCAGTGAATAGGCAATAGATGGGTTTTTTAGACGATGTCGATCAACTGCAGGGACATTCTTTGCCGTCTTACGCATCAAATCAACCATAAGCTACTAGACCAAAATGGTGAAACACATACAAGTTAGCACTGGCTATTATGCTCAAAGGCATTTGAAAGAGGCTGGCATCAATCATTATTGTCGAAGAATTGTCCACACTACGGCCTTGCATCATTAGTTCCACTAATTTCTTCTTAGTCCTTCATAAACAGAAAAATATGTTGTAATGGTAGATGGCCTTTATTCTTCAATTTCACTCAATAAATGCTGGTGTTCCCCAGGGAATCAGTTTTGGCCCCAACTCTGTTTCCTCATTCAGATATCGAATGATCTCCATATCTACCATTCATAATCCAATACATTCCTACGCAGATGACTCAACACTCCACAGTTCCTTCACAAAACTTTCTATACCGAATTCTTTCACACCAACCCGATCTTGATAAATTCAAAGACTAGAACACGCTATGCAATTTCTCGCTCTGAGGTAGACCGAGGACCTTTCTAGAATTAAAGAATGGGGACAAAAGAAAGACGAAATCGTAGTTTCCTTTAATTGCCACAGAAAACCAAGTGACATTAAATGATACTCAAACGACAGAATCTCACTGAAACTTCCCATATATTTTTTAATGAAGTTAAAAGTCCCACTTCCCCTAGTATAGTGACATTCTCGCCGTGTAAACATTAACTACTAACTTGCGCTGGACCCATTAATGTTAGAAGCATTGCTAAGAATGCCTCTAATTAAACTGGGACCCTGTAACAGAGTTCCCGGGAATTCTGTCACCTGACGAGCAGATTGGCCGTAATATAGTAAAATGTCATGTGTGTTCTCAGATGGATTACTGTCTTCACCTCTTGGCGGGGTGGGGCTGGGCGAAGGGGAGAGTGGTTTTTGCATTGAGGCAGGTGGCCCAAAAAAGATTCAAAATAAAAGCTATTAGATTAATCAATAACCCTGCCATCACACAGGGAGCACTTCCTACATTACCATACGAAGAAACGTTTACATCCCTTGCATTATTCTACAGATATTGTTCACAGCCAATTGTTTCCGAGGAACTTGCTCAATTGTGTGGGCTGCTCTCCACATCTTTCCCTTTCCCCGTAGAACCCCCGTAGGGCCCCAGATCGCCTGAGAGCCGCCCATGAAGTAACAGCTTTCTCCTCCACAATGCAGAACTTCTGCTGTATCAGAATTAATTTATCCCCAGAAGAAGCTACTACTCTTTGGAAAATTCACTTTTCCCTCGAAACTTGGCTTTTCCACAAACTTTTACAATTCCTAACAAATTTATTTTTTTTTTAAACCTTTTTTTTTGTTTTTTTACTTTTTCTTTTTTTTAACAAAATCCAGTTGTTACACAACACATTTATGATTTGATGGATGCCTTTAGTCACATGGACCTTTTTTGTTTTATCTGTGTTTTTCCTGTCCTTCCGGTTTCATTGTCTCTTTAAAAGAAACAAAAAAAAAAAAGAAAAATTAGTGTGCACCTCGCCATCAATTATTTGCTTGTTTTATACTTTTTCAAAGTTATCCTCGGGCTGGAATAGAATTTATATAGATTCCTTACCTGATATTTGCATTTCAATGGTTTCGTTTAACCAGTTCGAAAGGCTGGCTCGGCTCAATGCTGTATCGAACTCATGGACCCCCGCGACATTAATTTTGGCTTTAGGTTTTAGAAGCTAGATCCGAACTGAATCGAAATCTTTCCATTGATTCTAATTGCCTAATTATTTCGCATTCTGTGGGTGGGTTCATTAGTGTTTCTGTTCTAGGATTCATAATGGGCCAGGAGTGGTTATCTTCAGTGTTACAGAACTTTTGAATACAAATTATTGATATACCAATGCTGTAGAGCTACGCTAACAACCCCCCCTTTTGTTTGCTATGATACTACAATTACAATAGAATTGTCGAAGTGAGGGTTGTATTGGAATAATTTATAACATTGCAGAGCATAAAAGATGAAATGGGTTTTACGCAAAGAAAAGGAAGCAAAGAAAAGCAAAGCAAAGAATGGGGAAAGGATACACTTTACACTAAAAATTAGAATAGGTAAATAAATAAATATAAAGAGAACAACACCGAATAGATGAATCAAATATTTCCATTATGTTTAACTTTTCGTAGAACAAAAGAAAATATATATAGTGAATGCTTGAAAAATAGCAGGAGGAAGTAGAAATCTTTGGTGAAATTAATGTAGTAACAAGAAGGGATGAAACAATGTCAACGAATAACTAATATATTATATAGCATTGGTAATACAGGTAAAATACTAAGCGCAGAGGAAAGGAGTGACTTTTTTTGAGAATTAGAGAAAGATATAAATAGGAAAAAAGAAAGGATAAATGAGTTGATTTAGAAATTACCAATTAGTTTATAAAAGGGATGAATACACAAAATTGATGGAATGTACATCCTGTTACTAAAGTCGTGGTATGGATCTTGATCCCATCCCTTAGTGCCCTCTGACGGCGGTATTCAAAGCAATCCAAGATATGATATTTTTGGCTCTCCATAGATGGCTCTGTTTGAAAAGTCCAGGTAGCACCAAAAGTAAGCGAGAAACTTCCTGTTTCTTTGTTGATTACGACCATGCCAACTAGAACACACACACAAGTAACACACACTACTTTAGTCTTTGAAAGGTATGGAATATAAATGCTAAAAGGAAGCGAAAATGCACGCTAGGGTATCCATTACAGGCACACTTTTCAGTTAGAAGTGGTGTGGTGTCATTTTCCTTTAGAGGTAATATCTAGGTATATATAGTTTTATTCATGCCGAATAATAATACCAATAATGGGTGTTTTTTAATAGTATAAGGTCATTAAAATAACGGTATTGCTATGTTCCAATAATTTGCATAATACAATTGAGATTAAGGCTACTAAGAATACTAACTAAATATAGCATAGTTCACGCCAGGAACTGACAACGTTGGTGTAACATGATATTAATTTAAAACAACAAAATATATGATATTAATACTGTCTAGGAACAATATAAGGAAACAAAGGATTACCTATAAGAATATTAATATACAGTCCTTTTTATACTGTAATTAAGCAACATTGCGATTTTTTTTAATTCCATCTTTCCATACATTACATTGTGTTGGAGGTCCCTCCGGCCAAACCTTGGCCTGTATCACAATCACCCTTCGATCATCCCGACGACCTTTGTATTATTAAAATAAAAATACCATTACAAACGGTAATAATGTTTCCCTATTTGAAACATACCTCCTTCAACAGAGTTTCATCGTACTGTAATAAATCAAATCCATATGTTATTCCCAGACAGTCCTATATCTCATATCTTTATGGAGGAGAGTGAAAGTTTATGAAACGCTCCGAAGCAAGGAAAAAGAACTCCAGTTCTTTTAATAACTTTAGGGCATCGGCAGATAAAGTAAACATACAATGATTTCCATCTGTCAAACTAGGTCTTATGTAACCCTATTCTTCCATGGAATACTTTTAATGATTTATAATAACAGATCAATAGCTAAAATCAAGGCATGGCATTGATTTAGGGATTAACCGAACACTTATAAACAGCTTCCCTGACTGTAATAAGGTAGTTTTAGCTTATTTTGTATGAGGAGAATAAAAAATAAAATAGTTGGTGTCAATTGTTTAGTTATACAGCATACCTCTAAAATTGTTTAGAGTTTTTTTTTGATAATCATCGCGCCCTCGTCAGTATTTGATAATTATTGAATAACTGTTTCGGTAGTAACTATTTTTATGCAAGGTTTCATAAGCCACCTCCTCCACATGATATCCAGTGCCCTGGAGAACTCCTTGTCACAATTATTTGTGTTAGGTGTTTTTCTAGTTATGTATTTGGTTTAGCAGGTCAAGCATCCTTTCTTTACCAGTTTAATTAAATCTGAATGATAGTAGGCGGTATTGTCTACCATATTAATATTATTGGCTTACAAAATCAAACTTTTTATTTTATAACATACCCATTGGTTTGTAAACCTTTCCTCTTATATCAAATCGAAATATCTTTTCCACTAAACAGGGAAACTTATCCAGTTTTCATTACTCATTACAAAATGTGTCCCTCTATTCTTTGTATCCTGTTTGTAGTATGCTGTCTAATAATGCACATCTTATTACATGAGAGGAATCTTCTTAAAATCAAAAGCTTTCCATATTGACCCGCCAAACCCTAACAATCTATGTTGTTTATTCATTCACACTCCAATACCAAAGCACCTCCAATGAAATGAATAAAGCCGCTACTTCGCCACTATCCCTCCCTGGCCACCTCCCACTACCCTTCCGCTCGCCACCACCCTCCCACTACCCCTTCCTCCTCCCTCCACCTCTCACTACCCCTCCCCATCCCTCCAAACCTCCCACTAACCCCTCCCTCCCTCCACCTCTTCACTACCCCGCCCTCCCGTCCACACTCCTCACTAACCCCTACCCCTCCTCGCTCCCTCCACCTCCCACTACCCGCCCCCTTCCCTCCCTCCACCTCCCACTACCCATCTTTTCCTTCCCCTCTTAACCTGTCTCCCCTCTCACCTGACTCTCTCTCTCTCAGCTCTCTGGCATCGTGAAGTCACTGTGCGAAAAATACGAGTTTGAGGGGAGATACTCACAATGCAGTGAATATTTGAATGGAGAATTACAGTATACTTACCTGGTGGAAAACTATCTTTTATTATTTACATGGATATGACAAGTTTTGACTCACACAACCGCTCTTCACAACTGATTATATCTCCAAATAGAGTCGAAACTTGGCGTGTCCTCGTAAATACCAACTAGGAGCAGTCTATCAAAATGTAAGGAATGAAGCGCCAGCAAACATAGTTGGATGGGGTATGGGAAAGAGTAGAAGAGAAGCAGTGGAGGAGGAGGTGGGAATCAGGAGGTCAGAAGTGTGGGAAGCCATGAAAAGAGTGAAGTTGGGGAAAGCACCAGGAACAGATGGAGTGTGTGGGGAAATTTTGAGGTATGGTGGTAAGATAGTAATTGAATGGGTATGGAAAATGTGAAAACTACCATGGGAGAAGGGGAGTGCACCTTATGACTGCAAGACAGGCATAATAGTCCCCCTATATAAGGGTAAAGGGGAAAGAGGAGTGTGTGGTAACCACCGAGGAATATGTCTTCTAAGCGTAGTAGGGAAGGTGAACAGTAGGGTAGTGATTGAGAGAGTGAGAGTGAGAATGGAGAAATTGATAGGTGACGAGCAGCTAGGGAGGTTTTAGGAAGGGAAGAGGATGTGTAGATCAGATTTTTACCCTGAATTGTGTTGTGGAGAAATATCTGGAGAAGCAACAAAAGGTGTATGTTTCCTTTATAGACTTGGTAAAGGCCTATGACAGAGTGGATAGAGAAGGTATGTGGAAGGCACTTTAGAATATACGGAGTAGATGGCAGGTTGATGAACGCAGTGAAGAGCATGTATGAGGGTGCAAAGGCGGCAGTATGTGTGGAGAATGAGCAGAGCGAGTTCTTTGACCTGAATGTTGGGTTGAAACAGGGATGTGTGATGTCCCCGTGGTTGTTTACTGTATAGATGGATGGAGTCATGAAAGAAATACAAGGAAGATCAGCGGATGTTGGTGTATCGCTGATAAGGGAGGGAAATGAGTGGAAGCTGCCTGTACTGCTGTTTGCTGATGATACAGTTCTGATGAGCGATAATGAATGGGAGTTGCAGGGTCTGGTAAATGCGTTTGGAACAGTGTGCGAAAAACGGAATCTGAAGGTTAATGCGGGGAAGAGCAAGGTTATGGTCTTCGAAAGGGGGAAAGCCACAGAGTGTGAGGTGAAGTTGAACGGTCAGGCTATGGAGATTGTCAGCTCATTTAAGTATCTGGGCAGTGTGTTGAGTAAAGATGGGACTATAGATGAAGAAGTGCGGGAGAGGGTGCAACAGGGAAAGAGGGTTGTAGGAAGGCTGAAAGCAGTAACAAGAAATAGGGTTGTCAGTATGAAAGTGAAGAAGTCCTTGCATGACAGTGTGGTAATCCCGACACTGACTCATGGACGTTTGAGAAGAGACTCAGGCCAGGAGTGAGAGGGGTGGAAATGAGATACTTGAGAAGTGTGTGCGGACTTACATGGAGGGATAGACAGCTGGACAGTGTGAAAAGGAACACCTTGAGATGGTTCGGCCATATGGAACGTATGGGAAGAGAGAGAATGACTAAGAAGGTGTACGAGAGCGAGGTGGAAGGACAGAGAGGGAGAGGTAGACTGAAAGAGAGGTGGAAGGATGGAGTGAGGAAGTACTGTATATGGATGAAGGCGGTGCTGGTTGGGAGGATGGGTGTCGACTGACTGGGGACAGAGGTGCATGCGCGATTCGTTCGTGGCCATCCCTTCGGAGATCAAGGCGTCAAGCAATAGATAGATAGATAGATAGTCTATCAAAAGATGTTGGACTGTGACTGGAACCTGGCAACAAGGGCAAAGCGTGGGGACATCCAACGATATAAAAAAAGGCCATGTATGAGCGGACCAAGGCAATCCCCTACCTTCTATTATGATGAAAAGGACACTGTCAGGGAACTATGATAGGTTTAGTGAAGTGTAGATTGTTATTTGTCATGGACGTCCAATCTCCTTGCCACCACTGACTGAGGAGTTAGGTAACGTTTGAGAAATAATCAGATACAGAATCAAATAGGTCTCGGCATGATCAAGTTGAGTAGATATTTTTACACAAAAAGTAAATTGTCAATATCCACTAGGTACAACATATTTGTAAAAAATAGTGTAAACTAATTGAATATATAATTCGTACGTGAAATATGACTACATTATAATAGGCTATAGACTAGTGTTGCATTCACTTAAAAAGTGTTGTATACTGTGTCCACTATATACAATTTTCTCAGTAAGCTAGAATAATCGGTGTGCCTTATCTACATTGCTATGTTTAATCATTATAGTGCAGCATATAATCATAACAATTGTGCAAATTATGACTAAAGCATGACATTTTTACCAGTGTTAGTACATACCATAAGGTTCATTTTCAGATCGGGAGATAAGTCCGATTTGACCTCTGAGGATAGTGAGAGGTCAATTAACTCAATTACATTGAAATTGTCATTTTTTCACGATTCTGGTGCAGTTTGTCTGTTTTGGGAATCATTAAAAAGGTATGTTACCATGTGTTGGTCCCTTTATCTTCTGGAGAGCCTTTATACATAATCACAGGATGCAACCATGACTGAACAAGTGCTTTAAATGAGGTCAGTGACCTCAGAAAACAAATTTATTGAAATACACATTTAGGTTATTGTGGTGTCCAGAACAGCTTGCATGAAATCGTGTTGTAAGATCATCTGTGCAACCTTAATTTTCAATGTGCACTGAACATAGTCTATAAGCTTAAATTACAGTGAGGTCAGTTACCTCAGACACATGTATAGTACATACTGGTACATTTAATACACACACATTATCCATATAGACGCATACATATAAAGGTGTCTGATTGCACCTAAGAGTCTCCCGAACATGCACATAATGCAGTGCACTTGACTGCAGCCTTGGTGCACTTGCAGCGGCCGGTACATCCCTTCTTGCAGCCGCAGTGGATCAGTTCGTGGCAAGATTTTGATGCCTCTGGCAGTGTCCGTCCAAAGAGGCTGCCACCCAGAGGCCTCCTTTGTCCAGCCCCAGTCAGATGGGATTGGTAACTCTGGATTCAGGACCAGAGTTTGGTTCCAGCAGTTGCCCTGGAGAGATGCACACTTGATGTGCTGCTGGAGTGCTGCCTGCGTTGGGGGAATGTTTTCTAGAGCCCTAGACTTGTGTGCGAAGAGCTGTTTCCTAGCATCGTTCACTTCCATGGTGTCACTGGTGCGGTCATACATCAGCACAACGAAGCGCTCCAGCAGTGACATTGACTCCTCACTGACATCACTTGGCATGCGTAAGAGTTCTTCAAAGGCATCAGTCACCTCTGGGAACACTTTTCAAATCTCCCAGGCAGTCTTCTTCCCTCTGCCAGCGAAAGAAGACACAGTGTCGCACCCTGTGAGGGCATGGAAGATGGGGAGAGTAGCACATTGTCTTGGATTCATGGCGGCAGCCAGTTGGTGAACAGCTATGTACCGGAAGCTGGATCCAGTACCCAAAGATATCCACAGCTCGTCAGGATTGATGTTGTTGAATGAAGCCACAGCCAGTACCACAACATCAGTATCCACAGTGCGTATGGCCACCACCTTCCTGATCCCCTTCTGCACAGCATCTGCCACATGTAGAAGCAGGCGAGTGTCTGCCTCCTCGTGTGAACATGGGGCGAGGCTGGTCAAGTCGGACTCGGCAGGAGAGCACAGGACCTCAGTTCCACATGTTGCATACATTTCCTTGCCATCTGCTATTGGAAAACGAATGGCCTCGCGTGACAGGAAACCAAAGAGCTCAGTCTTGTTTTGATCCACACGAAGGAAGTCCTTCCAGTTCTTAGGCATGACGGTAGATGGAGCCACTCTCTTCCTGACGCCCTTGCCCCTCTTCTGTCTGGTCGTGACTTTCAGGCTGTCGGGTAGATATACATCCCAGACGAGGTCGAGTCTGTTGACCTTTTCGAGTTGAGTGGAGATGTAAGGTGCAAAGACTGTGTTCACATACTCTTGAAAGGTCTTTGCCATTACAGGATTGAGCATTTGAACAATAGCTGCTCCGTCAAGGATTGTGGCATCAACCCCAGGTGCGCTTGTGGTTTCGGGTTAGTCTGATTTCAGGCAGTGTAGTAGATCTGCTTTGACTCCAAGGCGCAGTTTTCCTCCTGTTGATAATGCTGGTGGGGCTGCCTGGTTCTCGTGGCAGAAGAACTGGTCCAGATCCCTATCATGTGATATACAGCCTCGAGAAGAGACTACAGTCACTCTTCACTGCGGCGAGTTGGATCTGCTGCTTTGACTGCGTCTTGGTCTGTGGCCGACTGAAGAGTGGCAACTTGTTCTTGTGCAGTGTTTTCTGTAACTGGCTTCGTGCATAGTTCCAGTCTTTCTTCAACAAACTTTGTGTACTCACCAAGGGACTCAATCTTCCGCACAGTTTCTGCCACTGGGGTGTCCATGATGTCTCTCGTGTCAAGGACCAGTAGATCTTGAGTGTTCTCTAGGAAGGGATTCCCCATCTCTTCAAACACTGCTATAAGTGCTCTGACATCCTTCATAAAGGCTGCTTGCACTCCAGGTTTCTGGTCATGGTGAAGATGCCTAGTGTCGTGAGCACCGCCATGTCCTCTTGTCACCTGCTCTTCAAACTCTGCAGTGATCCTGGCTATTTCTGGCCCTGCCACCATCCAGCATCTGAGTGCCCCAGGGTTTCCTGTCAGTCCAATAGCTCCACCAGACCCTTTGACCACAGCGTTGTTCTGTTCATTCTGGCAGTCAGCTTGGAACACACCGTCAAAGGTGAATCTGGTCTCAAACATTTCTCTACGTACTACCTGTGCTGCTCTTACTAGGTGCATGGCATCACTGTCATGATCACAGGCCTTCTTCAGGGTGGGACCTATATCTTTCTCAAACAAGAGAAGTGTGTCTCGGCCCTGAGAATGGGCTCTCAGATCAGAGCACAGAAAGAAGTCTGTCCTTCAGTCTGGTTGTGTGTATTCTGTTGGTTACCGTGGCACCCAGCTGCTCCAGTCTCGTCTTGTAGAGGATAGCCACGTCTGAGAGTTTAAATACATGGGCATTGTCCTCATCTGCATGCATGTCCTCAATGAATACCACCAGCTCAGCAAAGGCTATGCCATGCAGACGATCCGCATCCTAGTCCTTGAGTGCGGCTGGTCTGAGTTTGTTGTATAATGCACGGAGACAGTTGCGATGGTATTTTGCCTCGATGGCAATCATGTCTCCAGCAGACAGCTTGGCCAGCAGTTCAGTGTCCCCCAATTCAGTGGCACATCTCCGAACGTTCTTGTCAATTTCCATTGTAGCTGCTTCGTGCAAGTCTGCAGTGCCAGCTGGCTTATTGCAGAAGAAACAGATAGGCTCGGTTGACTGTGGAAGCCTGTGGGCAGCTGCTGATCGTGTGTGCACGGTTGGAGTACCGGTACTAGATTGCTGTCCTGAAGCTGATTCTGCTCTGCTCTGCTGGTCAAAAAAAAAATGTTAAACTTTAAACGACATTTCTTGTGCCACTGAGCACTGTGTGTCCTCAAGGTAGCTTCTACGCCATCGCCATCATCCAGTCTTTTCACGTTGAGTTCCATTGGCATGTGCCGAAGTCTCTTGAAATGGAGGAGGTCTTCTGTCAATGATGTATAGCCACTACCACTCGGTTTCATGGTTGATCATAGTGGGTACTGCAAAGGTTCATCTGTCTCTGCTTGCAAAGAATACAAAGCTCCCAGTTAGTTCTTGGGGGTGGTCTTGATTGCTTGGACGTAGAGGGCTGGGCTGGGTCTATGAGGATATGACGCTTTGCCATAGTGACGATCAGGTCTGGGATGCTTGTATCTTGGCTTCGATCATCAGGCAGGGAATCCTGCAACACATAAGTACAACAATTGTGCTAGTACAAGCCACCCAGTTTTACATTCATTGGCATCAATATTTGATATGTTGAGGTAATTGACCTCTCACTGTCCTCAGAGGTCAAAGCTAGACACCTGTAAATAATTACCAACGCTGTGTGGAATATGTAGACACTTTTATTGGAACACAAATGCATGGTTTGTACATCATAAACAATGTTTACCATTAACCAATGATGCCAAACATCAATATTTTGATACTTTGAGGTCATTGACCTCTCACGGTCCTCAGAGGTCAAATCTGCCTTACCTCCCGATCTGAAAATGAAGCTTATGGCATGTACTAACACTGGTAGAAATTTCATGCTTTAGTCATAATTTGCACAATTCTTATGATATGAGAGATTATCAGCTGTACTATTATGTAATATTTAATCATAAATATCCGGAACAGAGTCTTAATACATTCTAATTTCTTTTGATTATATTCCTATGCAAGAGTACAACTGGCATCACTCGGTTATACATTAATTATAGTTGTAGAGCATACTAATATTCCTTGCATTCTGATAATGAAGTAGTTGTGTGTGTGTGTGCGTGTGTGTGTGTTCTAGTTGGCATGGTCGTAATCCAACAAGAAACGGAGTTTCTCGCTTACTTATGGCGCTACCTGGACTTGTCGAACAGAGCCATCTATGGAGAGCAAAAAACATCATATCTCTGATTGCTTCAAATACCACCGTCAGAGGGCACTAGTGGATGACTAAACATCCATACCACGACTTTAGTCCCAGACTGTATGTATTTAGAAATTAAGAAAACAGTGAATAATGAAGGAAAGACGAGAAGAGAACGCATGAGAAAATAAAATAATATAAAATAAAGGAGAAGGAAGAAAGAAACCACTAATAAGTACAAAAAAGTAAATGGATATGTAAATGTTAAAAACACTTTGGGTTAAATTTACGATGATTAGTGCCGCACTATTAGAAACAATTTATTAGGGACAATGGGTACAGTGCGTATAGACTCGCAATAATAATGTATTAGGGACAATGGGTACAGTGCGTATAGACTCGCAATAATATTGTATTAGGGACAATGGGTACAGTGCGTATAGACTCGCAATAATAATGTATTAGGGACAATGGGTACAGTGCGTATAGACTCGCAATAATAATGTATTAGGGACAATGGGTACAGTGCGTATAGACTCGCAATAATATTGTATTAGGGACAATGGGTACAGTGCGTATAGACTCGCAATAATAATGTATTAGGGACAATGGGTACAGTGCGTATAGACTCGCAATAATAATGTATTAGGGACAATGGGTACAGTGCGTATAGACTCGCAATAATATTGTATTAGGGACAATGGGTACAGTGCGTATAGACTCGCAATAATAATGTATTAGGGACAATGGGTACAGTGCGTATAGACTCGCAATAATAATGTATTAGGGACAATGGGTACAGTGCGTATAGACTCGCAATAATATTCCCAATATCCTCATGGAGGATTTGCGATGTCAACAACTTTTAAAAACCTGATATTACCTACAAAAAATAAATAAACAAAAATGAATCGAAGCAAACGCAATTCCGTGGACTTTCTTCGGTAAGAGTTGTGGTAGCAGTAATATTGTTGATTTGTTTGCATTACTTTTACGCTCGCGGGAATGTTTCCGTCTAATTTGAATTTTTTTCAAAATTATCCGACGGCCAGCTGTTAGTTGCCCCCTGCTGGCAATATATATGATGGTGACAATTAGTCATGGGGTATCCCGCGGCCGTTATGGGTAAGCTAATGCAAATCCTCCATTCACTGAATGACAAACAACAATAAACCACTATATTCCTTGAACACAAAATATATACCCTGGTGAATAAGCTGGCACAACTGTTCTTAATTAAGTGGTACAGTACCTAACTTTAAAAAGTTGACAGCATAAAATATAGGCACCATTTGAGGAGGAACACTTTATTGACAACGTTTCGCAGATAGCAAAGGAAGGTGGAAATGGACGAATTTATGAAGGAAACAACGAAGGAGGTTAACGACGAATGACTGTGGAAAGGGGCAAATTCAGGTGGGAAACAACGAATTCCCTACCCTTTTAAAGGAGTGCGGGTTTGGCAAGGAATGAGTGTGGACAGCAAAGAATATAAAAATGAAACGGGGAATGAGTGTACGCAGAAATTAACGAATATATAAAGGAAACACGAATGATTTTGGAAATTAATGGATATAAAAAGGAAACAAGAAATGAGTGTGTCAATGAACGAATATATAAAGGAAACTAGGAATGAATGTGGATATTAACTAATATAGAAAAGAAACAAGGAATGAGTGTGGAAAAGGACGAATCTACGAACTTAAAGGAGAGGCTCTGTTAGAGGGGGATGAGGAGATGGAAAACGACTAGGCTACATAAACACTAGAAAGGAAACAAACATAAACATGAATTTATGTAAAGATTAACTATATATAGAAAACTAATATAAAGACAGGAAAATGTATAACAAATCTAAGGATATTATTAACTTAAATACAAAAGTGAATCAAAGACCTGACGAAGGAAGACTGATCAATAATAATTGAAAAGTGTGTGAGAGTAATGAGTAAACACCAAGTAGAGCGAAAGAGGAAGAGGCATGAAATGAAAGAATGATGCATGAAACGAGAGGGGAAATTAAATATTGAGGGATGAAACAATTATCAAAATGAGTCAAAGAGATATAAAGAAATAGTACATTTTACTATTTATATATAGCAAAAAAATACATTTCCCAAGCTGAAAATATAGAATGGTAATAAGTAAAATAAAACACTATCATTAGATTGACAAGTAAGAATATACAGCATGGTAACTGGTTAATAGTAAAGATACGGTAAGGTAAGGTAAAGGAAAGGTAAGGTAATGATAAGGTAAATATATTGTAAGATAAGATAATGTAAAGATAAGGTAACGTAAAGACAAGGTAAAGTAAGGTAAAGATAAGGTAAAGTAAAGATAAGATAAAGTAAGGTAATGTAAATATAAGGTAAGGTAAAGATAAGATAGGGAAAGGTAAGGTAAGGTAAGGTGATGTAAAGTAAGGTAAATATAAGGTAAGGTAAGATAATGTAAAGATAAGGTAAGGTAAAGATAAAATGGGAAAGGAAAGGTAAAGATAAGGTAAGGTGAGGTAAAGATAAGGTAAGGTAAAGATAAGGTAAGGTAAGATAATGTAAAGATAAGGTAAGGTAAATATAAGGTAAGTTAAGGTAAAGATAAAGGAAGGTAAGGTAAAGATAAAATAAGGTAAGGTAAAGATAAAATAAGGTAAGGTAAAGGTAAGATAATGCAAGGTAAGGTAAAGATAAGGCAAGTTAAGATAAGGTAAGGTAAAAGTAGAGTAGGAAAATATGGAGAAAAATATGGGACCATAAATATTATACAAAAATGAAAATATGAAGAACAAATGGATCAATTACAATTATAAAAGACAGAACAAAACAAATAAACTTGTATCATTCGAAATGATAATGACAAGAAATATATAAATGCAAGCAAGGATAAATGAGTAAATATATCGATAGTAATATAAGAAAATTAAATTATCGCTGTACTTTCATTCTATCTATCTATCTATCTATTGCCTGACGCCGTGATCCCGAAGGGTTGGACACGAACGAACCGTAGCCATGCACTTCTGTCTTTTCATTAACTATGGGAAAAGTAATATTTTCTACCTCCTTCGTGTCTATTTTACGCCATAACCAAGATACTTTAATCAAGTTGGAGAACTTGGAGGGAAGAAGCTATGGATGTTGTGTATAATTATGTATGTGTGAGAGAGAGAGAGAGAGAGAGAGAGAGAGAGAGAGAGAGAGAGAGAGAGAGAGAGAGAGAGAGAGAGAGAGAGAGAGAGAGAGAGAGAGAGAATATGTACAACACAAAGTGCATACGACTCAGAAGAAAGAGGATATTGGTAATAACGTTAAAATGAAAGCTCTGACTGTGAGAGACAAAACAAATCTAATTTAGATGTGTAGTAGAAGATAACAGTAAAACTTTAGTATACATACAAAACGAAGCTAAACAAATAAAATAATAAGATCCCAAGGTGTGAAGCAAAAGAAACAAAATGTTCCAAAGCACAACAGCAAAACTATCAACTAATACAAATCTTGCATACCTTTACTTATGCGTGCAATTGAAAAGTTTATGGTACTGTACAATTGGCGGCAAAAGTCCTGTCGCCTCTCCTGCCTTACCGTGACCCACGATATTTATAGACTCTAGAATGTTAGGTGAACAAAACGTGCATATTTCTAACACCAGATGGCTCACTGTGGGGTGTGTGGGTAGGAGGTTGTGGGGGAGAGAAGGGGTTACAGCTGTTGGGGGATATAGGGGGACTGAGGGAGGAGTGGAATCTTGTGTAGTTTGAACTTTAATTATCAGATATATATTACACTTTTATTGAATAGCTGCCAATCATGTAAATCAGGTGGAAGCAAACTGGGATGGGATGACTGCTTTCTCTCAATTACTTTTCAATGATGTTATGATTTTAGTTTTAGTTTTAGTTTTAGTTTTATAATAATGTGTGGGTTGCTTGTCCATTTTAGTTTTAGTTTTAGTTTTATAATAATGTGTGGGTTGCTTGTCCATTTTAGTTTTAGTTTTAGTTTTATAATAATGTGTGGGTTGCTTGTCCATTTTAATTTTAGTTTTAGTTATATAATAATGTGTGGGTTGCTTGTCCATTTTAGTTTTAGTTTTAGTTTTATAATAATGTGTGGGTTGCTTGTCCATTTTAGTTTTAGTTTTAGTTTTATAATAATGTGTGGGTTGCTTGTCCATTTTAGTTTTAGTTTTAGTTTTATAATAATGTGTGGGTTGCTTGTCCATTTTAGTTTTAGTTTTAGTTTTATAATAATGTGTGGGGTTGCTTGTCCATTTTAGTTTTAGTTTTAGTTTTATAATAATGTGTCGGTTGCTTGTCCATTTTAGTTTTAGTTTTAGTTGTATAATAATGTGTGGGTTGCTTGTCCATTTTAGTTTTAGTTTTAGTTTTATAATAATGTGTGGGTTGCTTGTCCATTTTAGTTTTAGTTTTAGTTTTATAATAATGTGTGGGTTGCTTGTCCATTTTAGTTTTAGTTTTAGTTTTATAATAATGTGTGGGTTGCTTGTCCATTTTAGTTTTAGTTTTAGTTTTATAATAATGTGTGGGTTGCTTGTCCATTTTAGTTTTAGTTTTAGTTTTATAATAATGTGTGGGTTGCTTGTCCATTTTAGTTTTAGTTTTAGTTTTATAATAATGTGTGGGTTGCTTGTCCATTTTAGTTTTAGTTTTAGTTTTATAATAATGTGTGGGTTGCTTGTCCATTTTAGTTTTAGTTTTAGTTTTATAATAATGTGTGGGTTGCTTGTCCATTTTAGTTTTAGTTTTAGTTTTATAATAATGTGTGGGTTGCTTGTCCATTCATAACGATAAATGTTTTAGACTTACTTACTCATTATTATTAGTACTGTTATTATTATTTATATTATATATTTGAATAACAATAATTAATATCGTTAGTTGTGGTAATTTCCCATCTCATCACTTCTGTCAATCCGGTGGCTATATCCAATTCCCTGAGTAAGACACTTACCATGCGCTAACCACCAATTTAATGTTTCTTCCACATGTTTAAGGCCAACATATCTGCAAATTGCTTCTTGGTTGAGGTATTTCTACAGGTTTCTTTTTCCTTTC
>CM064533.1:51464940-51528478 GCA_032716605.1 Paralithodes platypus | reverse complement strand
TTCAGCCAACTGTTTTAAGACGTTTATTCCCATCCAGGTGTCAATTTCTTCCTGGCGAGCGATAGCGAGCCAGCATTGTATGGAGAAGTCCGGCTTCGCCAGAGACATTTTTCTATCGAACAATGTACAAATTTAGCTTGCTGTCAAAACAAAAATATATATGTGCTGGCTCGCTACCACTCGCCAGGAAAATGTTGACACCTGGATGGGGATAAACGTCTTAAAACAGTAGGCTGAATGGGGCCGAATGGATACAAGCCAAAGAGAGAGGGAGAGAAAGAGAAAAAAGCGAGGTGGGCCCCTTAACAAACTAGTCAAACTATACACAAAATGTTTGCAATGTCGAAAGGTTCCTAAAGCCTGGAAAAATGCCTCCATTATTCTCATTCACAAACAAGGAGATGCTAAAGACCTGATAAACTATCGACCAATTAGCTTGCTTTCTGTTTAGTATATGAGGCGTATAGTAACATAGTGGCCTAAACGACACCATGCTATCGATCAATTAGCTTGCTTGCTGTTTAGTATATGAGGCGTATAGTAACATAGTGGCCTAAACGACACCATGCTATCGATCAAGTAGCTTGCTTGCTGTTTAGTATATGAGGCGTATAGTAACATAGTGGCCTAAACGACACCATGCTATCGATCAATTAGCTTGCTTACTGTTTAGTATATGAGGCGTATAGTAACATAGGGGCCTAAACGACACCATGCTATCGATCAATTAGCTTGCTTGCTGTTTAGTATATGAGGCGTATAGTAACATAGTGGCCTAAACGACACCATGCTATCGATCAATTAGCTTGCTTGCTGTTTAGTATATGAGGCGTATAGTAACATAGTGGCCTAAACGACACCATGCTATCGATCAATTAGCTTGCTTGCCGTTTAGTGTATGAGGGATATAGTAACATAGTGGCCTAGATGACACCATGCTATCGACCAATTAGCTTGCTTTCTGTTTAGTATATGAGGCGTATAGTAACATAGTGGAGGTGTGGTGGAGTGGTCTTGCCACTAGCCTGGTAATCCAAAGGTCCCGGGTTCAAATCCCGATGTATCAATGGGAAGATATTATTGGGATGGAATTTGTGCTATACCTAGTATCAGTGCATTACCACAAGCCCACCGAAACGTCAATAAAATACCCTCATTGTTCCCTGATTAAATAGCACTGTATGAATATTCCCATATTCAAAATATGCTGTAGGGGTGCAATGCCTGGTGAGTTATCTGCTCAACAGGTGGCGTTGTGTGTGTGTAAGTGTGAGAGTCCGAGTGTAGGGGGTGAGACAGTGAAGCACGGGAACGAGGTGGCTTCAGAGATGGGGTCGTTTCGGGCCATGAGTGAGCACCGTGCCTCATGTGAAGGCAAGATGGCAGGTGCTCGTTGTACTCTACGTGCTTCACATGTCTCACTCCCTAGACTGGAACAAGACCTCACGGGCTTCACTGTTCATTGTAAAGCGGTGAATGTTAAGGCTCTCAGCCTATGCCCGAGAGGAAGTAAGTTGGAATATAGAAAAAAAAAAAAAAAAAAAATAGTGGCCTAAATGACACCATGCTATCGATCAATTAGCTCGCTTGCTGTTTAGTATATGAGGCGTATTGTAACATAGTGGCCTAAATGACACCATGCTATCGATCAATTAGCTTGCCTGCTGTTTAGTATATGAGGCGTATAGTAACATAGTGGCCTAAATAGTAACTAAATAGTAACATAGTAACTAAATGACACCATGGCGGAAACGGAGTTAAGTATGGCATCGTCTTCCCAAACCCTTCTACTACCCCGGGAAATCAACAAGAAGCGTAAGCGCCACTCGCAGGGTGTCAAACGAAAGCCGAGTCTATTATTGTCAATCTTTATTATTTTATATGTAAAGATAGAATTAGGGTTTATAGTTCAAATTATGTCTTTGGAAGTGATAAAATAGTTAAAACAAAGCTATTTCATGTTAATTTTCTAGTATTTCTTCTCATATTCCTTCAAGGCTTTCACAAAATTACTCTGGTTTGACACCCAACGTGGTCGAAAATCCCACTAAAATTGTCACCAACCGGATAGGCAGAACACTGTAGATTCAAATTGTCACCAACCGGATAGGCAGAACACTGTAGATTCAAATCAGCCAAGAGAACAAGAAGGGTTCCGAAGTATGGGCTCACAAACTATGCACCTATAGTCTATTCGATGTAAGTAGGCGAGAAATCATGACCTCTACCCTCTGTAACTTAAAAAGGGCAAGAGCAAATTGGCTGTAAATTCCCACATCTATTTCTTGACTGACTCTTTCCAAATGGTAGAAATATTAGCTCGATTACTCTAGTCGTTGTTGAGTTACAGAGGTTAGAGGTCATGATTTCTCGCCTACTTACAGCGAATAGACTATAGTAGGTCTCAAATTTATTTCGGAAACTAGACGTTGGTTTGGTATGTGATCACAAAGGTCATACCAAACAGTATCCCAGGATTTCGTAAAGACAATGGGTAGCAAATTAATTGATGCATCTCTGCAACTCACTGGTAAATGGCCTTGTCTTGAAACCATTTAAAAATACTGGGAGCGCTAGTATCTTTAAGAGGGGTCACTGTTTTTTTTAATCTTGTTCTCCTTTTCTCTTTTTCTATGGCTTGCATCCATTCGGCCCCATTCAGCCAACTGTTTTAAGACGTTTATCCTCATCAAGGTGTCAATTTCTTCCTGGCGAGCGATAGCGATCCAGGATTGTATGGAGAAATCCGGCTTTGCCAGAGACATTTTTCTATCGAAAAATGTACACATTTAGCTTGCTGTCAAAACAAAAATATATATATGCTGGCTCGCTACCGTCCGCCAGGAAAATATTGACACCTGGATGGGGGTAAGCGTCTTAAAACAGTAGGCTGAATGGGGTCGAATGGGTACAAGCCAAAGAGACAGGGAGAGAAATAGAAAAAAAGCGAGGTGGGCTCTCTTGAGATGAACAACTGGTCCTTCTGTCTAGGTATCGATATCACTGTTGTTGAGAGAGTCTATTATAACATATAATAGGCCGAGGCTATGAACAACATTGCGGTCTGACCCACACACTATATAATATATATATATATATATATATATATATTCAGAGAGAGAGAGAGAGAGAGAGATTGATTGATTGATTGATTCTTTATTGAGAAAGCATAAATACATGGGAATACATAATTACACGTCTCAAAAGGGCAAAGGTGATAAAACAGTCTTTTACCCTACTCATATTATACATGTACAATATAAACACAAACATGAATACAACATTTAGTAAGTTTTTATCTCTATACTTGTTAGCAAACCAGTTGTCCCTAACTGTTTAAGAAGGATCCTTAGCTAAGCTGGGCTTAGGCTTAGCGCGGGTTTGTTATAATCCTTCTACTTTCCTTAATGTCATAGAATGACCCTCCCACTCCAGTTTAATACATGCCTACATATACACACACATACATACACCCATACACACACAAATACATATACAGTATATACATATATATACACATATATATACACATATACATACATATACATACACACACACAGACACACACGCATGTACATATACCTACATACATACCTATACACACATTAATTCATACAATAACACACAAATTTCACAATATACAGTGTATACATACATTTATTATTATAATAACAATAATGATATAATGAGGCTATCAATTACATACACTAAATCCTAAACTTTGTTTTATGTACATTTACCTTACGATGTATTGTATTTGTTTGCATTTGGCTATTATTTGAGTAATCATATTATAGCTGCATTTTGTGTCACCCCAAAGTTTGATAACCCAGTCTCATTAAAGTGTGGTGGCACAAAATGACAAGGGGCGATCCAGACTTTTAAATATATACATTATATGGACAACCTTTCCTGACTATTTTTAAGAATGAAAGTAAATATGCATTGCAGAATAATTATTACAAAGCAAATAAAGACAATATAAAAGCGAAATAGCGTAATATACCAAATATCATTAGGTATGTCAGGGACTGGAATAATCGACAACAGAACATATCGGCAATAAATTTGAATATATACAATTTAAGATGTGTTGTGACATTACATATTAGGTGAAATTATAAAACATATTTATGTTTAATAGTAGAGCAAGAAATATTCGCATACATAGACATTTCAATAATTCTGAGGAAGAGTGACGGATTAATTACCGTGACGAACACTGATTTTCTTAACTTGACTCTTGGTCAAGGTCACGAGGCTAGATGCCCCACCCACCCACCCACCCCTTGATATATCTACGTTCCTACTGGCCCTCACGCAGCCGTGGTGCTTAGCGCGGTCGAACCTATATTTCACAAATGTTATGATATTTATATATATGCGTGTACTGTTACTTAGTAATATTGTATTGTGTAACCTAATCAACCCGAATGATATACATTTAAGTAAGAATACACCGAAATATAATCGTGATTAGGCTCGAATGGAGTGGCACCGCGGCTGCGGCCAATGTTTATAAACAACATGCTTTAGGCCTACATATCAAGATCAATAATTAATGATCCATCATTTCGATATTATTTTGATCTAAGTTGAATTTGTAAAAAATTGTGATGACTATTCCTATAATATAATCGCTTACTTTGAGGTATTATATATAATAACTCCGGTAGGTTATCGGCCTTCTATAGGATTATGACGCTTCTTTCGGATATTCTGAGGATATAGCTAGGTACATTTATAATTATCACATCCAAATCGATTATTTGTATATGGATATATACACAAAGTCTTAAAACTGTTATCAAGTTCCGAAAGTCTGAATCGGGTTGAGTTTAGACCCTGTGGAAGAGCAGGGTTGAGTTGGCTTGATATTGGACACCCTTTTATGGCATTTGGGTGTGAAATACGACACCATTTCCAGTCTATCGGAGATAATGATGGTAAAGGAAAATGCGGTATATGATTGAACATCCATATAATTTTTTCATCGACCTTATCTATGACATTGTTTCTATATTTCGCTAGGTGTTGGCAATGCAGTATATAATGATTTAAGGTATGACTTCTTGGTTTTTTACATGGGATGTATGTGTTTATGATGGTTATGTTGGAGTTGTTGCCAGTGCGTATTTTAATTGATTGTATTTCTGTTGTGTTATCATTTGGGGGGGGAGGGATTTGGTTTGTACACTGGTAACTATGTATGATATTTCTTTGTGTACCAGGGTGATGAGTCCACCGCCTCCGCCGACAGCCCGGTCTTGTCTGATGGTGGTGAAATCATGAAATGTGGGTGTTTTTTGTGTTGTGCGGAGTTTTGTTTCTTGTAAGATGGCAATGTGTATGTTGTGTTGTTTGATGAAGTGTGAGAGTTCGTGTTTCTTTGTGTTGATGCCATCTATGTTCAATTAGAGAATGTTAATGTTATGTGCACGATGTATGTTGGGTGCTGCTGCAGGAGGATGGGGAGGGGCTGGGGGTTGGGATTGGGGAGCAGGAGATGGGGGTTGGAATGGATTAGGATGGGGTGTGGTGTGTTGAGGATGTAGATGATATGGGAAGGTTAGGTGGGTTAGAGAGGAGAGGTGGACAGGTTTTAGGGGGGGGGGGGGGGGGAGTGGATAATATGGGAAGGTTAGGTGGGTTGGGGAGGAGAGGTGAAAGGGTTTTAGGCAAGGGATTTGACTGGGAGAGGGAGGGGCATGAGGAACAGGTCCAGGTGTTAGTGTAGTGTTTCTTGGAGGCAAGTGTTGTGCAGGTGAAGTGGTCCAGTTCCTGCATGAATTGCAGAGAACTGAAACCTTAGTGTGGTGACTCAAAGTGATGGGTTTTGAGCAAGTTGGACATATGTATGTGTAGGTGGGTCCTGGGTTGCTCTCAATGTCTCTGCTAGAAGAAGTCTTCGAGAAATGACAGCCCGAGAGTCATTTCTCGGTGTAGGAAAAACTGTGTGATGTATGTGAGAGGTGTGGAAATTCCCGGCGCGACCGAAGCCGCTCCAAGGACTCCTGTACGAGTAGGCATAATTGCCCGAAATTGCCTTCATTCCCTGCTCATTTTTATGCATTTTTATGCATAAGCAAAAGCCAGAGTGTAATACAATTATGTATTCGTGAAAGTACGGTGATAGCTTTCAAATTACTCCTGAATCAGCCCTGTACGACGTCTGGTTTTCTTGTAAGGATCTTGCAAACGAAGGGCAAAATTGCTAAAAATTACCAAATCCGATAGGCGAAATCGCTAAAAATTACGAATTATTTTCTGTTTTCGCTATGTGTGACACTGCACATAAGTGAGCTCTCTCTCACACAAACCTCAGTGTCGTGGCGGGCCTGTAGGCTCCGGCTGACGTCCATCCGTGCTGCTTGCAAAAGCTGGCCTGGCTCACAGGCTACAAAATAGCCTGAAATTTTTCTCCGTCATATGAGGGGCCCCGCGGGAATTGGGTTAAGAAGTGTGGTTGTATTGATTATTTGATAGGGTCACCATAAGGGTAATGGTGTGGCATTTTTTATGTACAGAAGCTTGGCCTTTTTGGTTGGGGCTTCTTAGAAATGTGACCTTTTTCATTAGCCATGGAGAAACTGCAGAGGTACAAATTATTATAAGCAACCTCATGTTAAAAATATCTTATATATTTTTGTTTAGCTTTACTTGGCATTCCTCTTCCTCTATGTATCTAGCAATTTAACCCCCTCAAACTCCTTATGACGCGATGGTGTGGTAATTACCCCGGGCCAAAAAGCTCTAAAAGACGATCGAGTGATAACTCAAGCGAGCTTGAAATACGCAGGCGTTTCGTTTATGGTCACCCCTTCGGGGATCAAGGTGTCCGGCAATATATACCGGTAGGCTATAGATAAATTCATTTTTGGGCTATTTATTCCATTTTATTTATCCTGTTAAAGTGCTTGATTGATTTCTGTGCTAATGTAGTTAGTATTTGGTGTAATTTTACATATTTCAGCTAAATCTGAAGAGCACATGGTCTGATATTTGTGCATGTTCAGTAAGTATTGCTGGGGAAAGGGTTAACGTATTCATCTTTTGGGGTATTTATTCTATGTTTTTATCCTGTTTCTGTGATTGATTGAGTTTTGTGCTAATGTAGTTGGTATTTGGTATAATTTTACATATTTTAGATAAATCAGAAGGGCACATGCAATATATTTGGGCATTTTCAGTCAGTATTGCTGGGGAAACGGTTAACATACAGTATTATAATAATAATAATAATAATAATAGTTCTTAAAGCTAGCGCATGCTAAGCTAGCTAAGGATAGCTCAATAAGACCGATTAGGCGTATTTCCATTGGGGTCCTGTACTACTACCCCATCCCTTTGCTCATGAGGGATGGTAACGACTCAGTGCTTGTGAAAAATCTTTAATGCGCCGAGCGTGGGCGCGAACCCGGGCCTTCTGGGTGGAAGTCCGAGACGCTAGTCACTACACCAAGCATCATAGGAAGGGAAGAGGATGTGTAGCTCAGATCTTTGCCCTGAAATATGTTGTGGAGAAATATCTTGAGAAGGGACAAAAGTTGTATGCTGCCTTCATGGACTTGGAGAAGGCCTATGACAGAGTTGATAGAGAAGGTACCGGTATGTAGAAAGTACTTGGAATATACGGAGCAGATAGCAAGTTGCTGAAAGCAGTGAAAAGCATGTATGAGGGTGCAAAGGTGTCAATATGTGTTGAGAATGAACAGAGCGAGTTCTTTGATCTGAATTTTGGGTTAAAGAAAGGGTGTGTGATGTCCCCGTGGTTGTTCAATATATACTGTACTGTATATGGATGGAGTCATAAAAGAAATGAAAGGATGAGCAGTGGATGTTGGTGTACCACTAATAAGGGAAGGCAACGAGTGGAATGACAAGAGTTGATAGAGAAGGTATGTGGAAAGTACTGAGAATATATGGAGTAGATGGCAAGTTGCTGAAAGCAGTGAAGATTATGTATGAGAGTGCAAAGGTATCAGTACGTGTGAATAATGAACAGAGGGAGTTCTTTGATCTGAATGTTTGGTAAAGCAAGGGTGTGTGATGTCCCGATGGTTGTTCTATATATACAGCATGTGAATGGAGTCATAAAAGAAATACAAGGAAGAGCAGTGGATGTTTGTGTACTGCTGTTTGCTGACGATATGAATGGGAGTTGCAGGGTCTGGTAAATATGTTTGGAACAGTGTGCAAAAATGGAATCTGAAGGTAAATGCGGGGAAGAGCAAGGTTATGGTCTTCGAAAGGGGTGAAGCCACAGAGTGTGAGGTGAAGTTGAACGGTCAGGCTTTGGAGATTGTCAGCTCATTTAAGTATCTTGGTAGTGTACAGAGTAAAGATGGGAGTATGGATGAAGAAGTGTGGGAGAGGGTGCAACAGGGGAAGAGGGTTGTAGGAATGCTGAAAGCAGTAACATGAAATAGGGTGGTCAGCATGGAACTGAAGAAGTCCTTGCATGACCGTGTGGTAATCCCGACACTGACTTACGGAAGCGAAGCATGGACGTTGTTGGAGAGATTCAAACCAAGAGTGAAAGGGATGGAAATGAGTTACTTGAGAAGTGTGTGCAGAGTTACATGGAGGGATAGACAGACGAATGAGGAAGTACGAGAGAGGTGTGGTGTGAATGTACTGGAAAGTGCGAAAAAGAACACCTTGAGATGGTTCGGCCATGTGGAACATATGGGAAGCGAGAGAATGACTAAGAGAGTGTACGAGTGAGGTGGAAGGACAGAGGGAGAAATAAACCGAGAGAGAGGTGGAAGGATGGAGTTAAGTATATGCGTGAAAGCGGTGCTGGATGGGAGGAGGGGCGTCGACTGACTGGGGACAGAGGTGCATAGGGGTGTTTCGTTCGTGGCCAATCCTTCGGGGATCAAGGGGTCCGTCAATAGATAGATAGATAAATTCATCTTTAGTGCTATTTCTTACATTTTCTTTATCCTGTTAGTGTACTTTATAATTTTTTTTGGTAATGTAGTTGGTAATTGGTGTAATTTTACATATTTCAGATAAAGGATGTCAACAGAATAACAAATGATGAGCTGAAGAGACGTTTAGGTATAAAGAGTATTAGCGAGGAGATGCGTACAAGTAAACTGGGATGGTATGGACATGTGGAGAGAATGGATGAACAAAATTGGGTGAAAAGATGCAAGTCTGCGATTGTGGAGGGAGCTGCACCAAGGGGTGGACCGAGTAAGACCTGGGATCGGACTATACGTGCCGATCTCAAATTTAAAAACTTGACAAGTAAAGCATCCCTTAACAGGGTTGCCTGGAACGCCGCCATTAGGAAAAGAGACTGAAACTGCACATCTGTGTGGAGCACTCAGTCTTAAAATGTTATGTACATATGTATGTATAAATCTGAAGAGCACATGCAATCTATTTAGGCATTTTCAGTCAGTATTGCTGGGTAAAGGGTTAACATATTAATCTTTTAGAGTATTTCTTCCATTATTTATCCTGTTAGTGAGTTTTATTGATTTCAGTGCTACTGTAGTGGTATTTGGTGTAATTTTACATATTTTAGATAAATCTGAAGAGGACATGCAATATAATTGGGCATTTTCAGTCAGTATTGCTGGGGAAACGGTTAGCATACTGTAGTCATCTTAGGAAGGGAAGAGGATGTGTAGCTCAGATTTTTGCCCGGAAATGTGTTGTGGAGAAATATCTGGAGAAGCGACAAAAGTTGTATGCTGCATTTATGGAGTTGGAGAAGGCCTATGACAGAATTGTTAGAGAAGGTATGTGGAAAGTACCGGTACTGAGAATATACGGAGTAGATGGCAAGTTGCTGAAAGCAATGAAGAGCATGTATGAGGGTGCAAAGGTGTCAGTATGTATGGATAATTAACAGAGCGAGTTCTTTAATCTGAATGTTGGATTAACCCTCCTGGCCCGGGCTATCTCTCTTAATGACAGTGCGGCGTACCCGGGCGATCTGGCCAAAAAACATCTAGGCCTAGGCTACCGTATTTTGGTTAATTTTAACTGTTAGAAATTTCCCACGCATCTATAAACGTAGTGCGGTTTCCAATCTGTAGACTGGCGTTGAGTAGAGCTCTCTAAGTCAACTGGTTCAGTTGTGATGACGATTTTAGTGGAGAGCATTTTCAGGCAATGTTAGCAATACGACGATCTTTTCACTACTGAAACAACGACATACAGACATACAATAACAAACGAGTCTTCTCCTTCTTGTTTTCGGAGGTGCGGTGACGCAACGATCGGCTTTGTTTACATGCGTCGGACGCACGGCGTCCAGACCAAGCTGAATAGGCTTTCAAGCTTACTGTATATTAAAATGACACCCGGGTACCTGCCCATCTGCCGTGGTGTCATATTAAAATGACACCCGGGGAGGAAGGGTTAAAGCAAGGGTGTGTGTGATGTCCCCATGGTTGTTCAATATATACCGGTACAGTATATGGATGGAGTCATAAAAGAAATACAAGGAAGAGCAGCGGATGTTGGTGTACCGCTGATAAGGGAAGGAAACGAGTGGAAGTTGCCTCAACAGTACAGTACCGGTACTACTGTTGCTGACAACACAGTTCTGATGAGCAATAGTGAATGGGAGTTGCAGGGTCAGGTAAATATGTTTGGAACAGTGTGTGAAAAACGGAATCTGGAGGTAAATGCTAGGAAGAGCAATATTATGGTCTTTGAAAGGGGTGCAACCATAGAGTGTGAAGTGAGGTTGAACGGCTATGAAGAATGTCAGCTCATTTAAGTATTTGGGCAGTGTGTTGAGTAAAGATGTAAGTAGGCCTATGGATGAAGAAGTGTGGGAGAAACTGTAACAGGGGAAGAGCGTTGTAGGAACTCTGAAAGCAGTGAGAAGAAATAGGGTGGTCAGCATGGAAGTAAAGAAGTCCTTGCATGACAGTGTGGTAATCCCGACATTTACTTATGGGAGGGAAGCATGGACGTTTTTGACTAGGATTGATCATTGATAATCATCGATTATGTTAGTTGGAAAATTAGTGGGGTAGAATGTAGAGTTCGGGTGTACCGCCAGCCTTGTTTACACTACGCGGAGCGGCGGCGGACGCTGGCCATCATGTTCCCGTCTATTTGACTGCTTTTGGATACAATAATAGGTTGAGGGGGGTCACCCACATGACATATTGTCATCATCATATATATTGCCAGCAGGAGGCAAATAACCGAAAAAAACGCCTTCAAAATAGACACGAACTAAAGGCTGGTTCACACATAGCCGAGTCGGTGCGCGAGTCCAACACGAATGATGAAATTTTGCTATTCAGCAATGACTCGTCGATACTCCTCAACACTCGTATAGACTCGTGCTACGCTCGTGTATACTCTTTGTTTACTCGACACACTCGTGGTTACTCGCCACGGGGTCCAAAAATGTCCTGCATGCATGACATTTTTGGGCCCCGTGGCGAGTACCCACGAGTGTGGCCTAAATACGTGTAGACTCGTGTACATATGTATTAACCCTTGTCTAGCGGGGGTGTTTTGGGCTCATTTGGGCATATTCAGGCCCTCCTGCATGATAAATCAAGCATCTGCATGAACAAAAAATTATTTAGCAAACAACTAGGCACTAAAAGCTTCAAAATGAGACCAGAACGAGCTACGTAGCACTCGTTGATGCCACGAACATGGGAGTTTAGTATATATCGGTATATTTTTCCCAGCTATGCTCACTACTGGCTACCCTGCCGGCCTCTCAAGAACACAGGCAACATGAGTAAATGGGCGGCGGTAAGCCCTGGGAGTCGGCTGTCTGGCCATTTGCACTCTATTTTAACCCTTTAAAAGCCTTAATAATGCTCCTAACTTGCTGCAAATTGGTGCACGACTTAAGTCGAGCGCCACCAATAAGGGGTTAACTCGTGTTTGACTCTGAATAACGCTTCGTTATTCGTGTTGACTCGTGTAAACCCGTGTAACACTCTTTGATGATTAGTCGCTTTTCGTCATCATTTCGACGTTGATGAAGCAACACGTGTCTACACGCAACAACACGAACACACATGCAACACGTATCAACAAGAGTAGAAAGCACGAATGTGAGTGCCAAAATTTGGTGCCCCCATGATGCCAGAGTTTACACGATTCAAACATGAGTGAAAACACGAGTAAACAAGAGTAAACATGATCCACTGAGAAAAAAACACGAGTGTAACACGAAAAAGCAGGTGTCATTTGAAATACCGTTATTTCAAAAATGTAGGACGAATCAACGAGAGTTTACACGAGTTTACACGGATGTAACACGAGTCAACACGTGTGCAACAGAGATCCAACGAGAGTCAATGCGTTGTCTTTCGTGTTGATCCGTATAACAATCGTGTTGATCCGTGTAACAATCGCGTTGACTCGTGTTAGACTCGTCCATACTCTTTGTTTACGTGCCCTGGAATGTGGCCATTATTTTTAAAAATTTTGACACTCGTGTTGGGTTCGTGTTACACTCGTTTTGACTCAGTTACTCGTACAGACTCTTGCATGAACACGTGTTGACTCGTATTGACACGAGTTAACTCGTGTTACACTCTCCTTGACTCGGGAGCAATTGCTACTCGCGGCCGACTCAGCCTCCAGCGACGGCGATAATCGACAAGTGTGACTCGTGTTGGACTCATGCACCGACTCGGCTATGTGTGAACCAGCCTTTAACCACGGTGATCGACATATGTAAACATGACGGCGGCGGTGTCGGCGTCGGACACTTGCGATAATGTTCCCGTCTATATTGAATGCCATTGGATACAATAATATGTTGAGGGGGGGCTTTGGCCCCATGACGTGTTGTCATCATCATATATATTGCCAGTAGGGGGCAAACAACCAAAATAATTGCCGCAAAACCCTCCCCTCAACATATTATTGTATCCAATGGCAGTCAAAATAGACGGGAACATGATCGCAAGCGTCCACCGCCGCCGCCGCCGTCATGTTTACATGGTCGATCGCCGCAGTTACTGTAAGTTCGCGTTTATTTTGAGTTTTTGACGACAATTATTTTTGGTTAGGCCTATTTGCCCCCTGCTGGCAAATTATATGATGATGACAATATGTCGTGGGGGGTGTTTTCCCCCCTCAACATATTATCGTATCCAACGGCATTCAAAATGGATGGGAACATGATGGCAAGCATCCGTCGCCACTCTGCGCAGTGTAAACAATGGTGGCGGTACGCCCGAACTCTACATTCTACCCGGCTAGGCCTATATTATAGGCTACAATAAATAAGTAGGCTAGGCTATTTTATCTATAGGCTAGGCCTAGTCTAATATTACAATTTAAGGTAGCATTCAAGTTGACTACAGCAGGACTTACCCTTGACCAGGTATAGGCTATCCTAGTGTTTACTAGGCCTATACCCCTTTGAAAGGACATTAGCCTAGCGGCCCTAGCCTAACCTAACAACCATACCTAGGCTATTATGAGTGGGGGCTGCTGCCCCCACACCCCAATTTTTGGTGTATTTGTCTATTTTGTCTGAAGTGGGAATTTTTTCAATTTGTCGATAACGAAAATCCTCCATGCGGACTATAGCCTATGGAGAAAAATATGGCGAATCTATTGTTGCCTATTATCTCTAATAAATTGTTTCTCATAATGCTGCAGTAGTGTCGTTTAAAATACCAACCATTTAATTGTGTGCCTTTAAAAATTACCTAAATTAGGCTATAGGCTACTGGAAGATTAGAAGAATCTTTAAGAAAGACTAGGTTAGGGTTATTGTCGTGCCAAAGCTAGATTATAGCCTAAATATAAAAGGAAGTGAATAAAATGAAATATGCCGAAAAAATAGCCGTCAAAATAGACGCGAAGTTAACCGCGGCGATCACCCTATGTAAACATGACGACCATACACCCGGTAACTACATCCATCCCATTAAAAGTTACTGTGGGACACAAAATATGTTGAGGGGGTCTCTGCGGCTCAGCCCCCCCCCACGTCGGCCCGTCACGTATTATGATGTACGGTAAGTCATCATCATCTGTGCTAATTCATAGGAGCCCCAATTAACCTCTGAAGTGCGCATGGGGGTAATTGGAAACGTCCCCCTGTGCTGACGTATTTGAGGTGTTTCCGTCACTAAAATATTCATTGTGCCATTAATAGCATTAATACTTATCCATATGCGCCTATTATGGGTTGATTATAAAGGTATTAACCTGAAACAACAATAAAACGAGTGAAAACAGCGTTTGGATGGTCAAAATCGGAGATATAGCCCGCGAGTTGTATAATGTATGGGTGAGGCAATCTGCTTTCCCGCCAATTTCCCCCAAGGCCACTGAGACACAGTCGATCGATACTCTCTCTCTCTCTCTTGCACTCGCTTGCTATCAGTGATGACCACACCCTCCAATCGGATTTCTAATGTTAGCACGAAAATATACCTCAGAATAAGGGAATAACAGGGAAAATAGGTGATAACTGAAGGAGAGGAGGAAAGTGGGGAAGGAGGGGAGGTAGAGGACTGAGATTTTGCATGGCCCAGGGGCCAAAAAAAAAAAAAAAAACAATTTTTTTTTTCGATGTCAAAAGTTGATTTTTTTTTTCTCTGACTCTTAAGAGTCTCCCCGCAGTGCGCCGGGGGAACTCTTAAGAGTCTCCCCGCAGCTCCCGGGTTAAGGACAAAGTCAATCAACAGAAGAAATAAGCTCCCAAATTACAATAACATAGTGGCCCGCCGTTTATGGGCGACTTTTTACACGTCATTTTAAATGTTACTTTCCTGCCCTGGTCTAGGCCTAATAGATTTTTCCAAAGAATCAAACTCAAATTAAAAGGAAGTAGCCTAGCCTACAGTTTATAGGAAGGCTATTCCAACATGCATTCCAGAACTTAGGCTAGCCTAGGACTAGGCTATATGAAAATTTGTGGGTGGTCTGCCAAAACAGAATCACCAGGCCTATTAGGCTATGGGTAGGCTAGTATGGGGTGCATTTTGCAAATCTTCTGAACTCTTAGGCCTAGGCTATGCTAAATTAAAACTCACAAAATCTGAGTAAAACCAGCACTAGAATTTTGTCTTTTCTTGTCCTGGGGGTTAAGGGCAACCTCAGGCGAATACTCGCCCGCTCCGGCCCTACCGTAGTCGCGGAGATGCTATGTCACAATTAAATTAGTTTATAGTTAAGGTTAAAATTCACCACCGTGTCACTTTCACTCTAGGTCATTCGTAGAACCGTAACACTGTAAAGGCAACAACCCAATAGCAGGTCATCAGGTGGCGAACCAGAGGCCTACAAACCGCGGTACTAGGGCCAGAGCAATGTCTTGAAGCGAGGTGCCCTTATCAACCAACCCCAGACAATTCAGTAGGAGCTGTCGGAAGGAATCCATCTTTGAAGACAGAAATTTAAATAGTGATAGATGTGTATATTAATGGGATAAATACTCCGAAGTTCGCATACGTTCAGAAAATGATAGTGCAACACTGTTGCCAGATACTAATCAATGCCATTATCATTATATCATAATACATTTTACTCATTTGCATAATTTCAAATACCTAGGACATTAATATAATATTTTCCTATCTTTTTTGTAGTGATATTTGTATGATTTAGTGGTATATTGGTGTCTGTCTAGGGTTATAATGCATTGTGAAAGTTACCTCTGAATCTCTGACTTGGTAACAGTTCGGTATGGGCCGGCTTAAGTAACCCTGCTTTCTTTGAGTACTACACGACAAGAGAAGCTTTCGGTTTCAAGGTAAACAGCAACTGCTAAATTCGACATCATGTTCAAATAATATGTAATAGCACTGTCTATTGTTGTATTAGACAAAAATTGTGATAGGTTTCTATTTTATGTGGATAAATAGTATTAAGCTGAATAAACTAAATACCGAAAGTTCACTAGAGTGGTTGTTGATACATTTGCTAGCTATGAGGGAGGAGGGAGGTAGGAAGGAAGGGCAGGGTAAGTCACAGAGGCAATTGCCAAAACTTTAAAGGTCCATATCATTGTTATTAAACAAAGCATTTGGCAAAGGGAGGAATTGTGAAAAACCTTAGCTAATACTCTGTCATTGACCAAAAATAAATTTGAATTATCATTATTATTTGGTAGAGTAGGTATGTATAGGTAGGTTGGCTAAATAATTGCTGGAATTCGTAGGGACTCAAACTGTTTTGAGAGAGTTAAATACAAAAAAAAATAATAGATCTGAATAATAAAGAGATTATGTTATTAGCAAAACTGGGGGATGCGTGGAAGCCTATAGACGGTAAACTTTGTGTGGGTAGCAAATGCGGTTTTAAATTAATTTAAGCATAGACAGTTTTCAATGCTGCGGCCAAACTATTCCACCCATTAATATTATTTTGTTATCAAAACGTTCGGAATCGCGAGCCTCACCCAACTACGCAAGCATGGCTTTGATCATCGGTGTAGTTTTCAAGATGTGGAATTTTAAGTGGAATTCGAGTTTTTTTCAAGATTGCCGGAAAAAACCCACGTGCAAAAGCAAAACCTTCTCTATAACATTTGCGGAGCATTAGTAGGGGAGTCCGTATGCCAAAGCCCAGTCGTTTCCTATGAGTGGGAGAGACGGTATTTAGGCGTCAAGTTTTTCGGGAAATCGGCTGCCACGGACCTGTTTGGCCGCCATGCCGGATGTTTAGCATATCAAAAGTTGCCCAATACAAAAACGCACCTCTTGTGAAAGTTTGATCCCGATCCAAAAAACGGTTCTGGAGTTATTGCGTCGAAACCTGCGCGTAAGAAGAATTTGGATGAAAAACCGGGTTTAATGATTACAATAGGGGTTCCCCGTAGGGGACGAACCCCTAATAATGAAACCTAGACTCCCTTTTGAAATATATGTATACATTTTTCGGAAGAAGGCCGAGTCCTACTTAATTACAAGCTCGCTATCGGTCGCCAGGAAAACATCGACACGTAAATGGCACGAAATATTCACCACTAAATTGGGCGAAAGGTCTTAAATTCGCCAAACTAATGGGGCGAATGTTTTCCCCTTAACCCCTTCTGTACCAGCGACGTCCTTTTTTTTTGTATTCCGGCAATTATTGGATGGTTTTATTCAGCCTAAGACGGACGTGTAGCAATTAAGAAGCTACAGACTATCTCAATTAACCCCTCAATGATCCCACAGATCATTCCTAAGCTGCATAAAATCGTCTAAATATAGCTGACAAATCAACAAGAGACATATCCGGTAGTGAAAGGGTTAAGAGAAAGAAAATATAGGAGGTAAGAGATTAGAGAGAGGCATGGTGGGCATTAAGGTATCAGGAAAAAAAACAAAAAAACAAAAAAAATGAGGTGAGAAGGAAAACAATTACCCTCCTGATGGCATCATTAAACTCAGGAGGAGGAGGAGGAGGAGGTGGAGGTGGAGGTTAGACAGGAAGTAAACAGTGTGAAGCTTTTATGAAAACAAATAGATTGGGAATATACTGCAAAACCATTACTGCAATGGAAGCAATTGAATTAATATTATGAATCAGATTACAGAAGAACCGATTACTCTCTCTCTCTCTCTCTCGCTCTCTCTCTCTCTCTCTCTCTCTCACATACATTTTATATACATATATGTACATATACAGTATATATATACATATATATATATATATATATATATATATACTCAAAACAACATGTTAAATCCAGCTAAGGTCATAACGAGAACAAGAGAGTGTTATAGTGCTATTACAGAAATGGTCACATACCTTGCCCCCCCCCCCCCGCCATCATCACTGCCACGCCCCAGTGAGTGTGTTTATAATATATATATATATATATATATATAGGTTCCATGTCATCTCAACCAGTAGCTCTGAACCAGTGCAAAATCAACCAAAACCAACCAAACCAGTGCCAAAATATAGTACTAACCTAATCTAACCTGACCTGACCTAACCTAACCGTATTGGTTGATTTGGTACTGGTTGAGAGCTACTGGTTAAAATGGTCTACTGGTTGAGTTGACCGGTCACCAATTATATATATATATATATGTGTGTGTGTGTGTGTATTTCATCTATTAATTCGTTAACGATCATAAATCCATCCTAAACAGAGTAAAATTGTCTAATGATCGCCTTATTAAAAAGAGAAGTACTGAAACGGTAAAGAGGATAACCCCTTCTGTACGGGCGACGTATTTTATATTTGAGTTCAGCTAGATATAGACAATTGTATGACACTTAGGAAATATATAGGGTAACTTAAGGGATTAATGGAGATAGGCTGGAACATCGTCTAAATATAGCTAGAATAAAATTAAAAAGACATCGTCGGTACAGAAAGGGTTAGCTGGTAGATAAAAGGCGTCATGGTGTTGAAGGGGTTAAGGGGAAAGGAGCCGTGTTTTATTTGCACATCTATGTATTTGTTTTTTAGTTTCCTCCCTATACCTCCATCAAGCATAAGAAACACCAGCCCAAGACTCACCTTCAAGATAAATTTTTACATTTTTCGATAGAAAAATGTGCCGGCCGAAGGCCGGTTCCTCTTAAATTTCAGGCTCGCTTTCGCTCGCCTGGACAAAAACGACACCTATATGACACGAAAAGTATTAATATTGACAAAGAAATGGGGTGAAAGGTCTTAAATTCGCCAAACTAATGGGCCAAACGTCATAAAATCTGAAACTAATGGGGCTAAACATGAGGAAGAAGGGGGACCAGAAAAGCGGCCCATCTCCCCTTAATATTCCTGGAAGGGCCGACGTGTGTGTGTGTGTGTGTGTGTGTGTGTGTGTCACAACACACTCCGGGGCTGAATGAGGACAAATACTGGGAACTGGCTCTGGTTCTTGGGTTCGAACTCTAACTCTTCTCTTCTCTCTCTTTCTCTTTCTTTCTTTCTTTCTTTCTCTCTTTCGTTCTCTCTCTCTCTCTCTCTCTCTCTCTCTCTCTCTCTCTCTCTCTCTCTCTCTCTCTCTCTCTCTCTCTCGTTCTCGTTCTCGTGTATGTGTGAGAGAGAGAGAGAGAATATGAATTAATGCATCCTGGAATACTAAAGGGGTTAATGAAGCATAAAATATACGATTAATTGCCGGTGTTAATTAGTGTCATTATAAAGAGTCATTATCTTACATGTCAAAGCGGCTATTATTAGTTGTCAGGTCCATTTTAAGGGGGAAGGGTTGGTGTTTTTGCTGGCCCCCCTTCTCCCTCATGTTTAGCCCCATTAGTTTTCAAATTATAAGACATTTGCTATATTAGTTTGGCGATTTTTAAGACCTTGCACCCCATTTCTGTGTCAATTTTAGGACCTTTCGTGCCATGTAGGCGTCGATTTTTTCCTGGCGAGCGATAGCGAGCCTGTACAGTAATTTAAGAGGTATACCGACCTTCGGCCGGGACATTTTTCTATCGAAAAATTTACAAATTTATCTACAGTAGAAGGAGGACCTTAGGGATGTTATTTTTATACTTGATGAAGATGTAGGGAGGAAACTAAAACAAACAAAATATACAATAAATATATAAATAAAGTATATAAAAAAATATATATATATATATTACAAAAAAAATACTGGTGTAATTAGTTTGATTATAAAAGTCATTGCCTACCTGCCCAAGCGGATAGTTGACAGGTCCATTAACCCTTTGAGTACCAGCGACGTGTGTTATATTGTATGCTAGCTATATTTAGACGATATTATGCAGCTTAGGAAGGATCTGTGGTAGTTGAAAGGGTTGGTTGAGATAGTTCGAAGCCTTTTATTTGCTAGAGGTCCTTCCCAAACTGCATAATATCGTTTAATAGTTGCCAGAATACGATGAAAGGGACGTCCCTGGTACTGAACGGGTTAAGGGGGGATGGTTCGTTGTTTTCCTGGCCCCGCCTTCTCCCTCATGTTTAGCCCCACTAGTTTTCAGCGGATATTTGTCAGGCCCATTAACCCTTTCAAGCTCCAATACGCGTTTCTGTTTTGTTTTCTGGCTACTATTATACGATTTTATTCCGATTAGTAACGGTATACGGAAGTCAAAGGGTTGATTGAGATGGTATTTACCCTTTTATTACCCACAGATCCTTCCTAAGCGGCATAAAATCGTCTAATGATAGCCAAAATAAACTGCTAAAACGCGTCAGAGCTTCAAGGGGTTAATGGGGGGGGGGATGGTTGGTTTTGCTGGCTCCCCTTCTCCCTCATGTGTAGCCCCACTAGATGTCAGCGGAGAATACGGTCTTGTTGTCAGGTCCATTAAGGGAGGATGGTTTGTTTATTTTTCTGGCCCCCCTTTTCCCTCATTTTTAGCCCCATTAGTTTTCAGATGTTAAGATGTTTGCCCCATTAGTTAGTCGATTTTAAGACCTTTCGCCCAATTTCTTTGTCAATATTTAGACCTTTCGTGCTATTTAGGTGTCGATTTTTTCCCTGGCGAACGATAGTGAGCCTGTAATGTGGGAAGAACCGGCCTTCGGCCTGGAAATTTACAAATTAATCTAGAAGGGGGATCTAATGGATGTTTTTTTTAAGTTTGAGGGAGGTCTAGGGAGGAAACTAGAAAAAATATTAATAAATGAAGAAATGGACCAAACAAACAGCCACTATCCCCTTAAATGGAGATGGTGGTTGGTTTTCCTGCCCCCTTCTTCTCCCTCATGTTTAGCCCCACTAGTTTTCGGCTGATAATAATAGTTGTCAGGTCCATTAACTCTTTTCTTTCTTTTATTTATTTGCAGAACGACCTCCACCGGGCCATGCAGAGGTCCCAGTCAGCCCTCAGTCAGCAGCTGATGATCCTGTCAGCCACCTTTATGTGTCTTGTCTTTACCAGGTACGTCAGCTTGTTAGTTAGTTAGTTAGTTATTTAGTTAGTAAGTTAGTAAGTTAGTTAGTTAGTTGGTTGGTCAGTTAGTTATTTAGTTAGTTAGTTAGTCAGTTAGTTAGTAAGTTAGTTAGTTGGTCAGTTAGTTATTTAGTTAGTTAGTTAGTTAGTTAGCTAGTTAGTTAGTTAGTTAGTTAGTTATTTAGTTAGTCAGTTAGTTAGTTAGTTTGTTAGTTAGTTAGTTAGTCAGCCCATCAGTTATTTTGTCAGCCGTTTATAATACTGTCAGACGCTTTCATTTGTTTGACTTCACCAGGTCAGTTAGTTAGTTAGTCAGTCAGTCAGTCAGTCAGTCAGTCAGTCAGTCAGTTAGCTGATGTCTTGTCTTTACCAGGACACTCAGTTTGTTTTGGTTTAATGGTAGGGGGGGGAGGGGGGAGAGAGATATTATATATTTATTTATTTGTTTATTTATTTTATTTGTATATAAGTATGCTGTATCATATATTATTTTGTTTGCTCCCTAGACCGATATAAAGCTTGAAAAACCTCCCCCAAGACCTACCTTCGAGATAAATTTGCAAATTTTTTGGATGAAAAGTGACTCTGCCGAATGCTAGTTCTTACTAAATTAAAGGCTCGGTATAGCTCACCAGAATAAATCGACACCTACTGTAAATGGCAGGAAAGGTCTTAATATTGACAAAGAAATGAGGCGAAAGGTCTTTAAATCGCCAAACTATTGGTGCAAACGTTTTACAACATTATAACTAAAGGGGCTAAATATGAAGGGAAGGGGGTCCAGAAAGCCCCCCCCCCCCCCCCCACCCCCACCCCGTCCCCTTAATGGGAGTTGGGCCGTTTTCTCGTGTTAAGTCTCATTTGTTTTGAAATTATGACGTTCAGCCCATTAGTTTGGCGATTTTAACACATTTCGCCCCATTTCGTTGTCAATTTTAAGACCTTTCGTGCCATTTAGGTGTAGCTTTTATTGCTGGCGAGCGAAAGCAAGCCTGAAGAATTTACAAATATATCTATCTAGGGGTTGTTTTTCTAAGCTTGATGGAGGTCTAGCGAGGAAACTAAGAAATAAAGGAATACATGAATTAATAGACCAAAAAACGGCCCATCTCCCCTTAATTAGAGCCCCTACGAACTTCTGCTGTCACTTACAGTAATTATTGTTGACTTCAGACTTTGAATTACCGTTCGCCAGATACGTCAGTCAAGGCGGTGTCACACGAGCGATTATTCCGTCAATTATTACCAGTAATTATTGTCTGGCAGCTTTAGAATTTAAGGGGGGCCACCTCGGGTTTTTTTTTTCTCTCTCCCTCTCCCTGGGTTGTATTCATTCGGCCCCATTCACCCTACTGTTTTAAGACGGAAAAAGCGCTCGAGTGACATTGCCTTAAGGAGGGAATGGTTGGTTTGTGTGGCCACCCCTTCTCCCCCATGTTCAGCCCTATTAGTTTTCAGATTCTATGACGTTCGGCCCATTAGGTTGGCGATTTTTTAAGACCTTTCACCCCATTTTTTGTCAATATTAAGTTCTTTCGTGCCATATAGGTGTCGATTGTTTTCCTGGCCAGCGATAGCGAGCCTGTAATTTAGATGAATAATTTAGGTGAAACCGGCCTTTGGCCGGTAAATTTTTCTACCGAAGAAAAATTAACAAATATATCTCGAAGGGGGATCTGGAGGATGTTTTGTTTTTTCATCTTGAGGGAGGTCTAGAGAGGAAGCTAATATTTACAGTATATATATATATATAATTATATATATATATAAAAATCGACCAAATACATAAACCCTTCTCCCCCCCCCCCCCCCCCTCCCTAAAGGTAAAAGTTGAGAGTGAGAGTGAAAGTTAGTCTTATCTAGTTAGTAGCCAAGTTAATAATTAGTCTGCAGTATTGACATGATCGATTACCTGCCATTATGGGGTCCTTGTATATGAGGTACACTGGGATTCCATAGTCTCTAGCCCACTCATAAATATTCCTGGACTTCCCTATTTCTAATTGTGGAAGTATATCTCTGGAAACCAATGTATGAATAATATTTTCTGTTCATCAACTACAAAACTATATTATACTATTTGTTGAAAAGCAAGTTCTATCTCAAAATTAATCCAGATAGTTATAATTGCATACAGAAAAACATAGGGGTCCACGAAATCTTATGAGTGGGCTAGAGACCATGGTATCCGAGTGTACAGTTGCTCAAATAAGTGATGTCGCGACACCAAGTATATTTCGATCAATAATTGGTATCTGCACTATCTAAGCAGTAATTCATCATTTAGAGTGAGATATACAAACATGTTCCTATCTTTACCCACCCTATTCAACATCTGACAGACATTAATACAGCACACTGCGAGCAAAACGCAATGACAGCTGAGACATGACTTATTTGGCCAACCGTACAGTCACTCATAAAAATTCGTGGACCTCACCTATTTCAAATTTTGGAAGTTTATCTCAGAAAACAAATGCATGAATATAATCTTCTATTCGTCAATTACAAAATTATATATATATATATATATATATATATATATATATATATATATATATATATATATATATATATATATATATATATTATTTGTTGAAAAGCAAATTCCATCTAAAGATCAATCCATATATAGTATTATTATGTTTTTTACACCAACCAACTTCACATCTAAACTCAATTAATGAAATCAACAAATACATGTGGCACTCTGAAGACTCGAACCCAGGATACTCGCATCGAAATTCCGCGCACTATGCATTACGCTATCAAGAGATACAGAAGAACGTAGGGGTCAACGAATTCTTATGAGTGGGCTAGAGACTATGGCATCCGAGTGTACATTCGTGGTCAGAAACACTTAAATCTATATAATATTTTTGATTGTCTGTGTGTGTCTGTTCTTTATGCATGGCCACATTTTTAAAGCTAGAGCGTTCATACTTGGTATGCATAGTAAGGGGGTCCCTAGGCAGGTTTTAGTGAAAAAATTGAATTCCCCAGGGTGAAAGGGACCGAGAAAATGGGCGCGAAATCGGAAAAATTGCTTTTAGTTTAAAACAAATTGCCGTTTGGGGCAGAAGGAGGCCTCCGATCGAAAAGGTCTATGGAACGAAAGTTGTTCGCAGCCCCCCAAAATGGGGGTACGGATGAGGTCAGATCCAAAATCGGAGGTCATTTAGCGGCCGAAATCGAGGTCGCCGTTTAATGAGGCACAGGGAGGTCGAGGCCGGTGATTATGGTAGTAGTAGTATTGTGATGATTGTGGTAGTAGTGATTGATGATGGTGATTATGGTAGTAGTAGTGGTGGTAGTAGTGATGGTGATTATGGTGATTACCCGGGCAACGCCGGGTACCCCTGCTAGTATCTCCTAATGATAAAAATAAAATAGTTTACTTTCGGCTCACAGTTAAATGCAGTGTCCTCACCTTAATTACTCAGCTATTACTAATAATTTGAAGAGAAATGTGCTGATATATATGATCATTTGGTATTTATATTATGGGGAGATATAGTAGTTTCGCATTTTTCCATCAATTATCGAGAAATCAGTAGTAGTAGTAGTAGTAGTAGTAGTAGTAGTAGTAGTAGTATCAAACCATCCATTCCTCTATCTAACCCTCAATCCTCTGTGTGTTCCATATTATTAGGGGTTTGACCCCCGTGGGGAACCCCTGTTGTAATCATTAAATCTACTTATTCATCCAAATTATTTTTCCACGCCGGTTTTTACGCAATAACTCCAGAACAGCTTTTTGGATCGGGATCAAACTTTCACAAAAGGTGCGTTTTTGTATTGGGCAACTTTTGATATGATAAACATCCGACATGGCAGCCAAACAGGTCCGTCGCAGCCGATTTCCCGAAAAATTTGACACCTAAATACCGTCCGTCCCACTCATAGGAAATGATTGGGCTTTGGTATATGGACTCCACTACTAATGCTCCGCAAATGTTATAGAAAAGGTTTTGCTTTTTCACGCGGGTATTTTTCCGGCAATCTTGAAAAAACCTTGAATTCCACTTAAAATTCCACATCTTTAAAACTACGCCGATGATCAAAGCCATTTTTGCGTAGTTGGGTGAGGTTCGCAATTCCGAACGTTTTGATACCAAAAGAATATAAATGGGTGGAATAGTTTGGCCGCAGCATTGAAAACTGTCTATTCTTAAATTACTTTAACCCTTAAAGATCGGGGGCGGACTTAAGTCCGCCTCCAATTTGCAGCAAGTTAGGAGCATTATTAAGGCTTTTAAAGGGTTAAAATCGAGTGAAAATGGCCGGGAGCTCAGCGGGCCAGACAGCCAACTCCCAGGGCTTACCGCCGCCCACTAACTCATGTTCCCTATGTTCTCGAGAGGCCGGCAGCGTTGCCAGTAGTGAGCGTAGTGGGAAAAAATATGCCGTTATACGCTAAACTCCCATGTTAGTGGTAACACTGCATGAGAACGACGAGTGCTACGTACCTCGTTCTGGTCTCATTTTGAAGCTTTTAGCGCCTATTTTTTTTGCTGAATACATTTCTTTTCATGCAGATACTTGATTTATCATTCAGGAGGGCCTGAATATGCCCAAATAAGCCCAAAACCCCCCGCTAGACAAGGGTTAAAACCGTATTAGCTACCCACACAACGTTTTCAGGCTTCCCCGCATCCCCTAGTTTTGCTTAATAATAATTTAGTTAATCATTCAGATCCATAATTTTTAAAATTTAACTCTCAAAATAGTTAAGAGTCCCTACGAATTCCAGCAATTATTTAACCAACCTACCTATACATACCTACCCTACCAAATAATTATAATAATTCAAATGTATTTTTGGTGAATAGCAGAGTATTGGCTAAGGTTTTTAACAATTCCTTGCTTTGCCTAATGCTTACTTTAATAACACTGTGCTAGACCTTCAAAGTGTTGACAATTGCCTGTGTGACTTACCCTGCCCTTCCTTCCTACCTCCCTCCTCCCTTTTTTTTTTTTTTTTTTTTTTTTTTATTATGGGTTGAAGGGCCGGAGGATCCGAAAACCCCTTTTTACCCTGCCGTGTAACCTATTTTACTGTCAGGCGAAACAGAGGCAAGGGGTGGGAAGAGATTGCCCAAACGATCTCCACCAGCCGAGAATCAAACTCGGTTCTCCCGGTTAGAAACCGAGTGCTCTACCAATGTCGCTACTGGTCACCCCTCCCTCCTCCCTTATATATTTTACTTTAAACTTATCTAGCAAAAGTATCAACATCCACCCTAGTAAACTTTCGGTATTTAGTTTATTCGGCTTAATACTATTTATCCACATAAAATAAAAACCTATCACTATTATTGTCTAATACAACCATAGACAGTGCTATTACATATTATTTGAACATGATGTCGAATTTATCAGTTGCTGTTTAACGTGAAGAGTCATGATTGAACCGAAACCTTCTGTATGCGGTGTAGTGAACAAAGATGGCAGGGTTACTTGTGCCTGCCCATAAAGCTCTACAATCAGTTACCAAGTCAGTGCTAACTTCCACACTGTATTAAAATCCTGGACAGACAGCAATATACCACTAAATCATATACATATCACCACAAAACAGATAGGAAAATATTATAATAATGACCTCGGTATTTGAAATTATGCAAATGAGTAAAATCCATTATAATATAATGATAATGGGTTGGTTTCGTATCTGGCAACAGTGTTGCACTCTGGAACATATGCTAGCTTTGGAATATTTATCCCATTAATATTTCTTACAATTTCTTACAGTAGATCCTCTGGAAAAAGGCAAACTAGGCCTGTGTATCCAGCTCTATCTATCACTATTTAAATGTAATACAACCATACACAGTGCTATTGCATATTATTTGAACATGATAGCCTATAGGATGGTCTTTCCTTTAAACCATTGTCTATATCCACGAAAAATATAGCCTAGGCTACCGGTAGGTACGAATTTATCAGTTCGTAATGTTGATTGATTTATTGCCTATATTAAGTAAGAGTGGGATTAGGCCTAGGCCTAGCCTAGGGCTTAACATGGGTTAGTGTTTGGGGGTTGGGAATGGGCTCAGGCTGCTTTAGGCCATTAGGGTAGGTAAAAATAGTCAAATCGAGACAATTGCACAGCCAACATAGGCTATAAGCAAATATTTTACCAATCTACAATAGGCCTAGTCTATTCGCTGTAAGTAGGCAAGAAATCATGACCTAGGCCATAACCTCTGTAACTAAAAAACAACTAGCCTAGAGTGATCAAGCTAATATGTCTACCATTTGGGAAGAGTCAGTCAAGGAATAGGCCTAGATAGCCTAGATGTGGAAATTTACAGCCAATTTGCTCTAGCCCCTTTTGAGATACAGAGGTTAGAGCTCATGATGATAATATTCAAGGACACTAGGCTAGTGCGACGTTATGAGAAACAATTTATTAGGGAAAATAGGCACCAATAGATTCGCCATATTTTTCTCCATATAGGCCTAGTCCGCATGGAGGATTTTTGTTATCAACAAATTGAAAAATACCCACTTCACAGTCACAAACACACCAAAAATCTAAGTCAAAGCGGGGGTGTGGGGGCAGCAGCCCCCACCTATAATACTAGGTTAGGTTAGGTAAGGTTGTTAGGTTAGGTTAGGCTAATGTCCTTTCAAAGGGGTATAGGCTAGTAAACACTAGGATAGCCTATACCCGGTCAGAGGTAAGAAGAAGAAGAAGAGTCCTGCAGTACTACAGTAGTCTCCTTGAATGCTACCCTCATTATTTCTCGCCTACTAACAGCGAATAGACTATAGGCCTAACAGTATGTGTTTTCACCGCAAAAATGTGTGCATCAATTAGGCCTAGCCTACATTAGGTTTTGGCTGGCATAGGTAGGCTACTCTTAGCTTAATTAGGCCTGCCATAAGATTCTAAGAATGATAAGACATTAGGCCTAGGCCTATGAATACAAAAATTATCATCCCTTTTTAGGCTAGTAGATGCCTAGGCTAATGGTGTTTTAAGCACATGTTAACATGTATAGGCCTATTGCCTCAATAATTACTTTGTGTCATAAAGAGCTAGGCCTATACAGCAGACAAATTTGTCATGGTCGCGGATTGTGTTATCGACATTGGGTAGAATGTAGAGTTCGGGCGTACCGCCAGCCATGCTTACACTACGTCGGACGCTTGCCATCATGTTCCCGTCTATTTTGACTGCCTTTGGATACAATAATATGTTGCCTCACCCCCCTATGACATACAGTATTGTCATCATCATATATATTGCCAGCAGGGGGCAATAACCACAAATATTGTCATCATCATATATATTGCCAGCAGGGGGCAAATAGCCGAAAGATTCGCTGTCAAAATAGACGCGAAGTTAACCGCGCCGATCGCCCTATGTAAACATGACGACCGTACGCCCGGAATCTACATCCATCCCTCGATATTTGTGTACCGGTACACTATGTCCAGGTTGCCAGCATTGAGCCGTAAGGGAGTTTTCGGATCGTACGACCGTTGGTGAATCCAGGCCTTGGCTAGCCCCTGGGCGGCTATAAAACTGTAATAATAAAACTGCTATAAAACTGTTTACTGTACAGTCTAAGCTAAGATACTGCTTAGGCTATTAGGCTAATCGCCGTGGTAAGATCATGTGTAGCGGGAGGAACTGTCATCGTCATATATATTGCCAGCAAGGGGCAAATAACCAAAACAAAAAATCCCTGTCAAAATAGACGCGAACTTACAGTAACTACGGCAATCGACCATGTAAACATGACGGCGGCGTCAGACGCTTGCGATCATGTTCCCGTCTATTTTGACTGCCATTGGATACAATAATAGGCTATGTTGTTGTTGTTGTTGTTGTTGTTCCCTAAGCTGCCTGGCCGAACAGCCCCGAGTCCCTGAGGAAGGCCATGGCCACGATCGGGCTTTCCCACAGAGCTCTCATTGAGTGTAGATTGTGTTGTTGGCGTAAGTGGTTGTGTGAAATGCAGTCTTCTATGATGTGTTTAATGGTATGGGGTGCTGTGTTACATCCCGGGCAGGCTTCGACAACGGAGTCATCCAGTCTCTTCTGATAGCTCAGGAGAGCTGGATGGTGTCCGCATCTCAGCCTGGCCAGGTGGACTCTGTCCTCGCGAGGGAGGGAGGATTCGGAAGGATGGATTTCGGGAGGTCGTGCATGCAGCTGTGTGTTGTCTGTGAGTGAGTGGATGGATCGGCGAGAGATATGAGTATGGATGTGCTTCTGGAAGTTGGTTCGGGGTGGGCAGGGAGGGAGAGAGGACAATAATTGTGTGTGATACCATGTGGTGGGTGTTGTTTTGATATTTCTTGGTGTCTGTGGGTGTGTTGCCATGTAGTTTAGTGGGTGGTCTTGGTTCGTGGAGGCTGCTGCCAGGAATTGAGTGCCTCTCATGTCCAGATGGTCTTTGACTTTGAGGATTTTGGTTTCTTGATGTAGGTGATCTGTGGGTGTAGTAGCTGTGCAGCCTGTAATGATCTTCAGGGCTTTGTTTTGAATAGTCTGTAAGGTCTTATGATGTGTTTCAGCTAGGTTAGAAGCCCAGGCTGGGCTTGCGTATTCCATCACTGATCTTATGTATTGTTTATATACTGTGGTGGTAGTTTCTTTGTTGTGTCCAAATTTTGTGTGAGCAAGTGACCTGAGGGCGTTAAGTCTGGGTGTCAGTTTCTTTTTAATGTTTGTGGTGTGCTGTTTGAATGTCATATGAGTATCATATGTTACTCCTAGGATTTTGGGTGTGTGTGTATGTGTTAGGGGTGTGTTGTTTATGGTGAGTTGAGGGATGTATTCGTGTTTTCCTGTCCAGCTTGTGAGCAGGGTTGCGGTGGATTTGGCTGGGGCTAGATTAAGTCTGTTTGTAGTGCACCAGCCATGTAGTGTGTTGAGATAGGGTTGAAGGAGATCTGTTGCTCTTTTTGGGTCATGGTGTGTGCATGTGAGTGTTATGTCATCTGCATAGGAGGCTAAGTTTATTTGGGCGTATTGGGTGTAGTTATATCGTGCATGTACAGATTGAAGAGTGCGGGCGATAGGACGGATCCTTGTGGGACTCCGTTTGGAAAGTTTCTGATTTTAGATGACTGACCGGCAAAAGATACGTGTGCACATCTGCCTGCTAGGAAGTTGGCCAGCCACCTTTTTGTGTTGTTGTGCATGTTTGTGTTGTAGATTTTGTTTGTTAGGTTGTGGCGGGGGATGGCATCGAAGGCTTTACTAATGTCGAGTGTGGCTAATAGTGATCTGTGTGGTGGTCTAGCTGAGTTGATGCCGTCAAAATTTCTTTGTGTAAGGTCTGTGAGAAGAGTGTTTGTGGAGTGCAGTGGCCTAAAGCCATGTTGTGTTGGAGCTAGGGGTAGGTCGGGTGTAAATAGTTGTAATACTAGGCGTTCCATGACTTTGGAGGGGGAGCAAAGGAGTGTGATGGGGCGGTGCGAGGAGGGTAGCGTGGGGTCTTTGTTGGGTTTGGGGAATGTGATGATGATACCATGCTTCCAAATGTCTGGTATTGTGTTGTGTGAATAGCTGTAGTTTGATATGTTAGTGAGTGCTTGTATGCCTTGTGGTCCCAGGTGTCTGAGGTGTATGTTGCTTATGTTGTCTAGGCCACAGGCGGGTGAGTGCTTGAGATTGTTGATGATATGCTTTGTCTGGTGATTGGTGAAGGGTGTATAGTCAGGGTCTGTGGGGAATTGTCTCTTACGTTGGATGACACGTCGGTCGTCTTTGTGAGGTTTTAGGTGGCTGACATGTGAGAATAGGCTATGTTGAGGGGGGGGGGGGCTTTGCCTCCCCTCACCCCCCCATCAGGGTGTCAAACTGGAGCAATTTTGTTTGATATTGGAATGAATATGAGAAGGAATACAAGAAAATTAACGTGAAATATCATTGGTTTGGCCATGTTATCACTTCCAAAGACATTAATTGAACTATAAAGCATAATTATATATTTGCATTTACAATCATTTAGACTAAAAATAATGACTCCGCTTTCGTTTGACACCCTGCCCCCCATGACATATTGTTATCATCATATATATTGCCAGCAGGGGGCAAATGACCGAAAAAAAATCATACAATACATCTTTATTATTACACGCACCAGCCACTCCTCTACGCCAAATTTCTTGTCCTGGCATGAAACGAAACTGCATATCGTACCGTTATTTTTCTAGACTGTTAATTTGCACGTTTGACTGGCGTACCCGACTATTGTTTTGGGCCACACCCCTCCCTCCAGTCAGAATTTTGGCTGGACGCCAGATCGGGTGGCCCCACCAGGTAAGATAGAATGCTTTCTCTTATCATACATACATACATACATACAAACATACAAATACATGTAGATTACTTCTTGGTTAATAGGAAAGACTGGATTCCACTGGAAACTGGTTCGGGATGTATGGCAGGCCTAATTAAGCTAAGAGTAGCCTACCGGTACCTATTCCAGCCAAAACCTAATGTAGGCTAATTGATGCACAAATTTGTGCTGTGAAAACACATACTGTTATAGTCTATTCGCTGTTAGTAGGCGAGAAATCACTAACCTCTAACCTCTGTATCTCAAAAAGGGCTAGAGCAAATTGGCTGTAAATTTCCACATCTAGGCTATTCCTTGACTGACTCTTCCCAAATGGTAGACATATTAGCTTTATCACTCTAGTTGTTTTTTAGTTACAGAGGTTATAGGTCATGATTTCTTGCCTACTTACAGTGAATAGTAGATTGGTCAAATATTTACTTAACCCTCTCCGACATATGACGCGATTTTAAGCCTATTAGGGATACTTTAAAGCCTTTGTTGTTGTTGTTCCCCAAGCTGCCTGGCCGAACAGCCCCAAGGCCCCGAGGAAGGCCAAGGCCATAACCGTGCGCCCCCACAGAACCCTCCCTGCCGACCACAATAGAGCCTGGGTGACCGAAGCCACTCCATGGCGGGGAGCTGAGGAGGGTGCAGAAACGCAGGGAAACCAAAGCCCCACCCAGGGCCCTGTGCCCCTCAGCAATTATGAAGAGAAAGTTGAGGGGCAAAGGAAAAATGTGACGCTTTGGCTTCCAATCTTGGTAGATTGGGAGGTCAATCCACGGAAGAGACTTGAGATCCAGAAAATATATAAGTACAAGGAACAGTCAGAGTAAGCTATGGGTATGGCAGAGATCGCTCAGTTCTCACTCTGATAGACCAGCCCATCACCACATGACTAAAACCCAATCCTCTCAGCATCAGCTAGGAAAGGCCCTAGAAAGCCGCCTTTGGCGGGGGGATAGCTCCCCTATTTCAACCCCTTTTGGGGTTGGGCACCCGCCCCATTCATGTAGCCTGCTCTGAGCACTCTAATTTTTTCAAAGTAAACATGCCGGCCACTCGGGACACTCGGTAAAGAGCACCCCGGGCGAGCCGGCGGGGCCATGTTTCAGGCTGTTCGGAGCGTGACAGTAAGCACCGGGCGGTGAACCGTCGGTTAGGTTAGGTTAGTTGGGAAATTAGTGTATTATCTATACCTTAACTACAGTGTATTGTTCTACTTTACCATGCATACTCCTAGGCAGAGCTAGCCAAACCAAAATACCACACTTTACTATGCCTACACTTTGGCAGTTCTAGTCAAGCCAAAATGCCAGACTTAGGCCAAACTTTTCAAAATACTGTAGGCTGAGAGTAATATTTTTTACCCACAACACCTCAAGGCCTAACTTTACAAAATACGGTAGTTATTGTATCCCACGGCCAGGTGTTGGGTAAATGGTTTTGCTACCAGCCGTGGGATACAATAATGGGGAAGGATGGGCTAGAATGTAGAATTCGGGTGTACCGCCAGCCTTGTTTACACTATGCGGAGCGGCTTCGGACGCTAGCCATCATGTTCCCGTCTATTTGGCTGCCTTTGGATACAATAATATGTCACCCCCCCCCCCCCCCCATGACATATTGTCATCATCATATATATTGCCAGCAGGGGGCAAATAACCAAACAAAATTGCCGTCAAAATAGACGCGAACTTAACCACGGCGATCAACAAATGTAAAAATGGTGGCGGCGGGAGAGGTGTCGGACGCTTGCAATAAAGTTCCCGTCTATTTTGAATGTCATTGGATAAAATAATATGTTGAGGGGGGCTTTGCCCCCCCTCACCCCCCCATGACATATTGTCATAATCATATATATTGCCAGCAGGGGGTAAATAACCAAAAAAATCGCCGTCAAAAGAGAAGCGAAGTTAATCGCGGCGATCGCCCTATGTAAACATGACGACCGTACGCCCGGAATCTACATCCATCCCGAAGGATGTAGTATCCGGGCGTATGGTTGTCATGTTTACATAGGTCGATCGCTCGCGGTTAAGTTCCCGTCTATTTTGATGGCTATTTTTTCAGTTATTTGCCCCCTGCTGGCAATATATATGATTATGAAAATACCTGTATGTCATATATAGGAGTAGTGATAGACAATAAGTTTAATTTCTCAGAACATTTAGCGGAAAAGATAAACAAAGCCAATAGAATTATAGGGCTGATAAGGAGGACATTTGTGTCACTAGATGAAGAAATATTCAGGAATCTCTATACAGCGCTGGTTAGGCCGCACCTGGAATATGCGAACCAGGTGTGGGCTCCATATATGGTAAAGGATATAGAAGCAGTGGAGAAAGTGCAGAGGAGAGCTAGCAAGCTTGTACCAACGTTGAAGAACGCGGGCTATGAGCAGAGGTTGAGGACACTGGGGCTTCCGACACTGGCATATAGGAGAAAGAGAGGGGATATGATAGAGACTTTTAAGATAGTGTCAGGAAAGTACGATGAGGATGTGTGTGAAGGTATCTTCTTGATGCGGGAGGGAACAAGAACGAGAGGACACTCTAAGAAAATTTACAAAGAAAGAAATAGGCTTGAGAAGGCAAAGAACTCATTTTGTGATAGAGTGGTAAATGAGTGGAACGCACTGCCCCAGTATGTAGTCGATTCCGAATCAATAAGGGAGTTTGAAAGTAATCTTGATAATGCATGGGGAAGACAAGATTTGAAGTTTGATTATAAAGCAAAGATACAGAATAGTAAAAATGTTGCGTCTGCTACCGCCGCCGCCAACACCGTGAACGACCGCAGCAGTGCAAGTACTGGTACTGAGCTGGATACACAGGCCTAGTTTGCCTTTTTCCAGAGGATCTACTGTAAGAAACTGTAAGAATATATATGATGATGACAATAAGTCATGGGGGGTTGAGGCCTATTATTGTATCCTACGCAGTCAACAAAAATGGAGGTGATTCTTTAAAAAAACATAGGTAGGGATGTAGTATTCGAGCGTATCACTCTCCTTGTTTACGCTAATAATAATAATAATAATAATAATAATAATAATAATAATATTTATTCAGTTAGCATTTAACAATGTTGGTACCACATAATATGTTTCAAATATGACATGTACCAGCTTTGCATAATTCCAACTAAGGATAGCCCAATAAGGCCGTTAGGTGTATTTCCATTGGAGTCCTTGTGTACCGTACTTTCAGGGTCGCGATCACCTCCCATTTTATTTTGACTGCTGTGGGAATCCCTCATCCCCGCATGACTTATTGTCATTATCATATACCGGTATCCTATATTGCCAGCAGGTGGCTAATTACAGAGAAAAAAGTAAAAATAGACAGAAACATAACCACCAGAACACAACGCAAACATGACGACTGTACGCCCGGATAGTACATCCTTCCCAAAATATATTACCGGTACCTAGGCTATAGCCTAAAAATAAAAAAATAAAAATTGCTAAGCCTATTTTGAAGTTAGATTTAGCTAGCACTGCATAGGTGTAGGCATGGTAAAGTAGAACAATATGCTGAAGTTAAGGTATAAATAATACACTAATTGGGATGAATGTAGAGTCCGAGCGTACAGTCGTCATGTTTGCATAGGTCGATCATCGCGGTAAGTTCATGTCTATTTTGACGGCGATTTTTTTTTTTGGTTGTTTGCCCCCTGCTGGCAATATATATGGTGATGACAACATGTCATGGGGGGGTGAGGGGGGCATTATTGTATCCAATGGCATTCAAAATAGACGGGAACTTTATCGCAAGCGTCCGACGCCGATACCGCCGCCGTCATGTTTACATATGTCGATCGCCGTGGTTAAGTTCGCGTCAATTTTGTAGGCGTTTTTTCGGTTATTTGCTTCCTTCTGGCAATATATATAATGATGACAATATGTCATGGGGGGGGTGCCCCCCCTCAACATATTGTATCCAAAAGCAGTCAAATAGACAGGAACATGATGGCAAGCTTCCGCCGCCGCTCGCGTAGTGTAAACAAGGCTGGCGGTATGCCCGAACTCTACATTCTACCCCACTAATTTTCCAACTAGCATAACCGATGATTATCAGTGATCAATCCCAGTCAGAAACGTCCATGCTTCCCTCCCATAAGTCAATGTCGGGATTACCACACTGTCATGCAAGGACTTCTTTACTTCCATGCTGACCACCCTATTTCTTCTTACTGCTTTCAGCATTCCTACAATGCTCTTCCCCTGTTGCACTCTCTCCCGTACTTCTTCATCCATAAGCCTACTCACATCTTTACTCAACACACTGCCCAAATACTTAAATGAGCTGACATTCTTCATAGCCGTTCAACCTCACCTCACACTCTATGGTTGCACCCCTTTCAAAGACCATAACATTGCTCTTCCTAGCATTTACCTCCAGATTCTGTTTTTCACACACTGTTCCAAACATATTTACCTGACCCTGCAACTCCCATTCACTATCGCTCATCAGAACTGTATTATCAGCTAACAGTAGTACCGGTACTTACTGTTCAGGCAACTTCCACTCGTTTCCTTCCCTTATCAGCGGTACACCAACATCCGCTGCTCTTCCTTGTATTTCTTTCATGACTCCATCCATATACTGTACTGTACCGGTATATATTGAACAACCATGGGGACATCATACACACCCTTGCTTTAACCCAACATTCAGATCAAAGAACTCGCTCTGTTAATTATCCACACATACTGACACCTTTGCACCATCATACATGCTCTTCACTGCTTTCAGCAACTTGCCATCTACTCCGTATATTCTCAGTACCGGTACTTTCCACATACCTTCTCTATCAATTCTGTCATAGGCCTTCTCCAAGTCCATAAATGCAGCATACAACTTTTGTCGCTTCTCCAGATATTTCTCCACAACACATTTCAGGGCAAAAATCTGAGCTACACATCCTCTTCCCTTCCTAAGATGAATACAGTATGTTAACCCTTTCCCCAGCAATGCTGACTGAAAATGCCCAAATAAATTGCATATCCTCTTCAGATTTATCTAAAATATGTAAAATTACACCAAATACCAACTACAGTAGCACTGAAATCAATAAAACACACTAACAGGATAAATAAATGGAAGAAATACCCCAAAAGATTAATATGTTGACCCTTTACCCAGCAATACTGACTGAAAATGCCTAAATAGATTGCATGTGTTCTTCAGATTTATACATACATACATAACATTTTAAGACTGAGTGCTCCACACAGATGTGCAGTTTCAGTCTCTTGACCTAATGGCGGCGTTCCAGGCAACCCTGTTAAGGGATGCTTCACTTGTCAAGTTTTTTGGATTTGAGATCGGCACGTATAGTCCGATCCCAGGTCTTCCTCGGTCCATCCCTTTTTGCAGCTCCCTCCACAATTGCAGGCCTGCATCTTTTCACCCAATTTTGTTCATCCATTCTCTCCACATGTCCATACCATCCCAGTCTACTTGTACGCATCTCCTCACTAATACTCTTTATACCTAAATGTCTCCTCAGCTCATCATTTGTTATTCTGTTGACATCCTCTATCTGAAATATGTAAAATTACACCAATTACAAACTACATTAGCACAAAAATTAATAAATTACACTAACAGGATAAATAAAATGTAAGAAATAGCTCTAATGATGAATTTACCTATCTATCTATTGACAGACGCCTTGATCCCCGAAGGATTGACCACGAACGAAACACCCCTATGCACCTCTGTCCCCAGTCAGTCGACGCCCCTCCTCCCATCCAGCACCGCTTTCATGCATATACTTCTTAACTCCATCCTTCCACCTCTCTCACGGTTTATGTCTCCTTCTGTCCTTCCACCTCACTCGTACACTCTCTTAGTCATTCTCTCGCTTCCCATACGTTCCACATGGCCGAACCATCTCAAGGAGTTCTTTTTTGCACTTTCCAGTACATTCACACCACACCTCTCTCATACTTCCTCATTCGTCTGTCTATCCCTCCATGTATCTCTGCACACACTTCTCGAGAAACTAATTTCCATCCCTTTCACTCTTGGTTTGAATCTCTCCAACAACGTCCATGCTTTGCTCCCATAAGTCAATGTCAGGATTACCACACTGTCATGCAAGGACTTCTTTACTTCCATGGTGACCACCCTATTTCTTCTTACTACTTTCAGCGTTCCTACAACCCTCTTCCCCTGTTGCACCCTCTCCTGCACTTCTTCATCCATACTCATATCTTTACTCAACACACTGCCCAAATATTTAAATGAGCTGACATTCTCCATAGCCATTCAACCTCACCTAACACTCTGTGGTTGCACCTCTTTCAAAGAGCATAACCTTGCTCTTCCTCGCATTTACCTTCAGATTCCGTTTTTCACACACTGTTCCAAACATATTTACCAGACCCTGCAACTCCCATTCACTATTGCTCATCAGAACTGTATCGTCAGCAAACAGTAGTATTGTACTGTTCAGGCAACTTCCACTCGTTTCTTTCCCTTATCAGCAGTACACCAAAATCCACTGCTCTTCCTTGTATTTATTTTATGACTCCATCCATATATATATTGAACAACCATGGGGACATCACACACCCTTGCTTTAACCCAACATTCAGATCAAAGAACTCGCTCTTTTAATTATCCACACATACTGACAATTTCGCACCCTCATACATGCTCTTCACTGCTTCAGCAACTTGCCATCTTCTCCATATATTCTCAGTACTTTCTACATATCTGTTCTATCAATTCTGTCATAGGCCTTCTCCAAGTCCATAAATGCAGCATACAACTTTTGTCGCTTCTCCAGATATTTCTCCACAACACATTTCAGGGCAAAAATCTGAGCTACACATCCTATTCCCTTCCTAAGATGAATACAGTATGTTAACCCTTTCCCCAGCAATACTGACTGAAAATGCCCAAATAAATTGCATATCCTCTTTAGATTTATTTAAAATATGTAAAATTACACCAAATACCAACTACAGTAGCACAGTAGCGGATGCCCAACCCCGAAAGGGTTGAAATAGGGGAGCTATCCCCCCGCCAAAGGCGGCTTTCTAGGGCCTTTCCTAGCTGATGATGAGAGGATTGGATTCTAGTCATGTGGTGATGGGCTGGTCTATCAGAGTGAGAACTGAGCGATCTCTGCCATACCCATAGCTTACTCTAACTGTTCCTTTTACTTATATATTTTCTAGATCTCAAGTGACGGCATCTCTTCCGTGGATTGACCTCCCAATCTACCAAGATTGGAAGCCAAAGCGTCACATTTTTCCTTTGCCCCTCAACTTTCTCTTCATAATTGCTGAGGGGCACAGGGCCCTGGTGTAAAGTCAGTGAAAATAGGCTAGCCTAAACAGACCTCGGATGCGGAAATACCCTGAGCCGAACAGGCCAAGTGGTATATCTCTATTGGTCTAACTGGTAAGGTGTCTGCCTCACACCCAAGGGTCGAGAGTTCGTGCCCCCACCAGGGCATGATATTTTCGTGAGGCTATTTCCGCATATAACGAAGTTTAGGTGTGTTGGTAAAATTGTTCAGATGGTTGAGAGTAAGATCGGAGCTCCATAAATCCTCTTTCGGGTATGGTGTAAAAACCGATCCCCACAGGACAAGGAAGAGGATAGGAGAGAGCAGGGAGTGTTGTGAGACTCGATTGGGTTGGGTTGTGGAGTTGCCAGCCACCTAAGCGAGTTGCCAACTGGGCAGTTTGTAGGTGTGTGTAGCATCGCTCAGTGAAGTTGACTCACCATTCCCGTTCATCTCTCTGACGGACTCTCGGTCGATTCGGCTCAAGCTTGTTCCTCTCTGTTCGGAGCTTTCGCTTCCCGGAAGGTGAAGTAGTGTAAAGTCAGTGAAAATAGGCTAGCCTAAACAGACCTCGGATGCGGAAATACCCTGAGCCGAACAGGCCAAGTGGGATATCTCTATTGGTCTAACTGGTAAGGTGTCTGCCTCACACCCAAGGGTCGAGAGTTCGTACCCCCACCAGGGTATGATATTTTTGTGAGGCTATTTCCGCATTTAACGAAGTTTAGGTGTGTTGGTAAAATTGTTCAGATGGTTGAGAGTAAGATCGGAGCTCCATAAATCCTCTTTCGGGTATGGTGTAAAAACCGATCCCCACACTGGGTGGGGCTTTGGTTTCCCGGGCGTTTCCGCACCCTCCTCAGCTCCCCGCCCTGGAGTGGCTTCGGTCACCCAGGCTCTATTGTGGTCGGCAGGGAGGGTTCTGTGGGGGTGCTCGGTTATGGCCTTGGCCTTGCTCGGGGCCTTGGGGCTGTTCGGCCAGGCAGCTTGGGGAACAACAACAACAACAACAACATACACTAACAGGATAAATAAATGGAAGAAATACCCCAAAAGATTAATATGTTAACCCTTTACCCAGCAATACTGACTGAAAATGCCCAAATAGATAGAATGTGCTCTTCAGATTTATCTGAAATATGTAAAATTACACCAAATACCAACTACATTAGCACAAAAATCAATCAAGTACACCAACAGGATAAATAAAATGTAAGAAATAGCCCTAATGATGAATTTATCTATCTACTGTATCTATTGCCGGACGCCTTGATCCCTGAAGGGGTGCCCACGAACAAATAGCCCCTATGCATCTCTGTCCCCAGTCAGTCGGCGCCCCTTCTCCCATCCAGCACCGCTTTCACGCATATACTTTTTAACTCCATCCTTCCACCTCTCTCTCGATTTATGTCTCCCTCTGTCCTTCCATTTCACTTGTACACTCTCTTAGTCATTCTCTCGCTTCCCACACATTCCTCATGGCCGAACTATCTCAATTGGTGTTCTTTTTCGCACTTTCCAGTACATTCACACCACACCTCTCTCGTACTTCCTCATTCGTCTGTCTATCCCTCCATGTAACTCTGCACACACTTCTCAAGTAACTCATTTCCATCCCTTTCACTCTTGGTTTGAATCTCGCCAACAACGTCCATGTTTCGCTCCCGTAAGATAATGTCGGGATTACCACACTGTCATGCAAGGACTTCTTTACTTCCATGCTGACTACCCTATTTCTTTTTACTGCTTTCAGCGTTCCTACAACCCTCTTCCCCTGTTGCACCCTCTCCCGCACTTCTTCATCCATACTCACATCTATATTCAACACACTGCCCAAATACTTAAATGAGCTTTAACCAAAATGGTCACTCTCCTCAATGGTCTAAGTGTCCATAGCCAAAATGGCTACACTATATTCTTTCTGTACTTTCTCCATGCCCGATAAGATACATGATATTTTGATATAATATGTGGCACAGCCCTTGTATCCAACACAATACCCTGCGTGCAACCCTGCTCGAACCCGGACAATGTTGCTTGCAACTTTAATTATTATTATTATTAGTAGTAGTAGTAGTAGTAGTAAAATAGTAATAGTAGTAGTAGTAGTATCAAACCATCCAGTTCAGTTCAGTTCAGTTGATGGTCGGAAAGACTATGACTTTACAACGGCGCTTAACTAGGGTTTTGGTTTTAGTTTTATTTATTTATGTGTCGTGCTCTTTCACTGTGATTCTTTTATTAGTCGTTCATGTTTCCTCCAAATCTTGTAGATGAAATTTTTGGTTCTTGTAGTATATTTGTCATCAAAAAACAGTCCAATCCTCTATCCAATGCTCAATCCCTTTTCCATGTTTCCAGCGTGTGTGGGATCCAACACTTCCAGCGGGCAGGCCACCGCCACCTGAACCTATTCCAGGCGGTGTATTACGTCATCGTCACCTTCTCTACGGTGGGCTACGGTGACTTTGTGCCGGACATCTGGCCCTCGCAGTGCTTCATGGTTATTATGATCTGTGTGGCCCTCATCGTACTACCAACTCAGGTAAGGGAGAGAGAGTGAATGAGAGAGTGAGTGAGAGAGGGGTTATTATGATCTGTGTGGCCCTCATCGTACTACCAACTCAGGTAAGGGAGGGGGAGAGAGAGAGAGAGATAGTGTGAGTGAGTGAGAGGTTATTATGATGTGTGGCCCTCATCGTACTACCAACTCAGGTAAGGGAGGGGGAGAGAGAGAGAGTGAGTGAGTGAGAGAGAGATAGGGGTTATTATGATCTGTGTGGCCCTCATCGTACTACCAACTCAGGTAAGGGAGAGAGAGTGAGTGAGAGAGGGGTTATTATGATCTGTGTGGCCCTCATCGTACTACCCACTCAGGTAAGGGACTAGAATAATCGAACTAATATTTCTACCATTAGGGGAGAGTCGGCAAGGGAATAGGTGTCGAAATTGACTACCCATTTGCTCCAGCCCTATTTGAGTTACAGAAGTTAGAGGTCACGATATCCGACCTATCTACAGTACATTGCATGGAAAATAGTTATCCTTTCTTGTAGTTACCGACAGGATGGGTAAGGTCGAGATAAGTTAGGCGAAAAATCATGACCTCTAACTTCTGTAACTCAATATCGACTAGGGTAATCGGGCTAATATTTCTACCATTTGGAAGGGTCAGTCAAGGAATAGATGTGGAAATTTACAGCCAATTTGCTCTAGCCCTTTTTGAGTTACAGAGGTTAGAGGTAATGATTTATCGCCTACTTACAGCGAATAGACTATAGTTTAGCTTATTTATGTAAATTTAGGTTAGAGTAGTGTATAGTGAGGATGGAGTAGATTATCCCTTACTGTATCGGCTACGTCTTTTGAAATATTATTCTAGCTATATTTAGACGATTTAATGCAGTTTAAGGAGAGATGGTTAACTTTTTGGGCGATTTTTGCATGTATTCATTATTTTTCTAGTTTCCTCCCTAGACTTCCATCAAATTTAAAAACAAAAACATCCATTAGATCCCCTTCTAGATTAATTTGTACATTTTTCGGTAGAAAAATGGCCCGGGTGAAGGCCGATTCTTCCAACATTACAGGCTCACTATCGTTCGCCAGAGAAAAAATCGACACCTAAATAGCACGAAAGGTCTAAATATTGACGACGAAATGGGGCAAAAGGTCTGAAAATCGACTAACTAATGGGGCAAATATCTTAGCATCTGAAAACTAATGGGGCTAAACATGAGGGAGAAAGTGGTCCAGAAAACCGGCCCATCCCATTAAGATTTTTTTTCGAACTTCTTTCTCCCTCATGTTTAGCCCCATTGGTTTTGAGATTGTAAGACGTTTGCCCCATTAGTTTGTCGATTTTAATAACTTTCGCCCCATTTCTGTCAATTTTAAGACCTTTCTTGCCATTTAGGTGTCGATTTTTTCCTGGCAAGTGATAGCGAGCCTGTAACTTAAGATGAATCGGCCTTCGGCCGGGACATTTTTCTACCGAAAAATGTACATATTTATCTTGAGAGGGGGTCTAGGGGATGTAATTTTAAGCTTGATGGAGGTCTAAGTAACACACTAGAAACCTCCCCTTAAGCCTGTTAGTTGCTCGAGGCCCTTTGTAAGCTGAATAAAATCGTCTAGTAGTAGCCAGCACACAATTTAAAGGACGGCACGGGTACTGAATTGGTTAACTTAAGGGGAGGCAGACCGTTTTTCTGGACCCCGTTCTCCCTCATGTTTAGCCCCACTAGTTTTGAGATTATAAGACGTTCGGCCCATTAGTTTGGCGATTTTAACACCTTTCTCCCCATTTCGTTTGTTAATTTTAAGACCTTTCGTGCCATTTAGGTGTCGATTATTTCCTGGCGAGCGATAGCGAGCCTGCAATTTTAAGAGGAACCTTTTCTACCGAAAAATTTACAAATTTATCTTGAAGGGGGGTCTAGGGGTGTTTTTCTAAGCTTGATGGAGGTCTAGCGAGGAAACTCAAAAAATATATGAATACATGAATTAATAGACCAAACAAACAGGCAGTCTCCCCTTAAGTTAAAGTATATGATAGTAAGTCAAGTTCCACGAAAGCCGTGGTTTTCCCAAATATTAGAAACCAAAAATATGTACAGTCGCGCTAATAAGTGATGTCTCGGTACCCATTAAGTTTTGATCAATAATTGGTATCAGCCATATTTACACATGATGTATTCTTTTTGAGTGCGATATACAACCATGTTCCTTCACTTTCCCACCCTATTCAACATCTGACAGACATTAATACGGCACAGAGCGAGCCAAACGTAATGACAGGTGGGACATGACTTATTAGCGCCACTGTACACTCGGATACCATAGTCTCTGGCCCACTCCTAAATATTCCTGGACTTCACACCGATTATTAATTATGGAAGTATATCTCGGGAAACAAATTTATGAATGTCATTTTATATACATCAACTACGAAACTATTTATACTATTTATTGAAAAGAATTTAATTAGGCTTTACAGTATCCCTCTCTCCTGCCCAGCTTTTTTTTCTCTCTCTCTCTCTCTCTCTCTCTCTCTCTCTCTCTCTCTCTCTCTCTCTCTCTCTCTCTCTCTCTCTTTCTCTTTCTCTCTCTCTCTCTCTCTCTCTCTCTCTCTCTCTCTCTCTCTCTCTCTCTCTCTCTCTCTCTCTCTCTCTCTTTCTCTTTCTCTCTCTCTTTCTCTCTTTCTCTCTCTTTCTCTCTCTGCCTTGCTCTAGGAATATTCAAGTTGTTATTTCCAAGCCGCTAGTGTGTGTCTCGCTTTGCATACTTCATTCCTCTCTTTTACCCGCAGCGGATAAAAGTGGTGGGATTCTTAGGAGGTTGGACCCCAGTTTCCCATTTGCCGTGATATTTACAATTTAGGAGGAGAATGTGGAAGTGGGGGGAGAGACTAAGGGGAGATTTTGTTTTTATTTGTTCATTTATATATATATATATATTTTTAGTTTCCTCCCCAGACCTTCATCAAGCTTAAAAAATATCCCTGCCCAAGACCCTCCTTCAAGATAAATTTGTACATTTTTCGATAGTAAAATGTCCCGGCCAAAGGCCGATTCCTCTTAAAATACAGGCTCGCTATCGCTCGCCAGGAAAAAATCGACACCTAACTGACATGAAAAGTTTTAAAATTGATACAAAATTTGGGTGAAAGGTCTTAAATTCACCAAACTAATGGGCCGAACGTCTTAAAATCTGAAAACTATTGAGGCTAAACATGAGGAAGAAGGGGGACCAGAAAAACGACCCATCTCACCTTTTGCCGACTATGAGCTACTACTAAATTCTAATGTTTCTTTTATTCCAGTTTGAGCAGTTGGCGTTCACATGGATGGAACGCAAGAAGTTAGGAGGGTCATATTCAGCTCATAGGGCGCAGAGTGAGAGGCATGTGGTGGTCTGCTCTACCAACCTCCAGGCGGACACTATCATGGACTTTCTTAACGAGTTCTACGCCCATCCGCACTTACAGGTTAGCGAAGGAATGGTTATCTTCATCTAGCATCTAAAATGGACTCTCGTAACTGTTTCATTGCGGACAATATCATGATATCATCCACTTTCTTAACGAGTGCTATGCCCATCCTCAGTTACAGGTTAGGGAAGGAATGGTTATTTTCATCTAGCATAGGAGAATCTAGTATGGAATCTCGTAACTGTTTCATTGCGGACACGATCATCGACTTTCTTAACGAGTTCTATGCTCACCCTCACTTACAGGTTAGGTAAGGATGGTTATATTCATCTATCATCTAAAATAGAGTCTCGTAACTGTTTCCTTGTGGACAAAGTCAGGACCCACACACTACTTTAGTGTGTGGGTCCTGGACAAAGTAGCGTCTAAAATAAATGCTCGTAAGTGTTTCATTGTGGACACGATCATGTACTTTCTTAACGAGTTCTATGCCCATTCACACTTACAGGTTAATGAAGGAATGGTGTATGTTCATCTAGCATCTAAAAGGGACTCTCGTAACTGTTTCATTGCGTAACTGTTTCATTGCGGACAAAGTAGCGTCTAAAATAAACACTCGTAACTGTTTGATTGTGGACACCATCATCCACTTTCTTAACGAGTTCTGTGCCCATCCTCACTTAGAGATTAGAGAAGGAATGGTTTATGTTCATCTTGCATCTAATGTGGACTCTTGTAACTGTTTCATTATCAATAGCACATTATAAGGAAGAAGACGTTTTTCTTCTAGGTCCTATTTAGTGGTTATAAGGATGTTCAGTTATTCAGTTATCCATCATAATAGCATACATTTACTCATACTTCACTTAACATATCTAGATATAATACCTTTATTGCAGTTTTAGGCACCGTAAGTTCACTTTGAAGTACTTAATAAGGGGAGCTTTTTAGTTTGTTTCCTGGACCCCATTAAGCTTTAATAAAATACCCCCATGACCCCCCTTCGATATAAATGTGTACATTTTTCGGTAGAAAAATGTTAAGTGTGGTCAATTTGAGATTAACTTAGCGTATGGGGATTGGTCTGATGTTTTGTGCAGGCCTGTGAGACCAATGCAAACTATGAAGCCACAACCCACACATGCTCAAAATAGAATGGCCTGTTTGGTACTGAGATTTGACAGGCTGAAACGAGTGCATTTGCTAGCATTAACCCATGGACTACAAAGGTCCTCTCTGAAGCTACGGTATTTAAACGTGTAAAAATATCCCTTCAAAAACCATGCCAGTGCCGGGAAATGTCTGAAATGTGGGTGACACCTAGAAACTAGTGGCATCTTTCCATAACTTAGCCATTTATTTTTCACATATTCTAACAGTTCATTGGTTAAGTATTAAGCATATGCAAACTATTATATTATTTTTGTGACATTGTTTTTATTCCCTTTAGGATTACTATGTGGTGCTACTGTCCCCCATGGAGTTGGATCCTACGATGAAGATGATCCTACAAGTCCCTATGTGGGCTCAGAGGGTTATATACATCCAAGGGTCGTGCCTCAAGGATGGGGACCTAACGCGGGCCCGGATGAGTGAGGCGGAGGCTTGCTTCATCCTCGCAGCCAGGCACTACGCGGATAAAACAGCGGCGGTGAGTTATATCAGTCGTCTGTAATCCGATTCGTGTAGCATCATTAGAAATACACATCCCTGACTTGAGTAATCAGTATTTGCTGCTTCTGCTACCTCCAGCATGTTAGTAAAATGCTAATATCTTATGTTTTTATATTATAAGCTCTGGTATTTGCTTTAAACAAGAAGTATTCTTAAATTGTATAGAATCTTGGCATGCTGTTATGAAATAGACCCTGCCATTGTACAAAGGATTTAGTGTTTCCACTATTTAGCCTCCATGAGATAAATCGTCTATAAATAGGCTATCATGTCTTGATTTTATATATTTGTGTGCAAGGTTCATGTATAACTTACATTGTTGTCAAAGTTAAATAATTTGCCCTATTTTCATTTTAATATCTAATTTAGTTTCATTGATGTTTTACAACTTTATCCTCTAATTTGAATTAATTTTTAACACCCATAATATTACCTTAGGACGAGCACACCATCCTGCGGTCTTGGGCGGTGAAGGACTTCGCGCCCAACGTGCCGCAGTACGTGCAGATTTTCCGGCCCGAGAACAAGCTGCACGTGAAGTTTGCCGAGCATGTGGTGTGCGAGGACGAGTTTAAGTACGCCCTCCTGGCCAACAACTGTATGAGTCCGGGGATCTCCACCCTAGTTACCTTATTACTACATACTTCCAGAGGACAGTAAGTAATAATAATATACCATAAATACATAAATACATAAATACCATATATATATATATATATACATAAATATCATATATATATAAATCTATCTATCTATCTATTGCCTGACGCGTGATCCCCGAAGGGGTGGCCACGAATGAACTGCCCCAATGCACCTCTGTCCCCAGTCAGTCGACGCCCTTCCTCCCAACCATATACTTCCTCACTCCATCCTTCCACCTCTCTTTTGGTCTACCTCTCCCTCTCTGTCCTTCCACTTCGCTCTTATACACCTTCTTAGTCATTCTCTCGCTTCCCATAAATACCTTAAATACCAACATGATATTCAAATTTATTTAGGGGGGATGGTTCACTTTTGGTCGATTTTTTATATATAATACCCCCTCCCCTCAACCCCCCCACCCCCCAGGGAAGGCCAGGCGTCGCAGGAGGATTGGCACCGACTGTACGGCAAGTGTTCGGGCAACGAGATCTACCACATCAAGCTCAGCGACTCCCGGTTCTTCGGGGAGTACGAAGGCAAGAGCTTCACTTACGCCAGCTTCCACTCCCACAGAAAGTTAGTGTTGATCTTATAATTATATTTACCTTGTATTTATTTTGTCTGTACTGTATTTATTATTTCTGTATTTACTTTGTCTGTATTTATTTTGTCTGTATTTACTGTATTGATGTACAGCCTATTTGGTGGATTGTGTTCTTTTATTTCAAAATTATATTTGATTAAACGTTATTTCCACAGCGATTTTCATTAGTTCTTTTGCCTTTATCTTGTGTCATCCCAGGTTTGGTTTGATTATTTTGCAAGTTTTACATTATAATTTACTTTGTCTGTATTTACTTTGTGACCATCTCAGCTTTCACTCCCACAGAAAGTTAGTGTTGACTGAATGCTGTATTTAGACTTTAATTGTAGTTTCTTTATTCATACGGAGTAGCAGAATTTACCAGAACGTCCTGAACTTCCCAAATGGACTAAATCCTTGAGTATGACGAGAGTACGTTAATTTATGATTGGGACCCAATTCACTTACTCATTGACAGGGTCTTAAACATGTATACGTAATACCATACAGTTTGCTGCAAGAAAGCAAATATGTCGGTATTAATTGGTAAATGCGTTTGTTGAAGTTGATCTTAATAATCATTTCATGGAACTGGTAATGCCCTCTTTGATATGTGTATTTGTTATTTTGTTGGACAATTTTGTTTAATGTACTCACATAATGTAAGTCATGTATTACTATGTAATGTAGACTTTTTATGTCAATAAACTAACTTAACTAGTGATATTATACCCTATATGGTGGCTTTGTGTTCTTTTATTTCAAAAAATATATTTGCTTAAGCATTATTTCCACATAGCGATTTTGTCTTTATATTGTGTCGTCCCTGTTTTGGTTTGTTTATTTTGCAAATTTACATTATAATTATATGAAAGAACGATATATGTATATACTGTAGCATGTTCTTTCATATTAACTTTATAATTATATAATGGGAAATTAGGATTGTTTTTATGTCTTACTAATTTTGTTAAATAATAAAGGTGCGAGTGTTAATGATGGGGAAGAATTATGACAGTACAGTTTGTGGTGATGAAACAAATTTACAAGTTCATAAGATTACCATTTTTGAGGGTCAAAACAATATTCTGTTGGTCTGAGTTGTAGTATGTTTTCTACTGTTTTGTATTTCAATTATTCTTCTCTAGTTTTCCCATTATATTTCTTTTGGCAGTTGTGACTTATGCTAGTGCACTGCCAAGTAGATTTTTTCAGATTACTCATTATATTCCTTTTATCAGATATGGCGTGGCGTTAGTCGGCGTGCGTCCGGCCGAGCTTCCCGAGTTCTACGAGGACACCATTCTTCTCAACCCAGGGCCCCGCCACATCATGAAGAAGACCGACATCTGCTTCTACATGAGCATCACCAAGGAGGAAAACAGTGCCTTCGTGGTGGGTACAGCGGGGGGTACGTCAGACCCCAGCGCAGGTGTCCCGCCGCAGCCGCCCCCCGACCCTAACGTCATTAAGGACCCGGAGAGAGGGCTGCTGGTGGGTGGCCCGGGCAACGCTGCAGACAGGGACACGGACCGGGAAGACCAACAACCACTACAACCAAAACAACCACAACCGCAACCCACAGTACCCAAACCCAGATCAGGTAGGTACAGGTTGTGCGATGACTTTGGACGGTAACTCCTTTTTTTTTTTCTTTCTTTTTCCTTTTTTTTTTTTTTTTCAATCTATTTTTATACATAACTTTTTTTGTAATATAGTTCGTAGTTTTTGCTTTCCCTTTAAAGTTTCCATTTGTAGCATTTTAAACAGCTTTTAGGCTTTTGTAGTTTCCACTTTTTTGGCTATGGCATTCTGGATTTTTTCATATTTTTCTACTTTCTCGGTACATTTTTTCTACTTTCAAAATTGTAGTGATACTTAGCCTGTTTTAGCACTCCCAGTTTTCATTCTCCTTGCTGTAGAAAACAAGCTAATCTAAGATAAGATTTTGCTTTTTCTTTGTCATTTGGCAGTGCTTCAGAATGTCTCTTGAAAATATTTATTTCCTCTTTGACTAATTTTTAATACAAATTTGACTCATTCACAAGCATTAAATTAACAAGTTTGGAAAAGGTATTCATACACTATATATAATGTATAATATATATGCTTGCTTATCATACTGATACTTTAAAGTATATTTCGTCACATGCACATATATATGGTCAGTGATATGATAATTTGCTGGCATTGATAATAACGTTTATATAAGTTTCCTGTATATATATTTTGGTTTTTTCACATATCAGGAAACTACAGTCTAATCACTATTATTAGTATGGAACTATTACCCTCTATCCTTTTATGATTAAATAAATGACGAAAGCAATCACGTTGATATTTCTATCACCTGAGAAGAATCTATCAGGAAATAGGTGTGAAAATCATCAGCCCGTATGCTCTTTTTTAATAAAGGGTAGGGGGTTAAGATTTCTGCCTAATTGTAGTGAACAGGTTATAGTGGTGAAAGAGTCAAAGGTTTTATTTCATATTCTGTATATTTTCCCTCAAAAATCATCCAATACATTACTTCAATAAACCTTTCGCCATCTTGTACAGAGTATATGCCGATTATACCACTTCAAGACACTGCATGTAATTCAATAATGATTTTATACTTGATTTAATTTATATATACTGTATGTGTGTAATTCTAAAAAAGAAAGATAAAGTGAATATGCAAATGATGTTAAAGTGTACTTTGTTATAATATCGTAAAATAAACATCTCAATGACATAATGAAGGCATCTTAAGAAATAGATGTAGTCTTGTTCCATGCTTTGTCCAGAAGTGACTGTATTCCATTGTACAAAATACCAATACAGTAATATTCTCCTTAACCCGTTCAGTACCGGTGACATCCTTTTAACTTTATTCTGGCAATGATTAGACATTTTTATGCAGCTTAGGAAGGACCTCTAGCAATGATAAGGCTTCAAACTATCTCATCCAGCCCTTTTAACTACCACAGATTCTTCTTAAGCTGCATAATATCGTCTAATCATAGCTAGAATAATATATAACACACGTTGCTGGTACTCAAAGGGTTAACTCTGCATACTGACTACAGTTTGTATATATGTATGGCTTCTTTATCAATTAACCCCTACTGTACCGGCGACGTCCTTTGATTTTATTCTAGTTCTATTTAGTCGATTTTATGCAGTTGAAGAAGGATCTGTGGTAGTAAAAAGGCTAAAGGAGATACTTCGAAGCCTGTTTATTGCTGGAGGCCCTATATAAACTGAATGAAATCGTCTTATAGTAGCCTGAATAAAGTTAAAACGACGACGCCGGTACTCGACGGAATAAATTACGTGTTCATTCTGTACTTTTAATGATTGTTGTGAACCATGCTTATCGACCAATGAACCCGGGTAATGAGTGTTCCCTTCACCGCCTCGGCCCTTCAGATTGGCCTCCCACTAGGGTTATTGGCAGTATTAAGACTTTCACAAAAATATGATCTCAATGCACTATTTCCTAATCATTTTCCAGTATATATATATATACAGTATATATATACTGTATATAATATATATATAAAATCCAGGCCTATAAAGTTATAAATAGTGTTATCTTAAATTTTTCGGTTTTGCATACAGTATTTCAATTTTTCACAAGTGTTACTTATTTAAAAGTTAAATTTTTGTATGCAGTCCTTACTTTTGTATATTATTTTTCCCTAATGGTATTTATTGTCAAATGTTGGTAATCAATGTATAGCTGAGCTAAACTATTCACTCTGAAGCTGTGGGAGGCTAATCGAAACCATTCAAATCATAAATTCTTCATCTTCCCTCTCATCCGTCCAAACCTCATTCTTCAAATACAATTGATTTCGTAAAACCCCATGTTAATTGTTTTTGAGACCTGAGACTGCTAACCAATGGCTTTAGGATATCTAAGTAAATACGAATCTAATCCCATCTGCTAAGTACCCTCCTCATCAAAGCTTCCCTATGATAAAGCTCAATCCCTATTTTATTTTGGCAAAGAGAGCAAAGGGCATTTCCTCCTAACTTATGTATTCGAATACAAACTTTTATTAAGATTAAAATGTAAAACTTGCAAACTAAACAAACCAAAATTGGGACAAGGACAATATAAAGTCAAATTAAATTATCAAAATCGCTATGTGGAAACAACGCTTACTAAAATGAAAATTATTAAATAAAAGAACATATAAGATATAAGATCAAAAGTGTGTGACCTATCGAATCTTGAAGTATCGTATTTATTGTGTGAATTAACGATATTATTACTTGTTCAAGTACTTAAGAGAATAATACAAATATATAACCACAATTTTTCAAATGGGCCTGTTTTGTTTTACCTGGCATTCATAGGCCTAATAGAAAAGCCCAATCCCAAAGCCTATATTATCTCGTTGGATTTGCCTCTTTAGAAAGACGGTGGCTGTTTGAGGATAAACATGGGATGTCATAGTTCTGCGGATAGAGATTACGTAATCCTCTTTAAGATAACTTTATATATATCCTTCAAATACACACAAGCATATACACACATATCTCACCAAACAAGCCATCATTATCAGCCCACACAACACAATCCCAAACTCTTCACCCCCCAAGATTAATCCATTAGCAATCACTCTTCCCAAAAAAAACCCGAGTCACATTCGAACGCCTCGGGTCCGGCCATCATCCGTCATTACACAGAATAGATCCAACTCAAGACCCTTCTTGTGCCCACTGCCAACATCCCACTGACATTTGGCTCGAACGTGAACGTCCCTTGATTTTGGCCCTGTCACTCTTTCAACTCTGGGGGAGGCACTCGCTACATGCAGTTCTGCCTGTGATTCTCTATTGCCAAACACTTTGCCCCTCAACTTTCACTTCATAATTGCTGAGGGTCACAGGGCCTTGGGTGGGGCTTTGGTTTCCCGGGCATTCCCGCACCCTCCTCAGCTCCCCGCCTTGGAGTGGCTTCGGTCACCCGGGCTTATTAGTGGTAAGCAGGGAGAGTTTTGTGGGGGCGCTCGTTTATGGCCTTGGCCTTGCTCGGGACCGTGGGACTTTTCGGCCAGACAGCCTGGGGAACAACAACAACAACAACAACAACAACACTTGCCCCTCAGACAGCCTCAACATCACCTCACTCAAAGATCTCTGAACCCACCCGAGAGAGGTAACGGACCACTTGAAGTCTGCCCGCTTTCCATAAAGGGCGTCTTGGGGCTGCTACAACAACAACAAACATATATATTCCCATTTTTTGGTGATAAAGTGAATAAAAAAGGATGTGTTTATATGCATACCACTGGTTTACCTTGGTAGCTGATATTTGGTGACAATTCTAGCATTGGCCACAGGCAATAAGGATAAGGGTCTTGTGAAGTTTGGGAAATTAAAGTCTGCTATAGCTTGCCAGGAAAATATCAACACTTAAATGGCATGAAAGGTCTTAAAACTGACAAAGAATTAGGGCAAAAGATCTTAAAATCGCCAAACTAACGGGGCGAACGTCTTAAAATCTCTAAACCAATGGGGCTAAACTTCATTCTAGTTTGCGATATCAGTGCAAATTAGCTACAAAATAATTCAAGAAAATACTTGCTCATCAAAAATTGCCGGAAAATGTGCTGTGCCATGGTTTTAAGCAGACGACACGTTTCATGAACTTCAACAAAAAATGTCTAAGATTCCTCATGGAAGACGGGAACAATGATGATGCAATACCCATTCTACATGACAGTGCGCAAGCTTTCTGACTTAATAAGATTGTAATTGAACAGTCATTTAATTATTATGCTACTTTAGAAAGGAATGCAAATGAGATGAATGTCGGAGCTCAAACTTGGACACATTTCCTACACCTAACATGGTCCACACTGTCCTCAATAACTTGCTCTTTCTGTAAAGTATGCTTTAAGGGGAGATGGGTCGTTTTTGTGGACCCCTTTCTCCCTCGTGATTAGCCCCATTAGTTTTCAGATTTTAAGACGTTCGGCCCATTAGTTTGGCAATTTTAGCATCTTTCGCCCCATTTCGTTGTCAATGTTAAAACCTTTGGTGCAATTTAGGTGTCGATTTTTTTCCTGGCGAGCGATAGCGAGCCTGTAATTTTAAGAGAAACCGGCCTTCGGCAGGGACATTTTTCTACCGAAAAATGTACAAATTTATCTTGAAGGGGGGTCTAGGGGGTGTTTTTCTAAGCTTGTTCGAGGTCTTTGGAGGAAACTAAAAAAATTAATAAAAAGATACATAAATGGGCAAATATAATTATACGCCCATCCCCCTATTAGGAGTAGATGCCCTTTGCTTTTTATATATTGTTATGGATCTCGGTCTCTCTGGCAAAGGCGGAGTCATACGGGCAATTACTGTACTCCGGCATGTTTTATAGTCTGTTGCCGATTTGGGTTATCCTTTTTCATTATATTTTTGCTGATTTTTTACCCTTAGTTACCTGATGTATGTACGATCGTCATCAACTCCAGGTGTGGTCTTAATACTAAAGTGAATTAATGAATCTGTGTGGCTGACTTTGAAGTTTTTATGCAAGGAACTCAAACCATAACCCGATATTTGTTTGGCTTATAAAAACGCTGGATAAAATCCCCCTCGTGACGCCGCCTTTAGCCGCCCCGCCATTACCTAACCCTATATGTCCGAATGAGTGTCAGTTCTAGGGATACACACACAGAGACGTTCCTTTAAACATCGTAAAAGCTTCCCCTATGACCTTTCCCGACTCAGATTAACTCTTATCGATTATCTGTATAAGGATCAATCTGGGTCGGGAAAGGTCCCTACGACCTTTCCCGACCCAGATTCACCCTTATCGATTATCTGTATAAGGATCAATCTGGGTCGGGAAAGGTCGCAGGGAAAGCTTTTACGATGTTTAAAGGAATGGCCAACACTCTCTCCACCACACTTGGACTGTCAGATTAAAAAATATTGCGCACAGACACTCCTCAGGGAGAAATGTCGAAACTCTTCATAAAACAAAAGCATGGATATGATATTTAACCCGTTCAATACCAGTGACATCCTTTTAATTATATTCTGGCAATGATTAGACAAATTTATTCCGCTTAGGAAGGACCTCTAGCAATGGTAGGGCTTCAAAATATCTCAATTTTTGTTTTAAACTGCCACAGATCCTTCTTAATACAGTAATATCATTTAAATATAGCTAGAATAAAGTATAACACATGTCGCTGGTGATTAAAGGGTTAAAGCTTTCAATCCAAGTACTCGTCAGTAAAATAAATGACTGTACACTGTTTTATACAAAAAAATTAATGTTTCTCAAATCGGCCACACTTGAGGAGATGGTTGCGCTAAGTTTTGGTCTGATGGGTTATAGAAAACAAGCCTCTGATAGGTGCCTAATTTCCGTCTTATAGGGCGTCGCTGTGTCCTGCTCAAGCTGCGAAAAGACGGTACGACCAGTTTGCAATGTCTGGGCTGGCTATACAGTGCAATAATACTTCTCCCTTCCTTGCTGTTGCACATTTGTTGAGAAAGATATTTGTGGTTATGTTACACAGTTTGTTCTTATTTCTTGCCTTGAAACTAAATTGATTACAATTCAAATGGGTTATTTAATGTTAACCTGCCATAACTAGGGTTTCAAAAGTTTTATGAATTACCAAGTGGAAATGCTAGATTTCAGAGAATGTGCTGATGACATAGTGTTGAACGAAAAAATATGTTCAAATGCAAACTTATATAGATAAAATTCTTATATTTGTATCAGAACAGCATCCGTGATGGATATCAAATTGTCTGTTGCAGTAATAGTAATGCAACCAAAGCAAATTTAAGCATTACGTTCTATATATTCGTTACGTTAATATATTGCTAAAATAGTCCAGTTCGCAAGTAGTGGGTGGCTGTTGCGCAACGAAGAAGTATTATTGTACAACGAGCCTTTGTTGACCTGAAGCAAAGATGTCTTGGCTAGTTTAGGCGTCTATAGTTCACATAGTGTCTTCCTCTCCTCCATAGAGAGCCTATAGTCAGAGTGGCCATCTTTGTTTCTTCGGACGCCATTTTGGTACCTCGGTTATCAAAGAACGAGATTTGATTTGATTTTTGATCACGTTCAATCGGCCTAGTAAGTGATGTCGTGGCACCAAGTATATTTCGATCTACAATTGGTATCAGCATTATCTAAGCATTAATTCATCTTTTCGAGTGAGATATACAAACATGTTCCTATCTTTACACACCTTATTCAACATCTGACAGACATTAATACACCACACAGCGAGCAAAACGTAATGCCAGCAGAGACATGACTTATTGGGCCAACTGTACAATGTATAACCGAAGACCAAACTCTATATCCCGTACCCGTATTTCCAAATGTGTATTATGGGTATGGAGATATTGGAGTGTAAAGAGAGGATAATAATCACCTGTGGTACCAAGATGGCGGAAAGTTGGCCGATCTCTGTTACTATAGGGTCTCTACTCCTCTCCTTTGGCTCTTTTCTAGATCCGTGTCTTGTGTTATTTTTATTATTACTACTATTATTATTATTATTATTATTATTATTATTATTATTATTATTATTACTACAGTACTGTAATATTATTATTATTAATATTATTATTATTATTATTATTATTACTATTATTACTATTATTATTATTAGTAGTATTATTAGTATTAGTATTATTATTATTATTAGTAGTAGTAGTATTATTAGCTCCTGTCTTATATTTTGTATTTACAGTACTTTTAAGCTCTTCAACACGATGACGTCTTTTTACCTTTTACTCTGGCTAAAGTTAGAGAATTTTATGCAGTTTAAGAATGACCTAAGTTATTCAGAAGGTTTATTGAAATCGTAGTTACCCCTTTGAGTCGTAGAGGTAGATTATAAGCCAAAGAAAATTGTCTAATGGTAACCAGAGTAGGAGGACAATTATTACAGCATCGTGCTGACGAGGTTAATGATTTTTATGCCTTATTCTGCATTTTTCTGTGTTCTGTTAATTGACCACTTGCGAGTTTCTGGCTATAAGGAAGTTGGTACCGTAAACATCGGTATTAAACAAATACAATAATAAAGTAGATGTCTAATGGATAAAACGTATGTTGAATTTAGTTGTGTGTATTTATAAATGTACTACAACTGCATTTTAGATGGTAATTCTGCTAATTATCAATGTAAAAAACTCCAACTTCCTTATAGCCTGAAACTCGCAAGTGGTAAAATTGACCACTTACGAGTTTCAGGCTATAAGGAAGTTGGAGGCTTAGACATCGATAGTCAATAGAAATGCAGTAGCCTAGTTATGTAGGTGTCTGATGGCTAAAGAGTATGGTGAATTGGGTTTTATGTATTGAGAAATGTACTACAACCGTATTTTAGCAGATATATAAATCTGCTGAATATCTATATCTACAGCTCCAACTTCTTTGTAGAACGAAACTCGCATCGCTATTTGTCATTTCTTCGTTATGTTTACACACTACACCGTCACTTCTCTGTTTAAAAATCTTCATGTTGTTGTTGAAATTCACGAGCCTCTCTGGTTTTTTTTTGGTTTTTTTTAACCCCTAGAAAATATGATGCTGGATTTCTGTTCTGATTCTGGCTATTATTGGACGATATAATTCAGATTAGGAAGGGTATATGCAAGTCAGAGGGTTGATTGAGATAGTCATTACCCTTTTAACTCTCACGGATCCTTCCAAAGCTGAATATAATCGTCTAATGATAGCCAGAATAAACTGCTAAAGTGTGTCTCAATCTTCAAAGGACTATAAGCACTGGCTAGATGGCTTAGGAGTATCATAATATACTAGGTCAAACAGTGGTCGTTCTGCATATATTCGTTCATTTATATCTTGTCATTTTGCCTTCTAGCCTATTAGTTTATTTTTATCTTGTCATTTTGCATTTATTCGTTCATTTTTATCTTGTCATATTGCATTTATTCGTAGATTTTCACCTTTCTTTGCGTTACTAATCGTTCTTTTTATCTTGTCGTTCTGCATTGATTCGTTCATTTTATCTTGATATTTTGCATTTATTCGTTGATTTTATCGTCATTTTGCATTTATTCGTTCATTTTTATCCTGTCATTTTGCATTTATTTGTACATTTTTATCTTGTTGTTTTGCATGTGCAGTGTCTTCGCCGGGAACCTACCTCCTGGAGCTGCAGACAGGCTAAGTGGAATTCCTGCGGGAATTGGACACATGCACAACACTTGCTTCCAAGGAATACTACACAAACACATCAAAATAATCACTGGCTGCACAGCTACCACATCATCTGCTGCAGACCACCTACACCAGGAAACCAAAGTCCTCAAAATCAAGGATCACCTTGATATGCGAGGCTCATAAAATCTCGCCGCAGCCTCCACAAACCAACACCACCCACTACACTACAAGGCAGAATATCCACACACACCAAGAAACATCACAACGACATCTAGCACTCGTTATCATACACAAATACTGTCTTCACTCCCCCCTCGCCCACCCCAAACCAGCCTCCAGAAGCATATCCATACTCAAATCACCCACTGATCCATCCAGTCACTCAAAGACAACACTCAGCTACATGCACGGCCCGCTGAAGTCCATGCTTCAGAAACCCTCCTTTCCGGTGAGAACAGAGTCCACCTGGCTAGACTGCGATGTGGGCACCATCCAGCCCTTCTGAATTATCAGAAGAGGCTGGATGGCTCCGTCCAGGATACGTAACACAAAACTGCACACTATCAAACACATTATGGAACACTGCATAGTGTACAACCACTTGCGCCAACGACATAATATACCTGTACATTCCTATTGAGCCTTGTGGAAAAACCCGGTTTCGGCTGTGGCTTTCTTTAGGGGCTCGGGGCTGTTTGGCCAGGCAGCCTGGTGAACGACTACTACTATGCTAAAGATAGATTGATGTAGGCAACAGAACTAATATTAATGTTTACCTCACAAGATCCCAGACCAGTGTTGTGGGTAAAAGATGATGGAAATAGCGTTTGTGTGATATTGGCTTCAGGTGATTCACAGGAGCAGCATATATGTTGAGCTACCACTTAAGGTGTAATTGATTGAAGTCACTCGTATTGTGTTGTTTCTCCTCTTCTTAAATTTTTCTTCCGTTTTTCTTGTTTGTTGTTTTTTCTCCCCTCCTCTTTTCCTCTCCTACCCTTCCCTTCCTTTTACTTCCCTTTCTCTCCTTCGTCTACCACATCTCTCTCGTCAAACCCATTTTTTTTTTTTTTTCATTAGTTTTACCAGACCAATACCTACTGTCATGCTTGGTTAATTTCGTTCCTCCCTTCCTTCCCTTAAAAACACTAGCCTTCATTGTTTTAGTCTTCACATTTAATAACTTTGGCCTACTGTTTTGTCTCTTAATTTTTCTCCGCAACATAGGAATTCAGGACATGTAGTTATTTCACTGCCACCATTCTCTGCAAAATATTAGTGGTTTCTCACATAGATTCAACTGAAGGTACTGTACTGTATATGGTCACACGTAGATTCGTATGTACTTCAAACGTTTTAAATAAGTAATTTTATTGTCACCTATGTTCATGCACATAGAAAGACTTGTGATAATATGCCTTATGTCAGTTCGAAATGACGTTTTGCAATCAATTTTGACAACACAGAGAGTTGACAGACCTTTCTAATGTGATTTTCATGTTAATTCTACTCATATGAATATGGCACATAAGAAAAACCAGTATATATTTGTAGTTGTCATAATTAAATGAATAGAATTATCATGAGAATCATTGGTAAACATCCATCAATACATTGGATTGTCGAAATTGAACGCAAAAACATAAATTGGACTGACAAAAGATATAGCTTGCGCACTGTTTTGGTCACACACCTATTCTCATATGACTGATCTTAAAGCACCTAATACAATGTAAGATTAAGATTCTCACATATTAGGTTCACCCAAATAGTAGTTGTCCAGTTTTCACTCTCATTGTAATATTCACATCCATACAATTGGACATTAAAATAAAATTATGTTGTTTTTTCCGTTCGTATAATGTACTATTGCCCACAGAAGTTTTGTTCCTCTCCGGGAGAGCGATTTAATAACTGGCAATGTGGCAGTAGTTCAGATGCCTCACAACCTGCTTCATAAACTTCAGAAACTATCCGAGGAGAGGGAAGGAGGGAGAGAGTACCACTCTTTATGACAGAAACAACACTTCTGTGGGCAATAGTACAGTCAACTTGTTTAATCCGCAGAGTCTCGGAAATTGTAGATATGCAATTATATTTTATTAGCTTGCTGTTGGAAACAATATTGCTTATATATTTCTTGATACATCCCTTTTCCATTGTATATATTCCATATATATTTTATGAATAAACTTTTAGGCTTCTAATATGACAAAATATTATCATGAGACTGCGGATTAAACGAGTTTACTGTACATACGGATGCACAAGTTGGGTGTATGTACAATTGTCACATGTTTACAATATTTTAGATAACTGTCATCTTGATCTCACTCCCTCATTTTCACATATGATTTTTAAATCTCAACCTGGTTTTATTATTTGTTATTTCTTTAATGTGTTTCTGTTTATGGGCCTTACTAATAAGTTCTATATTATTTCTACCTATCAACTACTGATCTAATTGACTCCTTTAGTAGACTCTGCGCTGACGGATTCTTTCCTTTAACCCCTTCTGTACCGGCGACGTCTTTTTAACTTTATTCAGGCTACTATTAGACAACAATTATATTCAGTTTGAATAGGGCCTCTAGCAAATTAACAATCTTGGAACTATATCACTTAACCATTCTTACTACCACAGATCCTTCTTAACCCGGGAACTGCGGGGAGACTTAAGAGTTCCCCCGGCGGACTGCGGGAAGACTCTTATGAGTGAGTGAAAAAAAAAATCAACTTTTGACATCGAAAAAAAAAAAAAAAAAAAAAAAAAAAAAAAAAAAAAAATTGGCCCCTGGGCCATGCAAAATCTCAGTCCTCTACCTCCCCTCCTTCCCCACTTTCCTCCTCTCCTTCAGTTATCACCTATTTTCCCTGTTATTCCCTTATTCTGAGGTATATTTTCGTGCTAACATTAGCGAGTTGCAAGCAGGGTGTTGTCATCACTGATGGCAAGCGAGTGCAAGAGAGAGAGAGAGAGTATCGATCGACTGTGTCTCAGTGGCCTTGGGGGAAATTGGCGGGAAAGCAGTTTGCCTCACCCATACATTATACAACTCGCGGGCTATATCTCCGATTTTGACCATCCAAACGCTGTTTTCACTCGTTTTATTGTTGTTTCAGGTTAATACCTTTATAATCAACCCATAATAGGCGCATATGGATAAGTATTAATGCTATTAATGGCACAATGAATATTTTAGTGACGGAAACACCTCAAATACGTCAGCACAGGGGGACGTTTCCAATTACCCCCATGCGCACTTCAGAGGTTAAGCTACATAAAATTGTCTAAAAATAGCTACAATAAAGTTAAAAAGACATCGCCAGTACAGAAGGGGTTAATTCTGGCTATCATTAGACAATATAATAATGGATCTATAGTAATCAAAACGTATAATATCTATCTAGCTTAGCCCTCTGACTCTCATAGATCCTTCGATTCCCGGACAACTCAACCAGATCTCAACCAGTGCCACATCAATGAGTTGTAACTAAACCAGTGCTTTCTTACATAAATCCATAAGCGCTACACACCCTACACTAACTTAACTCTTTTCCGATTTCATCTTATTTTGGCGTAGGGCTGCGGCGACCCCACCGCCCGCCACTTTGGTGGTGTTATTGTTGTTGCTGTTCCCCAGGCTGCCTGGCCGAACAGCCCCAAGGCCCTGAGCAAGGCCAAGGCCATAACCGAGTGCCCCCACAGAACCCTCCCTGCCTACCACAAAAAAAGCCTGAGTGACCGAAGCCGCTCACAGGTAAGGAGCCGAGGAGGGCGCGGAAACGCCCAAGATACCGAAGCCCGGATGCACCCAAGGCCCTGTGCTCCTCGGCAATTATGAAGGGAAAGCTGAGGGTTGTAATCAGCTTCTGTAGCAGTGAACCACTGGTTCCTATCTTCAGAACATTCCTGTGCTCAGTATACTTACGGCCAGGGCCCCCATGGGGATAGAGAAAATAGCAAAACAGTGGTGGACCTGCCATCTGGGTGAGGGATGCTCTGGATCTGCTCCTTCAGTGTTAATGGTCTTAAGCCATTCTGTGGAGTGAGACAGTGGGGGCATGTCTGTGAGTCTGGAGGCAGTTTCTGCCATGGCCATCCTTTTTTGGGAGTGCTTCATCCCTTTTTGGGGTGATATAGTTATGTACTGTATGCATATGTAATAAATGTAACTCTTCTGAGAAAGAAGTCCAAAATTATGACATTTGTTTGTGTGTTTTGAGGTCATATTGTCAGCAGTTCCAAGCATAATATCTTCAACTTACACATACCATTTGTCCGTGGCGATCATTAATGTAATAACTATTCTTGTTTTTTTTTTAATTTATTTTAATTTATTTATTTTAATATATTATTTATTTTTATTTTTTGGGGCATTGACACTTTTTCGACAATTATGGACTGTATGTGCTTATCAGATATGAGCTTCAGTTTTTGTGTTACATTCATAATCCATTTTCTTTTCAGCAGTGACTTTTCTTTTCTTTTCTATGTTTCCGTTCTGTATCCAATCGTGTCATTTTTGCTAAGCGTAGATATTTTGCTTCGTTGTAGTCGATTTCCACCTTATGTCCATTCTACCGTTACCAAGCATGTTAGATAATAATAGAAATTCTGATTAATTTTGTACGGTAGCGCTAATAAGTCATGTCTCAGCTGTGATTACGTTTGGCTCGCTCTGTTCTGTATTAATGTCTGTCAGATATTAAATGGGATGAGTAGGAGTAGGGACATGTTTGTATATCGCACTCAAATGGAAGAAATCATATGTAAATATTGCTGATACGAATTATTGATGAAAACATAATTGGTGGCGAGACATCACTTATTAGGCCGATTGTATCTGCCTGATGCATGCTTTGCTTTTACTCTTTTTCTAAGCTATTGTAGTGTATTTGATTAGCTCTACCATAATTATAATAGTCCTCTATATATTTATATATATATATACTGTATAAATGCTCATATATCAATAATACTATAAAGCTTTTAAGGGGACCGACCTGCTTTTTCTCAATGGGTTTTATCCATTCGGCCCCATTCAGCCTACTGTTTTAAGACGTTTCTCCCCATTCAGGTATCGATTTTTTCCTAGCGTGCGATAGCGAACCATCATTGTATGGAGATATCTGGAAAATATAAAAATTAAGTCAGCTATCTAAAACATAATCCAAAATATGCTGGTATAAATCGACACCTGGATGAGGATAAACGTCTTACAACAGTAGGCTGAATGGGGTCGAATGGCTACTACCCAGAAAGATAACAAAAGCGTGTCGGTCCCCTTAACTTAAAACACCATCGTAATAACACCCCTGTGATCGCTTTGCTGTAAATTATATATAACGAGAACAAAATACTTACCCCTTGAGGATCATGCCGCGTTTTGACACTTTATTCTGGCTACCATTAGACGATTTTGCCCGGCTCGGGAAGGATCTGCGGGCATTTAAGATAGAAACACCATCTCCATTAAAGGGAGTCACCTGCTTTTTTTCTCTCCTTTTCTCTCTTTCTCTGGCTTGTATCCATTCGGCCCCATTCAGCCTACTGTTTTAAGACATTTATCCCCATCCAGGTGTCGATTTCTTCCTGGCAAGCTATAGCAAGCCAGCATTGTATGGAGAAATCTGACTTTGCCGGAGACATTTTTCTTTCGAAAAATTTACAAATTTTGCTTGCTGTCAAAAACAGTTTAAAACATACACTGGCTCGCTACCGCTTGCCAGGAAAAAATTGACACCTGGATGGGGATAAACTTCTTAAAACAGTAGGCTGAATGGGGCTGAATGGATACAACCCAGAGAGAGAGAACAAAATTAAGTGGGCCCCCTTAACCCACTGATTTCCACATACCCTGCCTGATCTGAATAAAATCCTCATATAATAGCCAGAAAACAAAAAAAAGAAATACGCCATCGTATCTCGAAAGGGTTAAAAAGAACAATGTTGATAATCCGGTAGTCTCTCTTAACCCATGCAGTACCAGGGACATCCTTTTCATCATATTCTGACAACTATTAGACGATTGTATTCAGCTTAGGAAGGACCTCTACCCAAAATAAGTCTTCAAACTATCTCAACCAACCCTTTTAACTACCACATATACTTCCTAAGCTGCATAACATCG
>CM064533.1:51287440-51462440 GCA_032716605.1 Paralithodes platypus | reverse complement strand
CATAGACTATACCCTGTTCCAATTAGATAAGCCGTAAATCGTAAATCCTAACTTCTGTAACTCAAAAAGAGTTAGAGCAAATGTACTGCCAATTTCCACACCTATTCCCTTTCTGACCCTTCCAAAATGGTAGAAATATTAGCTCGATTACTCTTGTCATTTGCAAGTTATTGAGGTTAACCCATTGGCTGGGGGGAACGTTCTGGAACGCCATGGCAATTTGTAGCAATTTACAGGCTTTTAAAGCCTGTGGAGACAAGTGCCAGTGAGCGGGAGTGCGGCAGGCCCCCGTCCGCTCTCTAGCCCAGCGGCCGGTGCTCTGAGCCATGTCTCGCTAGACATATGCAGCGCTCCCAAAGGCAAATGTAGCGCGACATGCTCATTATTAGCAAATATTTGCCAATGTCTATGGTAGCGCTGCGGATAAGCCATGTGCGCTACAAAGCTCATTCTATTGTCATTTTGAAGCTATTTTCTTCTAATTTTTGGCTGAATACATATAATTTCATTCAGACACTTGCTTAATCATTCAGGAGTGCCTGAATGAGCCCTAATATAGCAGAAATATGCCCGCACCGTAAGTGTTAATGTTCAAGAGTTTTGGTCTACTTACTTGGAACAGGGTATAGGTAACAATTTAATAAGAAGATGCGATTCGGTTCGGGATAGCTTCGAGAATTTAAGACCATGACTTAAGGCCCTGAGCGTACCGAGAGGGCTATAAAGCTATACCACATAACCCAAAGCCATGCAGGGTGATCGCACCCGGGATTGTCACAACACACAATAGTAAACAAACTCGCCTCGGAAGGACTGGGCGGCCTGTGGTTCACAAGAGCGTCGGTAGGGAGGGGTTACGGCGTCTAGGTTTTGTACGCGTATACTGTAGGCATGAAGAATGGATCTACGGGATCTACGTTGTGTAAATTATTGGTTTAAAGAAGATACAAGAAGGATAATTCAAGTCTCCATAATAATGTACCCTATAAAGCCATGTTGATAGTATTGAACCCACAAGTACAGTATACTGTAGAAAGGTTAATAACTAGCAATACACCCATTGATTTAATCTAAAGTCCAATTGCCCATAATTAATTTGGGAGAGGTGTTGTTAACGCCTTCAGGATTATGACGCATTTTAGCAGTTTATTCTAGCTATAATTATATTATCACCGGCTTTTTTTTATTTTTATCTCCTTTTCTCTCTTTTCCTGGCTTGTATCCATTCGGCCCCATTCAGCCTACTGTTTTAAGACATTTATCTCCATCCAGGTATCGATTTCTTCCTGGTGAGCAATAGCGAGCGAGCATTGTATGGAGAAACCTGGCTTCCCCGGAGACATTTTTCTATCGAAAAATGTACAAATTTAGCCTGCTGTCAAAAAACTTTAAATATTATGCTGGCTCACTACCACTTGCTAGGAAAAAATTGACACCTGGATGGGGATAAACTTTTTAAAACAGTAAGCTGAATGGGGCCGAATGGATACAACCCAGGGAGAGAGAGAGAACAAAAATGAGGTGGGCTCCCTTTGAGTGACACTGTAAGTATTATGTTCATTTGTAACAAGTATATGCATATCATGTTTAATTAGCTTACTTGCACCGGCTTAATCACACAAATCTTTAATTGACCCTCTTGCGACTTTCAGGCTATAAGGAAGTTGGTGCCGTAAACATCTATTATATTTTTTCACCAACCAACTTCACTTCTAAACTCAATTAATGAAATCAACAAATACATGTGGCACTCCAAGGACTCGAACCTAGGACACTCACACTGAAATTCCGCGCACTTATGCATTACACTATCAAGGCAGTTTAATCGGCAGAAATACAAACATTATACAAATTTTTGATGGCTAGAAAGTATATTGAATTATATTGAATTATATATATACTGTATACAGTATTTGCCTTGATGGTGTAATGGTTAGAGGGTTTAAAATCTGTATGTGGTAACCCAGGTTCGAATCCCGGTAGTATCACATGCTTTCATAAAAAAACTTGGGAGCTGTTTGGTGTGTGGAGTGAAATTGATAAATTAGATGTACGTATTAATGAATGTACTACAACCGGTTTTTAGCTGGTAGTTCTGCTAAATATGGATGTCTATTTCTCCAACTTCCTCATAGAATGAAACTCACAAGTGGTCAATCACTCATTATATATATCCATCATGGTTGTTACATATGAACACATGAACTTTACCGTGTAGAATGCTCGTCCGGAAGTCTTGGGTTTCCGGATGGGCGGGATTTTACTTTGAATCTAATTCTAGGAACAAACTTTTCTATGGCTGCTGGATATATAGGGATATACAACTCCTGATAAGTTGCTAGATTAGAAGTACAGAGTAAGAGTTGCTGGAAAAACGCTCATGTGAATACGCTTTTGGTGATTATGATAGCAGGCAACAATATGGCCGTATCTAAATCCTTAAAGTAAAGTCTTAGCTTACGGCGTCGTAACTCCCTTCCGATGAGACGTCTCGCGTGTCGCACATACCTGCCTGCCGCCCGCCTACCCAGCCAACACCCACTAACCATGACTCAGGACTCTCCCTTCCAGTCTCTGTCAACGAGCTGCAGAAGAAGCTGGAGGAGGAGGTGGACCGCCGGAGGGAGAAGTGGGAAGAGGAGCAGGGCAGACATATCGCTGGGGAGGAAGCACTCATGGCCTCCACACGAAAGAACCTCCTGGATTCCGAGGCGGAGGGTAGGTTGGTGGTTACGGGGGCCGGGCGAGAGTAGTGGGAGTAGAGGGATCCAGAGTAAGAGAGTAGTGGAGTAGCAGTAGACGAGGCGGAGGGTAGGTTGGTGGTTACGGGGCCGGGCGAGAGTAGTGGGAGCAGAGGGATCCAGAGTAAGAGAGGGTAGTTGAGTAGCAGTAGAAGAGACATGAAGGTAAGTTACAGACAAGTGGCATGGGTAAAGTAGTGGAAGTTGAAAGAACAGCTAAGTTATGGAGTAGAAAAAGTGACATGACGGTAAGTTACAGACGAGGGGCGATTAGTGGAAGTTGAAAGAACCAAAGTAGAATAGACTAACATTGATTAACTCGTCCAGTACCAGTGACGTCCTTTTCATTATATTCTGGCAACTATTAGACAATTTCAGTCATGCTAGGAAGGACGTCTACCCATTGAAAGGCTACAGACTATCTCCATTATTCCTTTAAGCTGCCGTATATCCTTCCTAAGCTTCATAAAATCATCTAAATGTAGCTGAAATCAAATAGAAAAGACGTCGTTGGTACTGTATGGGTTAAGGGAGAGAGTAGTGGAAGCTGCCAAGGATCTAGAGTAGAAGAGAATGAAGGGTAAATTTGTGGGTGAGAGTAGTGGAAGTAGAGGGATGCAAAGTAGAAAGTAGATGAAAATGGATATAGGTAGTGCCAGCGAACTTGACAATAATCTTGACCCCTTAACTTCTTATAACTCTAATTGAATGAAAGCAATTGGGCTGACGTTTCTATCATTTGGGAAGAGTCCACCAGGAAATAGGTGTGGATATTTACAGCCAGTTTGCTCTAGGCCCTTTTGAGTTACAAAGAGATCAGGGATCAAGATTATTGTCAAGTTCGTTGGCGGTACCTATAGTAAACTTATATGGAGCGCTTTTGCTTTGTTCTACAGCTATTGGCTTGAAGATAGATTACAATATATATTTGACTGTTACTACAATGGCCATAACAAATAAAACAGTATAAATTTAAACCAGTACGTAATATTGTCATTAAAATAACCTTTATGAGTTTTATTTTTCCTTTTAATTTCTTTACAGCCGGGCATTTAACGGCAATTGACTTTGATATGCTTGACCAAAGACTTCTACTGCTTGATTTTTTAAGAAACTGTATAGCTTTCTATTTTCCTCTCGCACATCTATATACTATTATGCCATAAATTGTATTTAGCCCATTTTGCATTGTCCAGTCTATTTCTCCAAACTTTCTTGCTTCTTATGCTGAATCACTTAGAATTAACCCTTTTTCGCATTAGAAAAATCTTCATTTTCAGTAATACTTACACGTAAGATTTACTAAAAATATTTTGAAATATTTCTTTCAAACCTCTCTGGCCTGCTGCTACTTAAAATAGCCTTTACCTAATAACGTCATTATCAAAATTACTAATACAGTATATGTAAATATTTCGTTTCTACTCTTACTTTGTATTTCTTAAGTTTCCAAGTCTTGCCCTCTTTAAATAATAACTTGAGTTAAGCCGGTATCACACGAGCGCTTTTTCCCTCAACATTTATCCTCAACACTGGTCTGGCAGCTTATGAGGTCAACATTTAAAATATTTTGGTTCCCTAAGTTCATCCACCACGAGTCTAGTTTCTGATACCAGGGCAATATATTCCTGAAATGTTGATCATTGAATGTTGACTATACTGTATAAGCTCTCGTGTGATACCGGCTTTACTGATACCACTGTTCTGTCGGTTATATAAGGACTGATATATAAATGTGGCATCAGAGAAAGTTTAGACAACACAAATTGGTGTGCATATTTTCATTATGCCTTGAATATATGGAAAACTTAAGAGAATGTCAATGTTATTTTATATAATAATATGATAAAATTATATTTGTTAGCTTTTTATACATTAACGAATATATATATATATATATTATATATATATACTGTATATGCTTTAAGGTACAAATTTCCTATCATAATTAGGCTCTATCTCTGTATTAGCTAGTTCGAAAACTGCAAATATGTTCGGCGCCCACTCTAAGCCCCTTCCTTCCCGCAGCCATGGAGGTGAAGAGAGTCCCCCACCCGCGCCACGTCCTAGAGCGCTCCGACACCACCAAGTCCAACTCTCCGTCCCTCAGCGGGGCCAACTTCCTGGATGTGCCTCGCTCGGATACTATGGTTTCTGTGTCAGACAAGAGACCAGGTAATTCAGAGAGTGAGTGCACCTTTACACTACTTAGCCTGCATAAATATAGTCTGGTTGTAGCTAGAAATTATTCTTAACCCCTTCAACACGATGACAAATTCTTTCAGTCTAATGTGGCTAACATTAGACGATTGTATACAGTTTTAGAAGTACAGTCAGGACCCCCAATACACGATTCCACAATTCGCGAAAACCCTAATACACGAGTTACCCCTCGAAAATAACATTAATTAATTAAGCATTAATTACGCGAGGTGGTACCACAATACACGAATCGAGAGCTAAGAAGGGGCCAAATCCGCTATTCCCGCTTGATACGCGAGCACGTCTACGTTTCGCGAGGCCCAGGAGTAGCTCTGAAAAAAGAAGAAGACGGGCATACGCCTGCCTTCCCTCCCGCTTACCCTCCCTCCCTCCCTCCCACAGTCCCGCTCAAGCGCTCATAGCCGTGCGGAGTGACCAAACGTTTGTAGTGCCTGCCACTTTTTTCGCCATGCCACGCCAATATAAGAAGATAACACACAAAATGAAGGTGGAATTGTTGTTTCGCAAGAAAAGAGGAGAAGGAAACTGTGCAATAGGCTTGTCAGAGTAAACTGTTCGTACGATTTGGTTAGGGAGGGAGAAGTTGGAGAAAATCGTGAAGTCCTACGGTCCTAGTCCTAGTCCTAGCCTATCTACTACTAATTTTAAGGTAAGGTTTCATATTTGTATTCATTGTTCTTCTTATATATAAGATATAGACTGTACTGTAGAGCCAAAAATGTCGAAAATAGGCCATAATTGAGAGATGTCACCCAATCTAATTATTCCCATTTAAAGTTAGTTCCACAATACCCGAATTCACAATACGCGATGCCTCCTGTCACCCCTATTCTCGCGAATTGGGGGTCCTGACTGTACCTGTTATTCAGAGGGTTTATTGCAATCGTATATACCCCCTTGAGTCGCATATCTAGATTCACCCTACGAGCACCTCTATTACACGCTATCACTTTACTTTTATTGATGTTCACCCTCAGCTTCCTCCTCCCACAAACCACACCAAATTGTTTGACTACTCGCTGCAGTTTCTCCTCAGAATCCGCCACCAACACTGTGTCATCAGCAAACAGCAACTGAATCAACTCTCAATCTCTACCGCTCTTTCCTACAAAACCCAATCCTCTACCCATACTTCTCATTTTCACCTCCCTCACCACACCATCCATATATACATTATACAACCATAGTGACATTACACAACCCTGTCGCAGACCTACATTTACCTCAAACCATTCACTCAACTCATTTCCTACTCTAACACACGCTCTGCTCTCTTCATAAAAACTCTTGACTACTCTTCACAAATTTCCTCCAATTTCATATATCCTTAGCACCTTCCACATTGCTTCTCGATCCACACGATCATACCGTTTTTCCAAATCCATAAAAACCCAAAATATCTCCTTATGCTTCTCTAAATACTTCTCGCATAGCTGTCTTACTGCAAAAATCTGATCCACACACTCTCTTCCCTTCCTAATACTGCATTGCTCTTCTCCTATTGCACCTTCTGTACCCTTTATTAACGTCTCTATCAACACCTTCCATACAGCTTTCCAACCACTGATAATAAACTAATGCCTCTACAACTTGAACATTCCTGCCGGTCTCCCTTCCCCTTGTACAACGGCACAATACATGCACTCCTCCAGTCTATTGGTACCATTGACACAATAAAGCACACATTGAATAGTCTCACCAACCAATCTATTATCACATCTCCACCCTTCTTAATACACTCCACAGCAATACCATCCATACCTTCTGCTTTTCTCACTCTCATTTGTCTCACTGCTTCTTTCACCTAGAATATAGCTGTGTAATATAGCATGACTGCATCAGTACACGATTTCTTAATCTGATAAATAGTCTGAGAGATGGTAAAATAAAATTAGGCTTGGCAAAAATTACTCTTTGTGTACGCTTCTTACTCTGAATAAAAATCAGATGGAGGTAGAACAAAGGAAAAGAGTGTATGTGCACCCCCAATTCCAACTGCCCCTCTCTCAGTGGAACCAACTTCTTAGACGTGCCTCACTCAGACATTTTGCTTTCTGTGTTAGACAAGAGTTTGTATAAATAAGAATGAATGCACATTTTCACTTTACCCCACATATATATTGCATGGTGGAAGGTATAAATTGTTTTTAAAGACATTTACAGTACTTCCTAATATGTACATCTATAGTTTTGTGAATACAGTATAGCCCTTTAATGGAAATAATTAAAACAGTACTCTTCTTGATTTCATGAGATTTTTTTTTTTTTTTTGGGTAGCTACAGTGCAATATATTCAGGATCAACAGAGGCTGACTTTGAGACTATTGCTAATATATACATTTATTTTCTGGTGGTGTCTAAAATAAAGCTAGATACATTTTATTGAATATCTTAGCATTGCACTTATCATGCAATGCTAAAGGATCTGATAATCCTTTATCAGATCAGTTGTTGTTGTTGTTCCCCAAGCTGCCTGGCCGAACAGCCCCAAGGCCCCGAGCAAGACCAAGGCCATAACCGAGCGCCCCCACAGAACCCTCCCAGCCGACAGTCAGATCAGTCAAATATATTTATGCAGTATCTTAGGTTACTTATTATTCCATATTAGTTGTTATAGCTATCTTAGAGTATCATGTTTTGGAACAATACTCTCATAAATAAGCTCTAGTACAGGTCTCCTTCACTCTCCGATGCCCCGATTTACGATATTATTATAGGTTTTTAGGTGTTTGTGTATGTGTTTTGGCTGGTCTGAGAACGCAATGACGCATCCCCGTTTACCCCATTAATTTTAGGGTTTGCTATACGATTTTTCTATTTAAGATCAGGTTTTCATAAACGTAGCCCAACCGTATATTGAGGGAGACCTGTATGCCTTATCAAATTATATAGCTGTATTAGATTATCATCAATCAAGAGTTAACCCTTTGATTATGAGAGGCTATTCTTAGCATAATAAATCATCTAAAATGAGCCAAAATAGTATAAATCATGGCCTAATGTAATGAAGGAATTACTGGAGAATATTTATTGATTTTGATTTGAAGAAATCTTTTCTAAGCTGAACAACAACAATGGGGCTAAACATGAGAGAGAAAGGGGTCAAGAAAAACAATCCCTCAAGTGGAAATCTCCCCTTTAATAACCAGTCCATAACTTTGCAGAAATGCGGCGGCCCTCCATCCTACCGGTGCCCGACATGTTCATGGGGTCGACGCTCAACATCTCCAGCCAAGAGCGCAGCAGTGAAGACGTCTCGGGGGAGAGTGAGGACGAGATGGACGACATGCCTTGGCGTTCACCCTCGGAGATGATTGCGTGAGTTGTTGTTGTTGTGTTCCACAGGCTGTCTGACCGAACAGCCCAAAATTCCTGAGCAAGGCCAAGGCCATAACCAAGCGCCCCCACAGAACCCTCCAGCTTTACCACCAAGAAAGCCCAGGTGACCGAAGCCGCTCCCAGGCGAGGGGCTGAGGAGGGACACCAAAGCCCCTCAACAATTATGAAGGGAAAGTTGAGGGGTACTGTACTTTCACTATACTGTACAGTATAATGACCTATTTTCTGAGCTTAATGAAGGTATCTAGTGCTTGCCAGAATAAGCCAAGAGCATATAAAGAAAATCATCTTGGGCAAGAGTGAGGAAAATATGGCAATGTCACGGTGCAATTTTTAAGTTCAAAATCACTATTACTTTTAATGACAAATTGTATTACAGGTATACAGTACTGTAATCTGTTTTTATCTTAGTGTGTTTTTTTTATGTAATGCATATTTCCAGGATCATCAAGGGCTTCCCCCCCGTGTCCCCATACATCGGCGTGAGTCCCACCCTCTGTTATTTGCTGAAGGAGAGAAAACCTATGTGCTGTCTGCGGCTGGCTCAGGTTAGTTCACACATGATCCCTCGTAGTATTGTATATTCAGTATTAGTAGGTGCGACTGTATATTACTTGGTTGTTTAAGTAGAAGCTGGCACTCTATTAAGTTAAGTTACCTGACCTATTGAATGTTTGTGTATAATGTAGAATCTAGAATGTTGTTAGTTGCGATGCTTTATATATATGTACAGGTCTCCCTCGATATACAATTGTGTTACGTTCCTGAAAACCCGATCTTGAATAGAAAAATCATATAGCAAACCTTAAAATTAAAGGGGTAAGTGGGGATGCATTCTCGGACCAGCCAAAACACAAACACAAACCCCTAAAAATGTATAATATTATCGTAAATCGGGGCATCAGATAGTGAGGGAGACCTGTATGTACAGTACCTACCCTCAGTTTAGATAATTTAAATGTGATGTTTTTGTGATGCTTTGTAATGATTAGTGCCGTTATGATAAGTGTCTTGTGAGCTGTATATATGTGTTGATGCTCTAATATTTTTATGCTATTGCCATTCACCCTGTATGAATGATGAATTTTGATGCACAGTAGTTTGATAGGTGTACAGTCGGTTGGGCCGCGGTATGATTGGGACGCAGCGTACTTGTTATTTGCCCCTCTGCTGGCAATATACTGTATATGATGATGATAAGTCATGGGGGGAAAGGCAAAGCCTCCTCTCACCCCATTATTGTATCCCACAGCAGTCAAACTAGACGAGAATGTGATTACGAGCATACGAGTAATGTAAACACTACATGGGCGGCGGCCCGACCATCAGGCGGCCCAACCACCATGGGACTGTTTGATGTAGCCTACCCTGTATAGTTCAGCTTTAGAAAATGCAATTAATTTAAAAGTATTGCTGATTTCGAATTATGGTGGAAGTTGATATTTAGAGTTTACTGTTTGATTCTCAATAATTTGTATATACAGTTAAAAAGCCAAGTGCATAAAAAAAGTTAAATCTATCACCTCTGGGGGAGGTACTTGTCACAGGCAGCTCTGCCTTTTGTCTCCCTCATTCACAGAGAACAAAAATAGTAGAGTACAGTATATAGTATAGTGATTATAGGATATACCTTTTTTATTAATATATTTTCAGTGTTTCCCGTTGTCCTGTCACGTCCGTATATTGTAAGAATATAGTGTGCCATGTAGAATGCATCGACTCTTTAACAAAACTGGTAGCAATATTTGAATTAAAGCGTGTTATTTTGTATATGTTTTCTATGGCTCGATCTTCTCATTTGGCATTCAATATAAAGCACATTTGTAATTACCTGTACAGTAGTATAATTTGCGTTGAAAGCACCTAATATTTATGTTGAATACTTATACCAAATGATTATTATACATTTGTATACCAGTGCCGTTAATAGTCATTTTGACTCCAACGTCCCTTGAATTTGGCTCTGTCACTCTTTTCGCTTTGGGGGAGACACTCGTTATAAGCAACCTACCTTTTGTCTCCTCCATACACATAGGAAAAAAAGGCATTGTATATTGCACATTTATATTTTACAGTGTAGTCCCCTGTAGAGATCCTGTATTAAGAGAGATTGGCCAGCCTTTCCTTTGGACGCCATTTTGGTGCCTCAATTATAAATGAATGAGGCTTTATTTTATATTGTATTATGTAGAAATTATATCCAAAGAAGTGAAGAAGTCCTTGCATGACAGTGTGGTAATCCCGACACTGACGTACGGAAGCGAAGCATGGACGTTGGTTGAGAGACTCAGACCAAGAGTGAGAGCAGTGGAAATGAATTACTTAAGGAGTGCGTGCGGAGTTACATGGAGGGATAGACAGACTAATGAGGAAGTAAGAAGGAGGTGTGGTGTGGAGGTAGATGTGCTGGAAAGTGTGAAAAGGAACAACTTGAGATGGTTCGGCCATATGGAACGTATGGAAAGCGAGAGAATGACTAAGAGGGTGTATGAGAGCGAGGTGGAGGGACAGAGGGGGAGAGGTAGACCGAATATGAGGTGGAAGGATGGAGTGAGGAAGTACATGAACGAAGGTGGTGCTGGTTGGGGGGAGGGGCGTCGACTGACTGGGGACAGAGGTGCATGGGGGCGGTTCGTTCGTGGCCACCCCTTCGGGGATCACTGCGTCAGGCAATAGATAGATAGATAGATATCCAAAGACTAAACTATATATCCCGTATCAGTATTCCAAATTGTATAGTAGGAGTATGAAGATGTTAAAGTGTAAATAGAGGAATATATCACTATTGGCACCAAGATGGCGAAGGTTGGCCGATCTCTGTTACTGTAGGGTCTCAAGTCTCCTGTCATGCCGGTATCACACGAGCGATTATCCCCTCAATTTTTCATCAGCAACTCTGGATGGCAGCTTATGAGGTTAGCTTTTTTATAGGAATACTGTCACTAAAGTTTATCTATCATCAGTCTAGTTTACGATACCAATGCAAAGGATCTGGGAAATATTCTCGGAAAATACTAAGGCGGTGCCACACAAGCAATTTTTCAATCAAATTTTACGACTAATTCTTGTCTGTCAGCTTCAAAATATAAGTTTCATCAAAATTCAGCCACCTAACATAATCTACCTTCGATCTAGTTTCTGATTTCAATGCGAAAGAACCTTAAAATTCACTAGTATGAGACAAATTTGCTCTCAAAAATTGCCGGAAAAAGCGCCTGCGTGACTCCGGCTTAACCGTCGAAAATTGAGGATAAAGGCTCTCGTGTGATTCCCCCCCTTTATCCTGCTGTATGGCTAATAGCGCCTCTTTGTTCTTTCAGAGTAGTGTCAGTCGTGTAAGTCTGGCATGATGTTTGGCTCGATGTTTCCTGCAGTTTTTACATTACCCTTCATCTTTTATTAGCCATTTGACCACTTGCGAGTTTCTGGCTTTCAGGAAACTCAGGCTGTAGACAACGGAATGAAAATGAAAATATGAGCTGAAAGGGGTTACTTTTACACATATTCAAGGTCTACTTAAATTCCGTTCATCGCAAGCCCTCATATTGTATTTCTGTTCAATATCAATGTCAACAGTAACTTCCTGATAGCCTTATTGCAAGCCGCCAGTTCATACGTGGTGAGGGATAAAGAGTGTGTTGAATGTGTATATAAATGTGTTTATAAATGCACTACAACCGTATTTTAGCTGGTAATTCTGCTAAATATTGATACCTACAGCTCCAACTTCCTTATGGCCCCAAACTCGCAAGTGGTCAATTGGCTCCACTACTCTCTAATTCAGACTTATCACCAAGAATGAAGCTTATATGTTCATGGTTTTAATAAATTTGAAGCATGTTTGTGGCTAAGACTTAAACAGTTCTAGTTTAACACTTTCGGACAAGGACGCTATAAAATGTAAAATGTAAAAAGGATAGCATGGACATGTGGAGAGAATGGATGAACAAAATTGGTGAAAAGATGCAGGTCTGTGATTGTCGAGGGAGCTGCACCAAGGGGTGGACCGAGGAAGACCTGGGATCGGACTATACGTGCCGATCTCAAATCCAAAAACTTGACATGTGAAGCAGCCCTTAACAGGGTTGCCTGGAATGCTGCCATTAGGACAAAAGACTGAAACTGCACGTATGTGTGGAGCACTCGGTCTTAAAATGTTATGTATGTACAGGTATGTATGTACAGTATTCATAATCCCTTAATCATACAATTTGATATGGCCGATTAATAGCTTTTGCATTTACACAAAGTGTGTTACTAGCCATCATGAAAATGGCTCGACTACCAACGAGTAAGGGCTCCCGAACACGAGACACTTTTTAGTGGAAAATTATTGCCACTTTGGGTTCGGCAAGCAATGAGACACTCTTATTTATAATCTGAGCAAATGTGTCTCATTTATTTTGTCAAACCCCAATTGGCAGCTACTTACCACTAAATAAGTGTCCAGTGTACGGAGCCCCAACTCACTACAAGTTACCCTTGTCTAATTCACAGGTGGTGATGTTGATATCTTGCCTCTAGTCACGTCTCCTGTAACCCCGTTCTCACGCTACTCAACTTTAGCATGTGTCACTTGCATCACTTTTCTGTTTGTGTCTATACTTCTGACTATGAACATTTTGTATTACCTGTATTATTATAATTATTACAGTACTGCACTGTATTATTAATATATTTATTATTACTGTATTTTTATTATTATTATTATTAGTAGTAGTAGTAGTAGTAGTAGTAGTAGTAGTAGTAGTAGTAGTAGTAGAAGTAGATAGTAGTACTAGTCATAGTAGTTGTTGTTGTTGTTCCCTAAGCTGCCTGGCCGAACAGTCCCGAGTCGTAGTAGTAGAAGGTATGTATGTATATACTTAGGCACATAACCCATAGCTGAGGGTGGTCAACTCGAGACAGAACCTGAACAGAAACATCAAAATTAAATACAAAATTATAAAATTCACACACATCTACAGTAGGTCGCACAGAAGATCCAGAGGCCAAGGATCATGAACGGTTTCCAACAAAAGATTCCCAGGTCCCAGATCTCTCGGAGAGGTTCCGGTCACAGCAAGCAGACATGCAGCGGAACCACACCACATTGCCTGCCCACATTACTTCCAGGCAGGGCCGTTTTTAAATATACTGGCTCCCTGGGCCAGGCTTCTGATGGACTATTATCTAATCCAACTGGCACCCGATCCCCACTCCCTACGACCTCGTTATCACTCCTCTATTCACAAACATTCTCCACTCATTCCTATTCATCACCACTTCTCTTTTTTCTATTTTTTCAGTACTAAGGGATAAATATGAAAGTAAAGTACAGTATATAGGCCTACAGTACTATGTCTGCATCATATTAACCCCATGATGATCATAATGCATTATAACAACTTCTTCTGGCTATCATTAGACAAATTTATTTAGAATAGGAAGGGGATATGAAAGTCTGAGGGTTAATTGAGACAGTCTTTACCATTTTAATTCCCACTGATCCTTCCTAAGCTGCATAAAATTGTCAAATAAGAGCCAGAGTAAAGCGTCAAAATGCCTCATGATCCTCAACGGGTTAAGGTCAAGTATTGAGAATTAACAACATATTTCACTACAAAAATATTGTAATAGCTCTGTAATCAAGAAGCGGACATGACAATTTACCTCCAGATGATAAAAAACAGATTATTGTGCCATATAATCTCTTGAATTGGTGCTAGACTTGTTATTGTTTACTTCAATTCCAGGACTGCTCTCACTGTCCGTACCGGAGTGCCAAGGAGTACAACTGGCAGAACAGAGCGGTCATACTGGCAGCGGACTACGCCAGCAACGCTATATACAACTTTGTTATCCCACTTAGGGCGCATTTCAGGTGAGTGGTGTGTTTGTGTGTGTGTGTGTGCGTGCACATGTGCGTGTGTGTGCATACCAACAAGTACAATTAGCAGAATAGAGCCGTATGTGATACTAACGAAAGAATATGCTAGCAGCTCCATCGACAACTGTGCAATCCTACTTCATTTGAGAGCCATTATATGAATGAGTGAGAGAAAGACACAGTGTGAGTGAGTAGACTATGCGAGCAACTCTATCTGCAACTTGTCATCCCAATCAGAGCATATATCAGTTCAGAAAGAGAGAGAGAACGTGTATAAATAAGAGAGTGAATGAGTGAGAGAGGCCAAATTTGTGAGTGAGTATTCTATGTGAGCAATATACTGTACAGTAATGTACCACTCAAGCGCAACAGGATACTTTTCAACCTTTACCAGACACAGATCAGTTCCATACTTAATCATGCCAACAGGTACGGCTGAATGTTTCTTATTTGTAGCAATGGTAGTACACTCGGATGCCAAATACAGTAGTCTCTAACCCACTTATAAATATTTGTGGACTTCACCTATTTCTAATATATTCTAGTATATCTCTGGAAACAAATTTATGAATATAAATTTCTATACATCAGCTACAAAACTATATGATACTCTAGAACATATGCGTCGTAAGGCCTCGAACACTGCCATCTATACTGACGATACTACTGTATATCCAATTCTGGTGTTGGATGTGCTGCAATCTCCTCTGACCACTGTGCCCAGATCTCTCTTCTGCTACACGCCTCACCCCATGATCCACGACCAGAATGCCAATCCTGTCACACTGCTCTCACTGTTCGTCATATACATATTGAGTGCCCGCTCTATTCCTGCTCCCGTACTCTTTACTTCGGCAGAAATTCTACACAAAAACTACAAACTATTCATATTATTTATTGAAAAGCAAGATATATCCAAAAATCAATTTAGATAGTTATAATTGCATAAAGAATAACAGAGAGGGTCCACAAATTCTTAGGAGTGGGCTAGAGACTATGGCATCCGAGTGTACAAAAGTATTAAGTTATATTCTATCATACTACAGTCTCCTACATAAGGTCTGTTCTTCCACATGATCTTGTGTATGTAAGCAAAATTAGTGTGATAGAATTAAATATTTTAAGGATCATGTGATTAATCAGATGACTAAGTTACTGCATAACATACTACACTCCTAATTCAGTTACACTAAGGTTAATTCCATACATCAGATCATTGGGAAGAAGAAAACTTATTCAGGGGACTTAACACAAGTACAGATTTATGTATAAACATAAATTATTTAGTTCTAACGTTTTTGGCTACACATAACCCATTTTGAAAGAGAATGGATTCTGCGTAGCTCAAAACATTAGAGACGTAATGAAATGAAAGCTCTCTACTTTACTGTCCTATTCTTCCACTATAAACTGTCCCTGTCTAGTAGTATTAAGGCCGGACCACCTAGTTGGGACCGCAAGGTCTGTGTGGTCTGAGTATCTGTGTAACTTTGTGTAACTCTGTGTAACTCCTGTGTTTCCTCCCACCCAACGTATCCACCTACCATAATGGATCAGCTGTATTTATATCGCTTGAATGCTATGTTTACCCTGCTTTAATATTTTCAGGAAAAAGACCTCCCTCAATCCAATCATCCTGTTGCTGGAGCGTAAACCTGAAAATGCCTTCTTGGACTCCATCTCCACGTTCCCTCTAATCTACTGGATGCTGGGATCTATAGACTGGTGAGAAATATGTCCGTTTCGTCTACTCAAACTTGTAGCATTGTGTCTCATTTAGAAATATGGCCCGTTTCTTCCACTCAAATTTGTAGCATTGTGTCTCATTTAGTAACATGGCCCGTTTCTTTAACTCAAACTTGGATCATTGTGTTTCATTTAGAAGTATGGCCTGTTTCGTCTACTCAACTTTGTAGCATTGGGTCTCATTTAGAAATATGGCCCCTTTCTTCTGCTCAACCTTGTACTTTTGTGTCTCATTATTGAAGTACCTACTGTATTGTGTTTTGATTGATTGACTATACTGTATTGAAAGCTTCACGCATATTCAAGTTTACTCTCTTGAGATAACTTTCAATATATTTTTAATTCACACCTGTTAAGAATAATTACTTAATAACTATATAATGCCTATTTATTAAATCTTATTTATCTTTTTTATCTTGTATCGTCCCAGTTTTAGTTTGTTTATTTTGCAAGTTTTACATTATAATAACTACATGAGTTATAATATTGAACTAATCTACAATTCTTCTACTACCTTACCACTCTGTATAACCAAATAATCTGCCCTGGCCCAGTAGGCTAGTATAAAATATACGCATCAACAACAACAATAACAACAAATAATCTCATAATACCTTATATATATTTATGTAAGTGTGTATTTCTACCCCTCGGTAGTCCAAAACTTACCCCATCATTGTTGGTGGTAATAGAGTTGCCATATTCCTAACCTGTAAATATGATATACAAGTTTTTGTAAATGCAATGCGTGTAATGTAATTATGTTCCAGGAATTTTCATTATGATGATGATGATGATGATTTTCATTACATTTGCAACTACAGTACTGTACTGGCATATCATATTGATTGTCCAGGACTATGGCAAAATGAGGAGTAAACCAAGGTAGACGTGGGATCATTTTGCATGCTATGATCTCAAATTTATGATACTAAGTGAGGCAACCCAGAATAAGGTTGCCTGGAACCCCACTATTAAGACATGATAATAAAATTCCACCATGTGACCGCTCTGTCTTTAAAATTAAAATACTGTATATATGAATGTACTGTACGGTCGCGCTAATAAGTCATGTCTCAGCTGTCATTACGTTTGGCTTGCTCTGTGCTGTATTAATGTCTTTCAGATGTTGAATGTTGCAAGTGTAGGAGCATGTTTGTATATTTCACTCGATATGAAGTAATGAAGCTTAGATATTGCTGATACCAATTATTGATCAAAACATACATGGTGCCGAGACATCACTTATTAGCGCGATTGTACATTCGCAGATAATAAAACTCCACCATGTGACTGCTCGGTCTTTAAAATTAAAACACTGTACTGTACAGTAGTGTCTCACATAAGACGAGTGTATGGTCGATAAACGAGGGCGTTTTATGCGATTTCGTTTTATGTGAACACAGCATTTTGGTGGCCCAATATCGTCAATGTTCACTGGAAGCGTAAATTTCCGTCAGGAGCGTACGATATTTCGTACGTCTTGTACGATATTTCGGCGTTCTATATGAAAGCGTACGATATTTCGTACGATATTTCGGCGCTCTATATGAAAACTCCTCGGATTTGCCACACTTTGGCGGCGGACTCATTTTATGTGATCACATTCGTTCTGATCGAAAATTAAATATTAATATTTTAGGTCGGTCGTTTTAATCGAGACTCGTTTTATGCGAACACGTTTTATGCGGGACCCTACTGTATTATTAGGTTCTCTCCACTAACCAACTTTACTCCTAAACTCTATTAATGAAGTTAACAAACACATGTGGCAGTCCGGGGATTCGAACTGTACATTCGCAGTCATTAAGGGGAGATTTCCACTTGAGGGATTTTTTACTGAACTCCTTTCTCATTCAGGTTTAGCCCCATTGATTTTGAGATTTTAAGACGTTCGCCCCATTATTTTGTCGATTTTAAGAATTTTCAACCCATTTCTGTCAATTTTAAGACCTTTCGGGCCATTTAGGTGTCGATTTTATCCTGGCGAGCGACAGCGAGCCTGTAATTTAAGAGGAACCGGCTTTTAGCCGGGACATTTTTATACTGAAAAATGTACAAATTTATCTTGAAAAGGGCTCAAGGGGGTGTAATCTTAAGCTTGAAGGATATCTAGGGACCAAACTAAAAACCTCCCCTTAATGCTCATACAGTACAGATAATTTCAAAGTTATCTCGGGGCACACTTAATCTTCTTATTAATTCTTTACCAGGCATTTGCAATTCGGAGGTACAGTACGCTTAAAGGGGAGGTAGGCACTTTTTCTGGACCATTTTCTCCCTCATATTTAGCCCCATTAGTTTTCAGATGTTAAGATGTTTGCCCCATTAGTTAGTCGATTTTAAGACCTTTCGCCCCATTTCTTCATCAATATTTAGACCTTTCGTGCTATTTAGGTGCCGATTTTTTCCCTGGCGAACGATAGTGAGCCTGTAATGTTGGAAGAAACGGCCTTCGGCCGGGACATTTTTCTACCGAAAAATGTACAAATTAATCTAGAAGGGGGATTTAATGGATGTTTTTTTTAAATTTGATGGAGGTCTAGGGAGGAAACTAGAAAAATAACGAATACATGCAAAAATCGCCCAAAAAGTTAACCATCTCCCCTTAATCAGTGCTAAGCTTAAAAGAATGTATCGGAATTATTGACCGCGACTGTACAAGTATGTCAATCCCATATTTATTGTCCACGTCATCAACAGCCTGGATGACCTGCTGACGGCCGGCATCAATGTGGCGGAGAATGTGGTGGTGGTCAACAAGGAACTAAACAACTCGGCTGAAGAAGACACCTTATCGGACTGTAACACGATAGTGGCTGTTCAAACCATGTTCAAGTAAGACATCTATGTTACCACTATATAATGATAAAAACTAGTAGGCTCTGTCTCGAGTCACCCCTAGCTAAAAAAAAAAAATGGGGAATGTCCTTGAGTAGATAGATAGAATCTCTTGTTTTAAGCTAAATGCCAGTTCTTTCAGGAATTGTCATAAATGTCTGCTAATTCTTGATATCTATTTACCGTTAGTTGACCAGGGGAATCAGATATAGAGGATACAGTATAGGAAATCCCCGTACTTTGTCTAAGGACCTTTGAGTTGCATATCCTACGGAGGATAGGAAAGGTGAAATGTTTTGTCGGGATGTTATCATATTCTCGAGTTTTCATCTACTGTATGGGTTAACTATCAACAAGTGACACCACAGGCAGGCACTCATTATTATTATTGTAAAAATAAATTAGTAAATCTTTTTCAGTGTTAGTATTATTCCAGCTATAAATGTACTCCTCACCTGGATAATTTCCAGGTGACAGGCAACCTTAGAAGTTCACCAAGTGAATAATAAATATTAGCAGAGAATCAGTTTAAAATCTGCAACAAATGTAATAAACACTGTATTTTAAAAGGCTTATATTTGCATGAAACATACTTGCATTTATGAGGTCTGGACATCCAGAGGCTTTACTCTTGGTAGAAGACTAAGCGGGGGGAATCTCCAAGTGCCTTGCAGCAAGTAGGGAGCCCCCAGCTTCAGCACCCCTTTTGGATATAACTTTAGACAGTGTCGTTGGCAGTGGTCCTCTTAAGGACCATCGATAAGGTAGTTTGCCCTTACTTACACTTTGTTTGGCTGCAAATGTTGTTGTTCTTGTCATTGCCTAAGCTGCTTGGCCGAACAGCCCCGAGTCCCTAAGGGAGGCCATGACTACGATCGGGCTTTCCCACAGGGCTCTCAAGGAGTGTAGATTATGTTGTTATTGGTGTAAGTGATTGTGTAGAATGCAGTCTTGGAGAGGATGGATGAACAAAGTTGAGTGAAAAGATGCAAGTTCATGAATGTGGAGGGAGCTGCACCAAGGGGCGGACCCCAAAAAAAGTAGGATCGAACTTTGCAGATCAAAGAATCTGACAAGTGAGGCAGCTCTTAATAGGGCTTCCTGGAACGCCGCCATTAGGACATGAGACCAGAATCGCATTTTGTGTTTAATAGTATGCGGTGTCGTGTTGCATCCTGGCCAGGTGTAAATGTAAATACCTGTACTTGAAGCTGTTTGTGCTTGCCACATTATGCAGAGCTGCATTGGGATACAGTACTAGGTAGATTTGTTTAGAGGTGAGGTGATGACGGCCGCCACCCACCCAATACACTCTTTGTTGTACACTGTATACAATTGGTTACATGATTCTTGTTTCTATATTTTCTCTTTCATGGCCAACAGGGAATTGATACTTGATAAAAAATACATTACCAAAAACAGAGCATTATGGGTCTACAAATTATGAGTATATTTATGTATTCCTTAGTAATAAACAAGGTTGTGTTTATGATTGAGCAGTAGTTTATAGTATCAGTTGAATACTCTCGTATACATAACCCTTCTATATAGCATTTAAATGTCCTAAGAATGTTAAGTAACTGTTGCAATTCAGTTCTCATTCCTTAATTATAACACTTAAAAATATCATAGTTTAGCTACTTTACAACAAATTACCTTTAGCATTTTTGTCTTTACGACAAATATTTAACAAATATGAATCACTAACCTAAGACAAGCCCTACTTGTTATATGTTAATTACTTAACTTCAAACGCTAATTCACGCACCAATCTGTACATCTACATATATGTTTCAAAATATTATTGGCAAATTTCAAGGCCCCTGATATGATATTCACCCAATGTCCCATCAACATATGCTGTATAATGGGAGACTAATTGATGCTAAGTGCTACAAAGGAACTCGACCTACCATTATAAAGGTGGGTTCGCGTATGTCATGCTGCGCTTTTCTGCAGTGCACATCTCTTTACCCAGTAGTGTTTGTGGTGGGTGAGGTACCCACTACCAAGCCGGGCCAGGATTCAAATCCGGGTCCCCACGCTCACAAGGCTAACACTCTCACCACTAGACCAAGAGAAATACTCTGCTTGGGCTGGCACCTCAAGTATTTTTCCACATCTAGTTCCATTTAAGTACTACTACAACTGCTGGCGTTACACACTGATACGTCATGAAAATCATCCGTGCGGATTCCAATGAATTAGCACTTTATGGATATTCCCATACAGTATTCAAAATATTCATTGGGAGACAGTAGTCTCCGCAGTGAACGAAAACCCCAACAGGGGGAGAGAGGGTGTGTGAAGTCCGAGATGACGAGTTTAGGTGACGAGACAGTGGCGATGTAGGTTCAGGAAACAAAACTGCACTAGACTAAGCTTGGAAACAGCCAACACTGCAGATAAGCTAGCTGAATGGGCTGTGTGCAACCTGCTCAATCCAGGAAGCATATTCTCCAAGTGACAACTGCTACAGCCAATCAGTAAAGGTCCATTGGCAGCTACGTGATTAGCTGAAGCAATTGTCAATTGAAAAATATATATAATTCCTTAATTAACATCTGATGTTTTTATACTTAGTAGACAAACATAATATCAAACAATTAGGTATACTAAAGGTATACAGTGCACTCTAGCCCGTTATCCGCGATCTTTGCTATCCGCGGACACCCCTAAATATCCCATTACTTGTTATCCGCTCAAAAAGTACGCGTTATCCGCGGATTTCCACTCGATCAAGGAAGAATGCAGTGCTGCCATTAACCAAGAAAGGTGAAATATAAGAACATAAGAATATGGGAGACTGCAAAAAGTCGATTGTCCAATAGAAGGCAGATCCCTCTAACACAAGGCAGATCCCTCTAAACCAAGGCAGATCCCTGTAACACAAGACAGATCCCTGTAACACAAAGCAGATCCCTGTAACACAGCAGATCCCTCTCACACAAGGCAGATCCCTCTCACACAAGGCAGATCCCTTGTGTGTGTGTGGGATAAGGGAGAAAAACTTAGTGTGGCTTAATGTGTTCTAAGTGGTTCTAAGAATGGTTCATTGGTTGAGGATAAAGTGAAGAAAATCATGATTAATAAGTTTTTTTTGATAAACGTGCAGATAATCTTGTTTAATGTGTTATAAGTGGTTCTAAAAGGGGTTCTAAGAATAGTTCATAGGGGAGGGGATGATGATATGGCACAAGTGACACCTGGATTTACCTTTGGACTGTACTTGATGTCCACTGCTTTGGTCTGTACCTGGAGCATAGGGGAGCAGTGGAACAGTCATTGTGGATCAAAGTGAGTATCCTTTAATCATTGGGTACTTATCAATTTCATTAGGTAGGTCAAAATAGTGTATTTGAGGGTCCAAGATGGGTGAGCTTGGTACGACCTAAGTCTATTTCCCATCGAAACCCATGTTAAACACTGCCCACGTATCCGTGGAAAATACATGGTACCACTTAGGCGCGGATACGGGGAGTGCACTGTACCAACTTTTTAGATTTTTTTAGTGCAATTTACCCTTTCCTAGTTCTTTGTGCCATATTTACGATATTTTTTGGCTTTTATAAGAATTGTAATATAAAACACACTTTTTTTATCTGATGTATGCATTTATTTTTATTACCGGTATGTGCTGTATATTTTTTAATTATTTCTGCTAATTAATATCCATTTTGCCCTTTTTCAGATTCTTTCCCAACATCAAAATCATCACAGAGTTATCGCAGTCGTCCAACATGCGCTTCATGCAGTTCCGCGCTCGGGATGCGTACGCCTTGCACCTGTCTAAGATGGAAAAGGTACACCTCCTCTCCCCACATGACCCTATAGATGGACCTGAGCGGAATAACGAGTCATTGTCACCGGTAACTTTTCGCTGTTGCTGTCGCTGTTTAGTGTGTCGGTTCTAGAGTGTTCGTGTAATCCCCCCCCTCTCTGGTGACCCCCTCGCCCCCCCTACGTACCTTACGATACACTTCAGTCACCCCTCTCACGACTTAGAGTAATGTATCGTAAATATTGTCGCTTACCTTTCGGCCTCATCCATTACATACCATAAAGAGAACTAACTTTGTATAGGGAGGTATACTTTGGACTTTTCGAGATGAGGTGCTATGAGCCAAAGATATGTGAAATTGGCTTGATGTTTGCTATGGAAAATCATTGGATACATATTTTGTTTTATCCATAATATCGAGCTATTTTCTCATAATTGTGGCTTGATACAGTTTATCCAAAAGTGACCGAAGATATATCTTTTGTCCGAGGGTAGTTCATTTTACGGATACCCAGTCACTCCTCACAGAACCTTGAGTAAAGTATCGTATATATTGTGGCTTCCTTACTTGACCCCCCCATGGTACACTCCCCTCACCTCTCACCGAATCTGATATAAAGTACCGAGCTGTATATATCATCCTCTTGACCTTAGCTAATGACTCCTCATCCAACGCAATCCTCATCCTCACAGTTTCCTATAATTTAGCTTAAAGAAATTGTGTATGCTGTATCTTGTCTTTCAATTCAGTTTTTTTATATAATCATGGGATATTGTGTGTCATTCTCCATTCAAATTTATGCTTCATATTACTAAAAACGCGAGGTTTTGTTTTCATAGTTTGTTTGTTATCCGTGTTGATGCTTTATAATACACCAATTTAATGTCTTTGGGCACTGTGTTAATTTCATAGTGCATATCCCACCACTTCTATTTTCCTTGCTAGGTTGTTTCTTCCAACCTTATGACACTCCTTTTTCTTTACACATAGCTAAGTACACTGCCAGAGAAATCTTTTTGTATCCATTCTGATTTCTATCTATATACAATATCTATCTATTGCCGGACGCCTTACTCCCCTTAATGAGGGTGGCCATACACAAAATGCCCCCAAGTGGACATATGCCCTGTAAGAGTACAGTATGATAATGTTCGTATCAAAAGTAAAGTTTGCACTTCTGATATTCTCTCCCACATATCAATATAGTCTGATTTTTTCAGCTGATGGTAAATTGCTATCTCGCCTTCCTGAGTACTGTACTTGGCTATTACCAATATTTTGCAGCGAAATAAGTTGCTAATTATGAATACTTGGCAATAATATGATTCAGACACATTGCAGTATCATATATTACCATTAAGAATCAAGATTAAGATGCTAAGGGATTCAATTTACCATCAGCTGGAAAAACCCCAGAGTATATTAATTTTCCATTGGACAATATTAAGGTACAGTAGTCCTTTGCAGATGATATCAATTATAAATTTATTGGCAAGACCCAAATTATACTGGGTTGTAAATTTAGTGCCCAAGTTGTGCATTTAGCAAGCGAGAGACTGATAAATCCTGCTTCACACAGTAATTACCAGACTCCGACAGCCATGTTTGTTTACAAATCCCGGTCAACGAATCACATTGTGACTTTCCTCTGATCCCCTTGGGGGTATGGGGGTCCTCCATATTTAGTGGAAGGAAAGAATATGCCCCATGCATCCTACTGCGTATTGTACAAGGCGACTAAAAGGGGGTAATAGCGCGCTGATGAGATCTGTCTACAACGGTGGCGCTGCGGCTGGAGGAAATTACCTCCCCCGCTGCCTCTTCACAAATGGATCTCATTATACCCTACCTCCCCCCGGGGAAGTGTGGCTCCACGGACTACTTGGAACTGTGGGACTCCCATGAAGGGGATCTTGGGGCTACTACAACACCAACAACAACTTTCATCTGATCGGCCGGCTCCGGCGGCCTTGTTTGCTTTCATTCAGTCCTTCTGTCTTCTCACGTACCTTAAGCTGTTGATGAATAGTTTTCTATTATAACTATCTAACGTAACTGTCGTAGTGAGACTATTTCTGTGCTACTATGGCTGCTGCTACTGTGTCTAGCGAGGGGACCAGTACAGGCGGGGATGAAGATAGTACGCTGCCACAGCGCCTGGAAACCACATAAAGTGGTGGAGAAAAGTGGAAAACAAAATCTACTTGCCGGAGATGCCAGACTAATTAGAGGTTTCTCGTATGGGCATTATGATACTACTTAAAGGGACATGGGCTGGTTTTCTGGACCACTTTCTCCCTTATGTTTAGCCCCATTAGTTTTCAGATGTTAAGATGTTTGCCCCATTAGTCAGTCGATTCTAAGACCTTTCGCCCCATTTCTTCGTCGATATTTAGACTTTTCGTGCTATTTAGGTGTCAATTTTTTCCCTGGCGAACGATAGTGAGCCTGTAATGTTGGATGAACCGGCCTTCTGCCGGGACATTTTTCTATCGAAAAATGTACAAATTAATCTAGAAGGGAGATCTAATGGATGTTTTTTTTTAATTTGATGGAGGTCTAGGGAGGAAACTAGACAAATAATGAATACATGCAAAAATTGCCCATAAAGTGAACCACCCTCCCTTAAGTCACTACCTGCAAAGGACTGTTCCATGGTACTGTACTGTTTTATTTTCCTTCCTTATTTGATAGACCTTATTAACCATATACTGTACAGTACAGTACATAGATTAGATACATACATACATACATACATACAGTACAAGTTTAAAGACCACTTCATCCATAGAGAATGTGGTTACAGTCTCACGTCCTAAATGGCGGCATTCCAGGCGACCCTGTCAAGGGCTGCCTCTGTTATCAAGTTCTTTATTTTGAGATCGGACCGGAGTACCTGATCTCACGTCTATCTAGGTCCACCGCTACGTGCAGCTCCCCCCACGTTCACAGTCCGGCATTTCTTCACCCAGTTCTGACTATCCTTTCTATCCACATGTCCAAACCAACCAAGTCGGCTTGTGCACATCACTTCACTGGTATATCTATATCACTATATTTATTCCTATAGTAAGCTAGTTACAATATATAATATCTACCTTTACCCCACAATCATCTTTACTCTCTCTCTAGTAACTCCATAATCACCACAATATTATAGTAGTCAATAAAACACACAATTACCCTTTATTTTCCAAGATAAAATACACCATCTCCATCTTAAGGGGAGATGGGCTGTTTGTCTGGGTCCTTTTCTTACTCATGTTTAGCCCCACTAGTTTTAAAATTTGAAGACGTTTGGTCCATTAGTTTGGCGATTTTAAAACCTTTCGCCCAATTTCTTTGTCAATATTAAGACTTTTTGTGTAATTTAGTTGTTAAAATTTTCCTGGCGAGCTAGAGCAAGCCTGTAATTTAAGAGAAACCGGCCTTTGGCTGGGACATTTTTCTATCAAAAAATTTACAAATTTATCTTGAAGGAGGGTCTTGGGCGGGTGATTTTTATGCTTGATGGAGGTCTAGGGAGGAAACTAATATAATAATAAAAAATGCATAAATGAGCAAATCAAAACGACCCATCTCCCCTTAAGTATAACTCTTCCACAGTAAACTCACTCAAATTGATAGCAATTGAAAATATATATTTTAACTTGATACCATAATTCTCAATGAAGCTGAAACTTGGAGAATGATTTTTTGTTATTTTACTTTCTTATTTTGTATCTGCTAACCATCTATATATTAGCTTATTACTGTATTATCCTTGGTTATAAGGCCAAATATGAAGAATTAAGTTTTGCTATTTTTGTCAGATTCTTCTTCATAACAAAAGTTGGTCTTAGCAAAGTCATGGCAAATCACAATCTTCATTATCATAATATCTGCCTCCCTTCACTTTGATGGGGATGTAATAGAGAATTAAGTGTATTTTAATCCACCAATGTCCATATACCTTGTCCATCCTTATAAATTCTGTCTTCTGTATTTGTTGGTATTCACTGGCTTATTAACTCACAAATACACGCATATCACTCCCCTCTCCCCCCCTCCGTCCCATCCCTCTCCTGTTCGTCCCTAGTATATCTCGAAGTATTATCCACCGTAGAAGTCGCCTAGCAGAATCCATTGGTAGCTTGTGCCCAGCTCTGCACAAGTTAGGTTCACTTTGATGCATACGTGGTGGAGAGGGTTTGTAGTTATTGTTCCTCATTATAGTTTTGCTCAATGATCTGGTTGTCAGTGCCGATAAGTTTTCCCGGTAATTCGTCCATATTCATTATGTCATTATAAATGCTTCTCTGTTATCCGAGTACGACAACTCTCAGTGTCCTTTCATATTGTTGTCATTGATATCATATTTTATAGATCCATGTTGCATCATTGTCTCAAAGCATTATTAATTCACTATAATTCCTCTGTGCATTCACTCACTCCTGAGTGCCCTTACTCCTATCAATCAGATGAGGACATTTACTTTTGATATGGCTATCTCCAGATGAATTTATTCAGATTAGGAGGGGCCGATGGGATTCAAAGGTTTAAAATATGACTAATAAACCTCTTCATTCCAAAAAGTCACTAATAAGATGAGTAAAGTCCCATGGTAGTAGCTGAAGAAGTATTCAGTTTGGTTTCATCTGATTGAAGACGTTATTCGTCTAAAGCATGGCATACACATTCAGTTTGGCCTGGCAAGTCTCAGTACCAATCAGGCCAGTTTGTGTATGTGGGTGGGTAGCTTGGCCATATGTGCAGGTCTTACAGGACTGTACAAACCGTTGGACCACTCCACACATGCTAAAATTAGCTTCAAACTGGCCTGTACACTATTGGGCCTGTCATTCCAAACTTATTAAGTGTGTCGGCCTTTAGACGTTCTTCGGGAGGATGTGTTTCTTGCAAGTGTGGAGCTGGCGTCCGAGTTTTAGCAGACATATTAGAGACTCAGTCTAACCGGTGTTTTAGTGGAGTTTAGGCAGAAGCGGATATTCATTACTTAGAGTGTATCATTAATATTATTTTGATGGTAGAATTAATCTGTAAATATATACATTTGCTTCCAGGTACTTGTTTTCAAGTGTTGTCGTCCGTCTTATGTTTATCTTTTATTACTGATGTGCTGATATGGGTGTTAGAATTAGTAGCAGTACTTTGCAAATTTGCACACACTTTTGGTTGCAAGAGATTGTTCTAAGTTCCATATCAATTTTAGAAGTTGAACTCCCTACTGCAAAAATAATTGAATATGTAAGCATCTTACCATCAAGATGCATTAAGTAGAATACTCTTAAGTAATGGATTCCTAAACTGTGTAATGATTCCCAGACACCTCCACCAGCAGGCCATTGCAAATAGTAGATCTCAAACACTGACATATCACCTAGGGCCAACTAAAGCAATGCAAAATTAAAGTCTTTACCTAACTTTGATCCAACACCTAAAAGTATTGATTGAATTCATTGGTCTGGTTAAACTACTGCATCAAAAAACAAAACAAAAACATTGATTGAGTTTGGCACTGTTTCAGAGCTTCTGGTTTAAATTATCTACCGGTTGAGGTGTCTGGTGAGCGTCGTATGTAACTGGTGGTTTGGAGTACTGACCAAGCCCCCACCTCTCCCCTTTCCTCCTTGACCCCCCCCCAGTAGTGGAGCTGCCTGGGGGGTTCAGTGTAGCTGAGACGTTCATTTGTCTGTGTGTCTTGCTGCCATGCGGCCTTCATACACTAACCCCTTCCGTATACGAGGACGCATTTCTTCATTTTGCTCTGGCTAGCATAAGGCACCTGTATGCAGATTAGGAAGGACCTTTGGGAATAAAAATGGTTGATATTATCCCATATAACCCTTTGGCTCCCATAGGTTCTTCCTAAGCTTACTAAAATTGTTTACTGATAGCAATAGAAATATTAGAAATGCGTCAATACTGAATGGGTTAAGACTGGCTGATTTAGTTGACACGCTAGAGACGCCTTTATGTGGTATAGACGCTGTGTGTTGTGTAGTGTGTGACTGCGAGGAAACCTTCACTCAGTCACTAATATTGCAAAGGAAAACATGCAACGTAATGATCCTTACTCTGCTACCGTATAGTCTACAACTCCAGCTATTTCTTATTGCAAGATATCGCACCTAATGCTCATAAAGTAATCGTTCAGAGATCTTTTTATATCATAGTAATGTTTTGCCAAATCTTCAATGCCTTATTTCCACATAGTGATTTGTATAAGATCTTTAATCTATACAGTATATTGAGCGATTACTGTTTTGGTTTGTTTGTTTTGCAAGTTTGACCGTATACAGTAGTTGCTGTTTTGATAGCGTACCGTAATGCATAAGTGCGCGGAATTTCGATGTGAGAATCCTAGGTTCGAGTCCTTGGAGTGCCACATGTATTTGTTGATTTCATTAATTGAGTTTAGAGGTGAAGTTGGTTGGTGGAAAAAACATAATAATTATATTGTGAGCAACTGGCAGTGTAGGCTACTTATTTGATTGAGGTACATTAAGCACTAAGATTATTGAAACATTTTTATACTACTGTACAAAAGATATTTCTATTTTTACAAGATATTGAACAATTCATAATTTGCCTCTTTCTTATCTCAAAATAAAGTTAAATTTCCTGTATATTGAAATATTGAAAACAATACATAAGACATTAAAAAGACTATGTCAAACTTTCAAAAGCATTGGTCAAGATCCAATGCTATCTATCTATCTATCTATTTATTCAGGCCCAATCCCCACTTTAATGCACCATATCAATTCTCTCTTTTTGAATAGAGCAAAGTTTCATCCAGTTACACTTTTGTATAGAAATCTAGGGGTTTAATAACCAACTATGATAGTAGGTTATTGTGGATATATTTTAGTTGGGAATGATATCGTCGTTAAATGTGGAAACAACGTATTGAGGAAAGATTAAATTTATAAATATTCTTGCTATATGACTGAAGGTTTACTCACACCAAACAAGCAAACTAGATGACTGCATTGTGCTCTTGCAGCTACCAATATAAAATAAGTCATAAAGGACAAAAAGTTTATTATGCAATGAAGAAAATTGGAATATAATCTAAAACATTGTTTTGCATGGTTTAGCCTAGTTAAAACAAGGAAGAAAACACAAGTCGACTAAGAGATCGGAGCATGAAATTGCAGAGAAAATATGTGAAGAGTATAGTATTGGTAATTATGGGCATGCTTACGTGTGCTTCTGGCTTGGCATTATGAAGCTGCGAGAGAACGATGCCAATAGTTTCGAACTAGTTGTTAGTGAAGACATCACCCGGCAAGCATGGAGGCGCCTACACCCTGTTCTAAGTAGGTAGGCCAGAAATTGTGAACCCTAACCTCTGTAATTCAAAAATGGCTTGATCAAATGGGATGTAAATGTCGACATCAATTCCCTGGCTGACCCTCCCCAGATGGAAGAAATATTAGCTCGATTACTCCAGTTGTTTGTGAGTTGTAGAGGTTAGGGTTAACGATTTCTGGACTACATATTTGGAACAGGCCTAGGAGCTGTATTTTGTTTATGTGTGTGAGGTGGACCTGTCGATGTACAGTTGGGGCCATTAATTACTCGACACATGCTTTGATCAGCTTGGTTGGGTACAGTTCCATAACGCTGTCGAGATACGACTGCCCGTGATTGTACAGCTCTCTTGCACTCACACATGACTTACGTAAAGCTGGCATTTATGTTCAGTTTGGCTTGTGAAAGTGAGAAATGTGCCAGCAAGGTTGAATGTGTACTGTATGCGAGTGATTTGATGGTTTGCTCAGACCTCTCACTCGCAGACCTGTAGAAATGATCGAAATTACTCTCATATTGACTTAAACTGGCTAGTAGATTTGTCAGTCTGACATGCCAAACTGAGTGCGAGTATGTCGGGCGTTAGTATATGTGTGGATTTGGTGAGCCCACATAGATACCTACCATACACATACAGTACATGCAGTACATGACTGATAGTTCATGTGTATAGATGTGTTTGGTTCAAGTACATAAGACAATCCCTCTAATTAACTGAAATATAGTAGCTGATCTTATGAGTGTGTGATTCGCCTGTGTACGTCCGCCTCGCGTTCACATACACACAAACGCATTCATGGCGCCGGCGAGCATGACAGCTGTATGTGTGTGTGTTGTGTCAAGTTCAGTGTCTCTTGTCATGTTTTCTTCTTGCTTTACCTCAGTTGCCAGACGACTCGTGGGATGATCGAATTAGACCTCTCAAGGTTTCCTTCTATAAGCTAAATATTTATCTAGTGTTACAATCATCTATAGCCACAAAATTGTTTGAAGTTTCTTTTCACGAGCATAATATTTGAAAATTATAGGTATCTTTTTATGCAACTATTGTTTTTAAGATTCTGATTTATCCCTAATATGTTTCCCAACTACAGGAATCACAACTCGTGTTTATCTTGAAATGCCTTTATTTTATAGTCTCTAACTATCTACAAGAATTAATGATATACAGTACTATACGAAACACTCGCACTTCAGGCATCTTACTATTTCTTGAAATAGTTACATTTATATTTGTTACTATGGTGTGGACAGTCACATGTACATGTACCTTCATAATTACAATAGGCCAGTAATGGTGTAAGCTGTATGATAATGATGATGATGATGATGATGCAGTTTTTAATGTCGTACACTCCCTTGATTAACAGGGCTATGGATTGCCCATGTTGCAGGGACTTTACTGGACATTTGCCACATCACATGATACATTTCCAAGGCAATAGACTATCCTCGAAGTTAACCAGGCAAAGAACACATGTTAGCAGAGGATCCGCTCAGAATTCACAACAGATATCAATAATTTATTTTATGAAGTTTAGATACATGTACTGACATGCATGTTTGTTTAAGCCCTAGTTATCCAAAGGAGATTGTGGAAGCAGAGAGGGTTATTTCCAACTTGAACACAACAGTCATGTGGGAGTGTCCGAGTCCATCAACACTTTAAGACCTCCAGGAAACATGAGATTGCTGGGAGCAGTATACTGTTCCCAACTACAGGGCCATAATATCCTTACTGGCTTACTGGGATAAATATACGATATATATAACATAGGGGTGAGGGCTGGTCCTGTCCAGAGTGAGGTTTGGCATCCTCTACCCAACCTTGACCGTTTCTGTCTTGTCTCTTTTCCTGTACTACTTTTCCTACTTCAGGGGCAAGAGACTAGGAATCCTCCTCCCCTTGTAAAATTCACCTAATAGACGAGACAGAAAAAGGGGCGAGGGAATGCGATAGTGGTCCCGGACCCTAAGAATTGGAACTTCAAATGTTGTTTCTGTTTGGGCTCTGATACTAGTCGACCACCCCCAGCTGTGGGGTATCGTGCCTGAGTATATACATATATAATATAATTATTAAATTTGATCAAGAAATTAAATGTCTGAAGGTCATGTGAGGGTTTCGAATATTTAGTTTGCAACAATATTGAATTACATGAATTATCATTTAAATTTCGTGGGTATTAAATATTAGAACACCTTTTTTGTGATAGGCCTAAGTTAATATGTACTGTACATAATCTGATTTTTCAGTTTGTTTCTCGGTTCTAATAGAGCCCTACCGGTATATCATTAAGTTGTCTTCACATTTACTGATCTTGTGATATGTTATTTACTGTGTCTTCTGAAAGCTGTTTTATCCTTTCTATATATACAGTGTGAAGTGTGATAACCTTTTGTTTGTGCTGTGAATGAATGCAAGGAATAAGTGACCGTCTTGTGTGTCTTTCGCTCGATTTAGATTACCCAACTTTGATCTTTTATTTCATTATCTGTCTCCCTTTCAATGGTTCGCTTCTACGTCTCAAGATATTATTTTGGATTGGTAATGTAAACTTGCGTGCGCGTACATTAGACCAAAAACGCGGCCACTTGCAATACAATCATCAGTTTTACTATTTAGCATCTTGGTAATAAACATCAGTGCCGTCAGAAAATGCAAAAATCGATTATCCTCTTCTATTTATGGGACGATAAGCTTCTTGCAGATATTCATGTTCTAATTTAATTGTACTTTATCAATACTTTGTTTTATGTAGCGTATCTCAAGCTGTTTAACTGAATTAGAAATGTCCACAGTTTAGTGAGGAGAATTTAATGAAATAATGAATCATATTCAATAATTCGGGTAAGATTGAGTAAAAACAAATAATTCTCTCATAGCCTTAATATAATATTTTTTCTTTCACATCATTATCCTAGCCTATATTAAAAGTGGATACACATATTATATCGCAATCTACTATTTTATCCAGAGTGAGGTTTGGCATCCTCTACCCAACTTTAGCCATTTCTGCCTGTCTCTTTTACTGTCCTACGTTTTTCTTCTGGGGGCAGGAGGCTAAGAATCTTCCTCCCCTTCTAAAATTCACCTACTAGACGAGACAGGGTAAGGGATGAGGGAGCGCGAAAGTGGTCCCGGACCCTAAGACCTGAAACTGTTAATGTTGTTTCTGTTCGGGCTCTGTCTCGAGTTGGCCACCCCCAGCTATGGGATATGTGCCTCAGTATATACATGCAATACATACTTAAGAACCATATCCAGATTTGACTTACAGCTAGGTTCATGATTGCATTTTCAAAAATCATATTACTGTACTGTAATTCAGCAATTCTGATAATCAACTTTCACAAGATAATGGACTCATTTATAAAATGATAACATTCTCTGTTATTATGAAGATTAACCAATACTTTGCAATTGTCTTTTTAGAGTTCTGAATATGTGTTTTGTGCTTTGGAATCAATTAGAATATACATGTTAATTCCCCTTTATGAGAAAGTGGTATATGACAGTATAAAAGGAGAGTGTATGCTTGCTTGACGTATGATGCTGTGAAACTGTAGCGATATTCAGTGATACTCGGAGGTAGATCTAGCTTAAGCTCAGGAATGGAGAGAAATCCTTTTAATTTGGATCATTCATTAAATATATACAGTAGTTGCAATTTATTGGGAGCCAATCAGCAGTCTTCTTTCTGTGATCGGTCCTTTTCGTACTTGACTCCTAGTTTGTATGAGCAATTGCCGTTATCGATGAGACAGTTGAATCTTTCAAGGGGCAGCTCAAGAGCTTTCTCTTCCAGGAAAGTTATCATTGTGCGAGTGACATGGTGACAAAATATTACTGGCTTTTAGCTGCTGCAGTTCTCCACAGTTGTAGCATATACTGTATATGAACAGCGCCACAATTAGCCTACTTTAATTATTGTGTAACACGTTCTGAGTGCTAGTGAACTTCCCCAGAAGAACTGGCACTTTTGAGAAATAAGAGACCAGATTAATATTATTATCATTTGCTTGGATTAGATGTACACGTACAAAGATTATAGTGCTGTTCTTATTTTTCTAACACTTTACGTAAATGCTGTTTAAGTTTTTTACAAACATACTTTCAATTATGTTTCCAAAAGGTGTGGTCACATGAAAAATCATTATGAGAGTAGATTAGTTTGTCCTCATGGTGTGCAGCAGTTGATTGAGATGCTGATTAAATTTGGTGTTCTATAGTTTGCATATCTGTAGTTCGTTACAAATTACTGTTTGTGGATAGTTAATCATGATAGTTAGGGACTTTGGTCGTTTGTCAAGATGTCATGTAAGTATTAAACTATGGTGTGTAATAAAGAATCAATGAAATGGTATATAACAGTCGACAAATGTGAAGAACAACTGTGTGGGGGGTTTATGAAAATTATTTGCTTAAGTTTTGTACTGCGTGTATGGTCTTTAATAATGTGAGGCATATTGTAGCAATGCTTGAGGATGTGTAAACGTTTGAAATGGTGCCATGTACATTTTGTACTACAGTGTGCCATAATGAGTCGGTGTGCAACATACATTGGGTAAAATTGAGTGATGAGTGATGTAGAGTGTTGTGCATTAATGTAGTAATGAAAGGTTGTGTATCGGTGATTGAGGGTAAATTATGAGTGTAGTACAATGGTGTGCATTAATGTAGTGGTGAGAGGTTGTATATTGGTGAGTGAGGGTGAGTGACGAGTGTTGTGCCGGCAGGGGAAGGAGGCCCCCCAGGCTCCAGGGAGCCGGCCTGCCTCGCGCCGCTCTCGTTCGCGCTCGTTCCGCCGCCGTCCGCCTCCGCAACGCCCCATTTACTACTCTGAAGTCATTAATCAGCTGGAAAGGGTAACCTTGCTGCAGCCTCAATTTTCCTGAATTTTTCGGACTTTTCTTGGCTTCCTTCTTGCGAGAGATCACGGACACACACTGCAGCGGATAAAGCACTGCACTCTCAGCCCTCCATTACCATGATTCATATATTGAATTGTTGGAAGTAGAAATATTTAGGACATACCAACACCAATCAATTTAATGGGTATCATAATGACAAATGTTCATGACTACAGAGATATATAATCAAACTAGTTCAGACAAGAGTTTTCTAATGTAACGTACAGTGCTTATACCTTTTGATGTCCACAGAATATAAAGTTTCAAGACCACTTGTAATCATATATATACATTTTCATAGATGTTGGATTTTATGCTAATTGGGGGTTTCTTTACATCTATTCACTTACTGGTTCTGCACAGTGCTCCCTGATTTCTGCTGTGTGAAGAGTTTTGACTTAAGCTTCCTAAATCGCACACACCCTGAGGCTTGCTGCATCCCGGCGGGTTTTTGCTTCATTGCTTGGGTCACGACGAGCTCCTAGGACCACCATAACATTTTTTGAGAAGCTCATATTTTTTCTAACTCGCCCTCTCAATTTTCTCTCATGTATATTTCTACTTTTCACGATGAGTATGAGGAGTGGTTCCGCAAACTCTTTCACATATTTTTTCTTTCTCTCTGGGTATGGAATTAAAACTCTTTAAACTGTATTAAAATGTAGTGCAAACGTTTCCTCTAAATATTAATACTACTAAACCAAGAGGAGGAGACCTTGTGGGACTTTCCTGCTCTCCGCCTCTATCTATGTCTATGTCTATCTACGTCTATGTCGTTTGCTCCGTCTCCCTTCCTTCTTTGACCTCTTCTCATTAACCCCTTCTGTACTGACGACATCTTTTTATTTTTATTCTAGCTATACATTTAGACAATTTTATACAGTTTAAAGGGTTGTTGTTGTTGTTGTCGTTCCCTAAGCTGCCTGGCCGAACAGCCCCAAGTCCCTAAGGAAGGCCATGGCCATGGTCGGGCTTTCCCACAGGGCTCTCAAGGAGTGTAGATTATGTTATTTAAAGGGTTAAGTGACATAGTTCGAAGCCTGTTAATTGCTGGAGGTTCTTTTTAAACCATTTTTTTTTTCTAATAGTAACCAGAATAAAATGTAAAAGATGTGCCGGTCAAGAATGGGTTAATCTAAGTATTCCTTCCTACGTCATTCTCTCTCTTTCTTCTCCTTCTCTCTTCTTTACTGGCACCTCTTTATATTTTTGTACTCTTTGTGGTTGTTGGAATCTCTATTGCGAGTGTTGTAGCATGAGTGTGTCTCGATGTTTCTTGCTTGGCCTTGCTTTTGGATTGCTCTCAGTATTGCTTGATTATATATGCCAGCCGATATCTAATTGTTTCCAAGTTTTGTATTAAAGCTAATAATTATAATTTTTTTACAGACAAGTTGCGTTTAAGAGTTGTTGTTGTTGTTGTTGTTGTTCCCCAAGCTGTCTGACCGAACGGCCCCAAGGTCCCGAGTAAGGCCAAGGCCATAACCAAGTTTAAGAGTAATTGCTAATAGTTGTTATTTGACCATCCATACAACTGAACCTTCAGGGAATATACTTATAATGGTACGGTATAGGCGCATATCTCCTGTTCGTGAAGCAGGAGTATTTGTATAGTAATTTTAGCTGATTTATAGTACTGACTATAGGTTACTTTATCGCAACACACTCTATGAAGTATTTTTTAGGTTTTGATTAACATTTATTATTGGATACTATTTTCCCTGGCTGGTAAAGTGGCTTAAGGGGAGATATTTACTTAAGGGATTTTTTTTAATCTCCCTTTCCTTCATGTTTAGCCCCATTAGTTTTAAGGTTTTAAGACGTTAGTTTGGGAATTTTAAGACATTTCGTCCAATTTCTGTCAATTTTAAAACTTTTCGTGCCATTTAGGTGTCGATTTTTTCCTGGCTAGCGATAACGAACCTGCAATTTAGGAGGAACCGGCCCATTTTTTTACCAAAAAATTTATAAATATATATCGAAGGGGGGTCTTGGGAGTATTTTTCGGGAAGGATGTAGTATCCGGGCGTATGATCACAGGAATAAGACATAAGTGTGTTGTAGTGCCTTCACTTTTCAAAAAAAATTGAACTGGCTGCCTGTTGTTGTTATTGTCGTTCCCTAGGCTGCCTGGCCGAACAGCCCCGACCAGTCAGTTGAATGGAGTCGCTGTCGATGGATAGATGGGACTCGTCAGCCTTGGTTGTCTCCCTTAGATGGGTATCTAGGGGAGACAAATATATAATCCAAGTGGATGGGACTCGTCAGCCTTGGTCGGTAGCCCATCTAGGGGAAACAACCATATATAATTCTGGGTGGATGGGTCTCTTCAGCCTTGGTCAGCAACCTGTCTAGGGGAATAAACCTTATACAAAATACCTAAGGGCGGAATGTTCATCGGTGCCGCTTGCACGTGGCGAACTCTACAGTAGATACAATAGATAGATAGATCTGTTGGCAATGTCAGGATTAATGATATTGGTTTTGTAGAAGATGCCATGATTGTAACAGAGTTGTGAAGATTCTCAGAATTGTGTATGAGAAAGTGTATAAGCATTTTGAGCCACTGGGTCAAAGTGTCTTTTTGAAAAAGGCTCATTTTCAAACATTTTGTGACTCGCTCAATGCACCTGTACGATCTGTTTATGGACATGATAAAGACATTGAAGTTATGGATACAGGTCTCCCTCGATATACGATAGGGTCACGTTCCTGAAAACCCGATCTTAAATAGAAAAATCGTATAGCAAACCCTAAAATTAATGGGGTAAATGGGGATGCGTTCTCAGACCAGCCAAAACCCAAACACCTAAAAACCTATAATAATATCGTAAATCGGGGCATTGGATAGTAGTTTCCCTCATTTAAAAAATGAGATTCATAAGAGTTGAGGCTAAACCCACAATATCAATTGAAGCCTCAGTCAAGCATATGGAGTCCTGGAGAGTGTCTACTAAAATATTTGATACTGTTAATAAAAAGAAGGAATTGTGTAGGCCTACTTTTAAAAAAATCAGGAAGAGTGACGTTATTTATATTATACTTTGGCTAATAGAGGACAATTTTATTAAGTTAAGGAAGGGTCAGTGGATGTCAAAGTGATAACTGACATCGATTTTACCCCTTCCATTCCTATAGATGTGTTTCCTAAGCTGTTTAGAATCATCTTCTATATGATAAAATGGTCACTGAAGAGGTTAAAGAATATAGTGTATCCAGTCTTGTACAGTATCGAAACCTGGACAATTAACCCCTTCGATCATTACAGGTGACGTCTTTTGTATTTGATCTCGGCTACATTTAGACGATTTTATGAAGCTTAGGAAGAATATATGGTATAAAAAAATATGCATTGAGATAGTCTGTAGCCTTTTAATGGGTAGACGTCCTTCCTAAGCTGAATAAAATCATCTAATAGTTACCAGAATATAATGAAAAGTACATCACCGATACAGAAGGGGTTAAAAGTGGTGTTTTATCCTCACTCTTTGGGGTTCTCTAGGTAGCGCCAACGAACTTGACAATAATCTTTATCCCTGACCTCTTTGTAACTCAGAAGGGCCTAGAGCAAGCTGGCTGTAAATATCCACACCTATTCCCTGGTGGACTCTTCCCTAATGATAGAAACGTCAGCCTGATTGCTTTCATTCATTTAGAGTTATAAAAAGTTAAGAGGTCAAGATTATTGTCATGTTCGCTGACGCTACCTATAGTTATCTTTTACTTTACGACCTTTGCTGTTGCGCTGCCATGTGGAGTTTTTTCCATTTATTCATTGGACAATAATTAATAGTGATATGTATAAAGAGGCATACCAATATACTTACTGGAATTAAATATCCTTGCATCAACGAGGGATGCCACTGGTATAGGTAGCGCCAGCGAACTTGACAATAATCTTGACCCCTTAACTTCTTATAACTCGAAATGAATGAAAGCAATTGGGCCGACGTTTCTATCATTTCGGAGGAGTTCACCAGGAAATAGGTGTGGATATTTACAGCCAGCTTGCTCTAGGCCCTTCTGAGTTACAGATAGGTCAGGGATCAAGATTATTGTCAAGTTCGTTGGCACTACCTACAGGAATACTAATCAAGCCAGACACTGATGAAAACCATATCAGTCGTATAGTCTGTTGTTGTTGTTGTTCCCTAAGCTGCCTGGCCGAACAGCCCCGAGTCCCTGAGGAAGGCCATGGCCACGATCGGGCTTTCCCACAGAGCTCTCATTGAGTGTAGATTGTGTTGTTGGCGTAAGTGGTTGTGTGAAATACAGTCTTCTATGATGTGTTTAATGGTATGGGCTGCTGTGTTACATCCCGGGCAGGCGTCGACAACGGAGTCATCCAGTCTCTTCTGATAGCTCAGGAGAGCTGGATGGTGTCCTCATCTCAGCCTGGCCAGGTGGACTCTGTCCTCGCGAGGAAGGGAGGATTCGGAAGGATGGATTTCGGGAGGTCGTGCATGCAGCTGCGTGTTGTCTATGAGTGAGTGGATGGATCGGTTAGAGATATGAGTATGGATGTGCTTCTGGAAGTTGGTTCGGGGTGGGCAGGGAGGGAGAGAGGACAATAATTGTGTGTGATACCGTGTACTGGGTGTTGTTTTGATATTTCTTGGTGTCTGTGGGTGTGTTGCCATGTAGTTTAGTGGGTGGTCTTGGTTCGTGGAGGCTGCTGCCAGGAATTGAGTGTCTCTCATGTCCAGATGGTCTTTGACTTTGAGGATTTTGGTTTCTTGATGTAGGTGATCTGTGGGTGCAGTAGCTGTGCAGCCTGTAATGATCTTCAGGGCTTTGTTTTGAATAGTCTGTAAGGTCTTATGATGTGTTTCAGCTAGGTTAGAAGCCCAGGCTGGGCTTGCGTATTCCATCACTGATCTTATGTATTGTTTATATACTGTGGTGGTAGTTTCTTTGTTGTGTCCAAATTTTGTGTGAGCAAGTGACCTGAGGGCGTTAAGTCTGGGTGTCAGTTTCTTTTTAATGTTTGTGGTGTGCTGTTTGAATGTCATATGAGTATCATATGTTACTCCTAGGATTTTGGGTGTGTGTGTATGTGTTAGGGGTGTGTTGTTTATGGTGAGTTGAGGGCTGTATTCGTGTTCTGTCCAGCTTGTGAGCAGGGTTGCGGTGGATTTGGCTGGGGCTAGATTAAGTCTGTTTGTAGTGCACCAGCCATGTAGTGTGTTGAGATAGGGTTGAAGGAGATCTGTTGCTCTTTTTGGGTCATGGTGTGTGCATGTGAGTGTTATGTCATCTGCATAGGAGGCTAAGTTTATTTGGGGCGTATTGGGTGTAGTTATATCGTGCATGTACAGATTGAAAAGTGCGGGCGATAGGACGGATCCTTGTGGGACTCCATTTGGAAAGTTTCTGATTTTAGATGACTGACCGGCAAAAGATACGTGTGCACATCTGCCTGCTAGGAAGTTGGCCAGCCACCTTTTTGTGTTGTTGTGCATGTTTGTGTTGTAGATTTTGTTTGTTAGGTTGTGGCGGGGGATGGCATCGAAGGCTTTACTAATGTCGAGTGTGGCTAATAGTGATCTGTGTGGTGGTCTAGCTGAGTTGATGCCGTCAAAAGCTCTTTGTGTAAGGTCTGTGAGAAGAGTGTTTGTGGAGTGCAGTGGCCTAAAGCCATGTTGTGTTGGATCTAGGGGTAGGTCAGGTGTAATTAGTTGTAATACTAGGCATTCCATGACATTGGAGGGGGAGCAAAGGAGTGTGATGGGGCGGTGCGAGGAGGGTAGCGTGGGGTCTTTGTTGGGTTTGGGGAATGTGATGATGATACCATGCTTCCAAATGTCTGGTATTGTGTTGTGTGAATAGCTGTAGTTTGATATGTTAGTGAGTGCTTGTATGCCTTGTGGTCCCAGGTGTCTGAGGTGTATGTTGCTTATGTTGTCTAGGCCACAGGCGGGTGAGTGCTTGAGATTGTTGATGATATGCTTTGTCTGGTGATTGGTGAAGGGTGTATAGTCAGGTTCTGTGGGGAATTGTCTCTTACGCCGGATGACACGTCGGTCGTCTTTGTGAGGTTTTAGGTGGCTGACATGTGAGAAGTGATTGATGAGAGTGTTTGCTTGTTGTTTACATGAAGGAGTAGAGTCTGTTGTTGTGATTGCAGCATGTGATTGTGTTGTGTTGCTGTTGGAAAGTGTAATACTGTTTAGTGTTTTGTAGATTTTTTTGGGGTTTGTTTTGTGATCAAGTGTTTGTAGGAAGTTATTCCAATTTAGTTTTTGTTGTTCTTGTATTTTGTTGTTAGTTTGGGTGTTGAGTGCTTGAATTTGTTGTGTGATGTCTTGTGTGTGGGGTGCTGGGGAGTGTTTCAGTATGTCGCGTTGTCTGATGAGGTTTCAAATTTCTGGTGTGAAGTTGGGGTTGTGTCTTTTTCTGTTACCTCTTGGAATGTGTTTCTTGTCAGCATTTTGGATAGTTTTATTGAGTATGTGTACAGTATTGTTGATGTTAGTGATGGGTGTACTGTTTAGAGTTGTGAAGTGTTGTTCTGTCTCGTTTGTGAATGCTTCCCAGTTAGCTCTTTTATAATTGGTGTATGTGTGTTTGTGGCTAGCTGGGGTGAGTCTGGTTTTGGTGGTGATAATGATCGGGAGGTGGTCAGAGCCTAAGGTTCTGACCACCCTCCAGGATGTTGTGGGGGCGAGTTCTGGGGAGCAAAAGGTGATGTCTGGAGATGATGGGTTATAGAGGGTTTGGTGAGGAATATGGGTATGTTGATGGATGTCGTTAAGGATGATGAGGTTATCAGTTTGGTTTTGTAGTACCAGCCCTCTGTCTGTGTCGGGGTTGTCAACAAACCAGGCCGATGTCTTGGCGTTGAAGTCACCACCCAGGATGATGTGTGGGGTGTTTGTGATGTGTTGTAAGTGTGGTCTGTATTCATTTGGTACTGTAGGGGATGTTTGGGGAGGGATGTATGTGTTTATGATGGTTATGTTGGAGTTGTTGCCAGTGCGTATTTTAATTGATTGTATTTCTGTTGTGTTATCATTTGGGGGGAGGAGGGATTTGGTTTGTACACTGGTTACTATGTATGATATTTCTTTGTGTACCAGGGTGATGAGTCCACCGCCCCCGCCGACAGCCCGGTCTTGTCTGATGGTGGTGAAATTATGAAATGTGGGTGTTTTTTGTGTTGTGCGGAGTTTTGTTTCTTGTAAGATGGCAATGTGTATGTTGTGTTGTTTGATGAAGTGTGAGAGTTCGTGTTTCTTTGTGTTGATGCCATCTATGTTCAATTGAAGAATGTTAATGTTATGTGCACGATGTATGTTGGGTGCTGCTGCACGAGGATGGGGTGGGGGTGAGGGAGGGGTTGGGATGGGATGGGTTAGGTGGGGGTGGGGATTGGGGAGCAGGAGATGGGGGTTGGAATAAATTAGGATGGGGTGTGGTGTGTTGAGTTGAGGATGTGGATGGTATGGGAAGGTTAGGTGGGTTAGGGAGGAGAGGTGGATGGGTTTTAGGGGGGGGGGAGTGATGATATGGGAAGGCTAGGTGTGTTGGGGAGGAGAGGTGGATGGGTTTTAGGTGAGGGATTTGACTGGGAGAGGGAGGGGCATGAGGAACAGGTCCAGGTCCAGGTCTGGGCTTAAAAGTCTTCCTATTAAAGTGTATTCAAGCTAACCTGGCAGAAATTAGTAACGCTGCCTTTCTATATATTTGTATAGACAATATTAAATAAAGGCGGCATCACAAGCAGTATAGGAAGGCAGCGTTACCAATTTCTGCCACGTTAGCTTGAATACACTTTAATAGGAAGACTTTTAAGCCCAGAGATTACCCTGAGGAGTCTCCATATGGTGGAATCAGAGGGTGAATGCAGCCATGCCCTGTTATGATCTATGCTCTCGGTTATTTACTGATAAACCTAAACTATATTTATCGATCTTGTGTTGCGAGAATTTGTATGGCAATACTTATTATTTAAGTTATAGTTAGTCATAAAAATGGGCAAGAGGTGAATATTTTGTTAATACATTACAGTACGTATTACTATTTTATGTATTGATGTTATGATTGATGTATTCTGGCACGTTCTGAGTAAGTAATGAAAACCTGAAATCAGGTAAGCTTTTATGGTGATGCAGTTTGATGATGATGCAGTTTTTATTGCTGTACACTCCCTTGATTGCCAGGGCTAGGGCATGTCCTTGTTACAGGGACTTTACTGGACATTTGCCACAAATCCCTAGACCCAAGACCTCTTGACGTCTACCAATGGCACGGGGGTGGGATCGAACTACCGACCCTTTGATTAGCAGTCAGACACGCTGCCAACCATGCCATGGCCTGCGGCTGTATTTTATCAAGTGTTAAATTACACTACTGTATATCCAAAGCTACATTTGATTTATTTGTATTTGGAAGCCAAATGTTAACACATTGCCATGCTGATTTGCAAGCTGTTACACTTTTTACACCATTACTATGTTTCACCCATATTCCGCCAGTCTATAAAGTCGCATAATTAAAATGAAGGGAGAAATGTATAGGTGACGAACAGGGCGGTTTTAGGAAGGGAAGATGATGTGTAGATCAGATTTTTAAAGTGAAAAGTGTTGTGGAGAAATATCTGGAGAAGCAACAAAAGCTGTATGTTGCCTTTATGGACTTGGAGAAGGCCTATGACAGAGTGGATAGAGAAGGTATGTGGAAAGTACTTAGAATATACGGAGTAGATAGCAAGTTGCTGAAAGCAGTGAAGAGCATGTATGAGGGTGCAAAGGAGGCAGTACATCTGGAGAATGAGCAGAGCGAGTTCTTTGATCTGAATGTTGGGTTGAAACGGGTGTGTGATGTCCCCGTGGTTGTTTACTGTATATATGGATGAAGTCATGAAAGAAATACAAGGAAGAGCAGTGGATGTGGGGGTATCGTTGATAAGGGAGGGAAACGAGTGGACGCTACCTGTACTGCTGTTTACTGATGATACAGTTCTGATGAGCAATAATGACTGGGAGTTGCAGGGTCTGGTAAATATGTTTGGAACAGTGTGTGAAAAACGGATTTTGAAGGTAAATACGGGGAAGAGCAAGATTATGATCTTCGAAAGGGGTGAAGCCACAGAGTGTGAGGTGAAGCTGTTCGTAAATGGGTATATAATAAATAAATAAATAAATATAAAAGGAAGGTAATCTGCAGAAGTCGATGTGGTAGAGTGCCTCAGGGTAATATGCATTCATTCATACATACTGTACAATGGTTAAGCATAATTTTCCATCACATACATTGTGACGGCTCAGACGGGATTACCTCATAGCACACTGCTAAAAAGATATCCTAATTTGATGGGTCCCCTTTGGGGGCCCGAGCATCTGGCGCTGCTTTGGTCAACCGGACTTGTGACTGCCCGGCCAGACGGTCTGGAGAACTACAACAACAACAACAACAACAACAACAACAACAACAACAACAACATAATACCATAGTTTCAGTGATCACAATCATACATAGCCATCAACATTAGTAGTTCTTTGCTGTCTTCCCCAAAATTTAAAAGTATAATACATAGCCTACCTTCATACATAAATTTAAGGAATAAGTGCTCCACATGAAGTGCGGTTCCAGTCTCAAGTCTTAATGACGGTGCTCCAGGCAGCCCTGTTCAGAGCTACCACACTTGCCTGGTTTTGTAATATACAGTAATTAAGAAACCATAAAATTGAATAGGTTTGATAGTGGTATTTTATGATCCACTACTATTAATTATTGATAGTTTTTGCATTGTAGTTTTAGCTTTCTGCCTCCATGGCCTAAGAAACTTAATGTAATAAGACCTCGTATAGCGCACAGAAATTGTGTAGCCTCCGATTATTATGCGTGACAGTATTATTTTAGGTTCTCTATAAACCCTTTCAGGATATGAGGACACTTGTCTTCCTTTTATTTAGCTACTACAGTAATACACGATTATAATATTCACTTTCGGAAGGAATTGTGAGAGTCAAAGGCTCAATAGAGATAGATTGTACCCATTTAATTTGGCCTTCCAAAGTTGAGTACAATTGTCTAATGTTAGCCTAAGGTGTCCTCAAAAGACTGTAAAGGGTTAATCCTTTAACCCCTTCTGTACCGACGACGTCTTTTTACTTTGATTGAAGCTACTTTTAGAAGATTTTATGAAACTTAGGAAAGATATATGATGGCTAAAAGGATTATGGATATAGGCTGTAACCTTTTAATGGGTAGACGTCCTTCCTAAGCTGAATAAAATTGTCTAAATATAGCCAGAATACTATGAAGAAGATGTCGCCGGTAAAGAAGGGGTTAAGGAACATGGCCTCTTGTGTCATAATTTATTCCCTTGCTAACAGTGAACGATTTTCTACAGCTTAGGATGAACCTCTAGCAATTAAGCAATGAGAGTTGTTTGAAATCATCTTTTGACTCTTACAGATGAAAGTCATATTATAATAGCCAGGATTAAATAGAAGTACAGTATGTGCCATGGTGTACTGAAAACTTACCATTTTCAACAAATAATAATGTCAAGATAGATTATGCTTATAACAATGTTTTAGCTCCTATTGGCTATGTATATACTGTATTAATATTTAAGGCTCATTGAAATAATGTTGTGCAGTTCATTTTGTGTGTACTTTGTGTGTTATGTCGTGTTCCTCATCAGCATGGTGCTTGCTCGTATTCCAGTAATATGCTTGCGCTAACTTGCATGATTGTATTTTCCTTATCATTTTATGTATGTATTAAGATTTTATATTATGTGATTGAAGAGCTTTTACCTGTAACCTTTATTTTTCCCTAGCCAAGTTTTTTGCGTAGTAGGGGGAAGGGGGTGTGCTAGAGTTCAGACTTCCAAAGAGAACGGAAAACGGTGTCTTAGTGGGTCTCATACGGGAGCTTTTATCGTCAGTGGCCAATATTTTTCTGGCAACACTTTTGAGATATTTTGCTATTTGTATCAGAAACATAGACTTAACCCTTTGAGGATCATGATGTGTTATGGCAGTTTCTTCTGGCTATTATTAGACAATTATATACAGCTTAGGAAAGATCTCCAGCAATCAAAGGGTTAAAGTCGATCCTAAATAACCTTTTGACTCACGCAGCTCCCTCCTTTACTTAATAAAATCGTATAGTAATAGCCAGAATAAAATTTCAGAATGTGTCATAATCCTCAAGGGGTTATTAAAATAGATTAATTTAGGAGAGAAAATTATTAAACCAGTTTACTTCTCAGCTGTCAGACCGGTGTTGACGATAAATGTTGATGGTAAAAGCGGTCGTGTGATACCAGGTTTACTGTACTCGGGTTCACAGATGGTTCAGATTCACAGGTGGTTCAGGTTCACAGGTAGTTCAGGCTGACAGGTGGTTCAGGTTCAGGTTCATGAAGGTTTTGTAAAGGTTTTATCACAAGGCTATAGTTTTACTCGTGCATTTAGCTATACAGTGCTATACAGTACTACACTGTCAAATACTGTATATGGGCTTAAAGATGGCATGGAAAGGGTAATTAAAGTCCCCATAGAAATACACTGTACTGTAATACACCCGAACAATGGTATATTGGTAGTAAAACCCCATCTAATGTTTTATAAGGATAGAAAAGTATGTCACTAGCAATTAATCCAATTATGCCAGCACACTTAAAACACATTCGCCGTAAAGCCTTGCATATTGCAATTTACACTGATGGCTCCAAATCTGCTTCTAGGATTGGTAGTACGTACACTCCTCACCATCTATGAAACTATCTACTTTAAATCGTGCCCCCTCGCCATGAACCTTAAGTCTTGTACTACTTGTGCAGTTATCTGGAGGCTACATCCCTGTGGACACTGTTCATCGTTGTGAAGAAGAAGAAGAAGGATTGGTAGTGCTGCAATCTCCCCGGACCATTGCACACAGATGTCTCTCCCACCACAAGCCTCCGTTTATATTGAAGAACTATATGTTATTCAAGCCGCTCTTACCATGGTCTTTCGCTCCCTCCTTCACCGTTTTATCATCTTTGGTGACTCGCGAGGCTATTGGTAGTTATAATCCTCAACATTGGCTAGTTTCACAACTGCAACGTTCACTCCATGATCTAGCCTACATTTAGCTGGACACTGGGTTCAAATTTGTTGGGTTCCTGATCACAGTGGCTTGAAGGGTAATGAACTATATACAGTACTCAGATTGCTGGAGGGAGTTTAAACATGTTCGTCAATATATATGAGTCAAGAGAGACATATAGCTGTGAGCTGAGTTACATATTATTTTTGCCTGAATATAGACAGTAGTTTACGACAGCAGGGAAACAGGTGGGTCCCTATTGTAAACAGATTGATTGGTCTTCCCTGTGCAAATCTTTGAAAAAAAGTCATCTTTCCATTTTCATCGCATTCAAGTACAGTATAAACAAATTATTTAACCTAAATGCCTGTGATAATTCCTTTACTCAGAGGTCTTGTGATATTTTTCCGGTTGATCATACATTGTACGTTAGAGCTTAAGGAGGTGAATTTTCTTCGGTTTAGATTCATTAAACTTATAATTATGTCCTATGGAGTTGATAAAAAAACTCACTGTGCCTCTAGTAGGCTATATCAAACTGTTCAGTGGTTGTATCCAAAGTTTATGTAGTTAATGACATATTCTCCTAGGCTCTTTAATAATTTCACTCAGTATACAGATTAAATATTTATAGCTAATTAGATTTACATATATTCTGTACATATTGTAAAAAATTGTATGCACTGTTTACTATTTCTGATTAAAATTGAAACTGATAGTTTTGTCAAATGGAGTTAGATAAGTTTAAAGCTAAAAGTAATTAGATAATCATAGACATCGGTTGTTTTAGCTGAGTAATATAAGTGATGCTCAGGTTATTTCAAAATGATATAATAATTGATATTATATTGACTCATGTTTTCTACTCTGTTCCATCCTACTTCACTGTCCCATCCGACCCTCCCCGTTCTTCTTCCAATGGTCCCTTTTTTCTTCCCACAATCGCTACTTTCTTCCCACAATCGCTACTTTCTTCCCACAATCGCTACTTTCTTCCCACAATTGCTACTTTCTTCCCACAATTGCTACTTACTTCTCATGGTTCTACTTTGTTCTTCCCACGATCTCTTACTTCTTCCCACGATCCCTTCCTTTTTCCCACGATCCCTTACTTCTTCCCACGATCCCTTCCTTTTTCCCTCGATCCCTTCCTTTTTCCCGCGGTCCCTTCCTTTTTCCCACGGTCCCTTCCTTTTTCCCACGGTCCCTTACTTTTTCCCACGGTCCCTTACTTTTTCCCACGATCCCTTTCTTTTTCCCCACGATCCCTTACTTCTTCCCACGGTCCCTTACTTCTTTCCACGGTCCCTTACTTCTTCCCACGGTCACTTCCTTTTACCCACGGTCACTTCCTTTTTCCCACAATCCCTTACTTCTTCCCACGATCCCTTCCTTTTTCCCACGGTCTCTCTCGTATCACAATCCTCATTTTCAATCTTTTCATTCTGTGGTACTCTTACCTCTCCTTTGATTTATTTTACTTTTCTATTTCTTTCATTTATCTCACCATTTCTTTATTGTCATTCTGTTTTCCCTTTCCTACATTCTCTCTCTCTCTCTCTCTCTCTCTCTCTCTCTCTCTCTCTCTCTCTCTCTCTCTCTCTCTCTCTATCTCTCTCTCTCTCTCTCTCTCTCTCTCTCTCTCTCTCTCTCTCTCTCACCCTTCTCTCTCTCTCTCTCTCTCTCTCTCTCTCTCTCTCTCTCTCTCTCTCTCTCTCTCTCTCTCTCTCTCTCTCTCTCTCTCTCTCTCTCTCTCTCTCTCTTCTCTCTCACTCTCTCTCTCTCTCTCTCTCTCTCTCTCTCTCTCTCTCTCTCTCTCTCTTTTTTTTTCCCCCCCCCTCCCCTCACACTCTTCCCCACCCAACACACCCACAGCGAGAGAAAGAACGAGGATCCCACATCTCGTACATGTTCCGCCTGCCCTTTGCCGCGGGGTCTGTGTTCTCCGCGAGCATGCTGGACACCCTGCTATACCAGGCCTTCGTCAAGGACTACCTCATCACCTTCGTCAGGCTCCTGCTGGGGGTCGACCAGGCGCCGGGATCGGGCTTCTTGACCTCGGTAAGGAAACAAAAATAATTATCGTATATTATATCTTCTGATTTCTTCATTTATGTAAGAATCCAAAAATTGTACATTATATCTTCAGACATCCTCATTTAGGTAAGAATATAAAACAAATTAATACTATATATCTTCAGACTTCCTCATTTATATAAAAACACACAAAATTGAATGCTAGATCTTCAGATTTCCTCATTTATGTTAGATAAAAAAAAAAAAAAGAACACTAGATCTTCAGACCTCTTCATTTAGTGCATGTAAGCAAAATATTAGAATGCTATATCTTCAGACATCACTATTTATATGAAAATATAATTCAATACTATATCTTCAAACTGTCTATTTTATCAAATCAATTTAATAAGTACACTAGCATATCTTCATGTATGTAAGAAAAATACAATAGTATATTTAATAGGGGCCCTCCATCATTGACGACTTCGCCTATTAATAGTAATAGTCTCCATTCAACATCCTGCGCCAGCATTTTGAATAGCCCGCGCGGAAGCATCATGGAGTACTCATCATAAGTGCACGCCTAATTCCCTTATGGAATCGTCATTTTGATTGGGTACCCTACAGAAAAAAACTCCGTAAAAAATAAAAAATAAAATTTAATTTAATATCAGTTATTATACGACTTGCCATATACGTGGATTTCTTATGCTTTGCTTCCCTGACACCAGGCCCCCTAGCGGCCATCTTCGTCCTTCCTTCCACGTCCCTTCCGACAACAGGGCTCGCGCCGTGTCCGCTTCATTCGTCGTTCGCAGAGCTTCTAGTGAGTCCTTACTCATTTGTATACATCTGTGTTGCAGTAACAAGGTTTAGATTAGCTAGCACAGCTGCCAGATTGGTCGGTCCGCAGGAAGAAATGTTAAAATAGGGTACCATTGTAACAGGCGTCTACGAGTCCCGGATGGGTGTACCGCGTGTGTTGTTTATTTTGTGATACGCCTTAGCTGTTGTGTTTACTTAGCTAGAAGGTGACCACTCTACGAGGCATGATACAGACTGTCAATATTGAGGTAGTACATGCCATTTTCTTCTATTATCAGCAAAAACTCTGGTTAACCCTTCCTACCCGGTCTGCCTTAGGTAAGGACAGCTCGAAAGAAGGGCCGCTACCCGGTATGCCTTACCTAAGGTAGCAGCTTAATAGCCTAATTAAGCTTGGTCTGAACGCCGTGCGTATGACGTATGTCAACAACAACAAACCCAAGCGTTGCGTCACCGCACCTCCGAAAACAAGAAGGAGAAGACTCTTCAATGTTATTGTTCTGACGTCAGACGAAATTAGTGTCTGAAAAGCCCCCATATTGGCAACATCTCTGCAATATTGGCTCCACTGAAATCGTCATCACAACTGAACCAGTTGACTTACAGAGCTCTACTCAATGCCAAAATACAGATTGAAAACCGCACTACAATTATAGATGAGTGGGAAAGTTCTAGCAGTGAAAATAAACATAAATACGGTAGCCTAGGCCTAGACGTTTTTCAGCCATTTCGCCCGGGTAGGGGCGACCGTCATTGGGTAAGACAGCCCGGGTAGGAAGGGTTAAGGGTGTCTGCACGTGGTGCTCCACCTTCCAGGGTTCGTGTTTTGCTTAGGCCCCTTGGGTGGCCTCCCTCTGTTTGGTGCGGCTGCTGGTTGCTGGGGCGTCGTCTGCTGGGATGTTCTTCAGTCCTTGTGGTCGGCCTTGTTAGGGGTCTCCAACGTAGGTTTCAGGTAATTTAGTGGTCTAAATTTTCTGTTGTTATTATTACCTATGTATGCCCCTGATTCTGGTTCTTGCATGCGGTCTTGTTCCTTCGGGGTAGGGGAGATGTCCCTTATCATTATTATTATTGTATTTATTTTATGTGTGTGGGACTGCGGTAAAAAGGGGCTGTGCCAACCCCTTTTTTTCCGGCAGTTTTTGTTTGTTCCGGCGGCCCCGTGAGTGGGGCCCAGGTTATTCGTCTTCGACGGGTAGAAACATTCAAAGATCCTGGCGTGGTTTGGCTGAACCACTCTTCCGGCGGAATTGCATTCCGAGTAAGGATATAAACTCGGCTCGCCGAGTTAACTCTCCCGGCCTGACCTAGTGACACGTCAGACGTACCGCCTGCGGCACCCCCAGTCAAGTGTACACGAAGTGATAAGAAGAGTTTTGCAAACTTATTTAGTAGGATCACACCTTAACAAGGTCAGGGGACCTGTGAACTATCACAGGTGAGTTTGTGAAAATCAGCTAGACAAGTCCGGCGGAAGGTTAGCGTAGTGGTGCATTATAGCTAAGTTTCCGGCGGATTAGAGTTAGGATGTTTAATACCTCGCAGGTTATCCTTATGAGCATTGATTCCTGGAAAAAAATTCCAGGTCCCGGCTGCTTCTCCGGCGGAGTTGGCCTTTGATCCCGGCGGAGGGGGGGAACCTCATTACGGCACCATGCCTAGGTTTGAACTTTGCGCTACGCCCTCTTGTTTCCTTTTACCAGTTTTTGCTCATTCCCTTTGCATCAAATGCGTGAAATGTCTGGACCGCTCTAGGGGCGTGTGGTTATCCAAAAAGTGCGCCATTTGTGCTGAATTAAAAACCGCTCTGCTGGCTAAGAAAGACCTGTCTTGTTTAGCGGCCTTGCACGAGGTGAAGGCTGCGTTTAACTTATATGCTAAAGACATAGCCCACAAGGCCCTCCAATGTGACGATGAAGTCCTGTGGGACAAATTAATTATCAAGTCCCCCTTAGTTAAACCAGGACCCTCCAAAGCGGTCAGACCCAAGGTCAAAACTAAAGCTATCAGTAAAGAGTTTGTCAATAGCAGTAGTGAGATCGATGTCACCGAGGTCCCCTTCTCCGACCGTGCCACGCGGCGGAAGTCGAGGTCCAGGTCGAAGTCCCCCAGGACACACGCTCGCCACTCTACCTCAGATTCTTCCCGGTCTCACAAGCGCCGCAGAGAAGAATACGACACCCCGAGCAGCCGGCGTGAGACTCCGCAGCCGCTCCCTCCTACACCTCCCTTGGATACATTTACACATAATTCTGGGGAGTCAGAAATAGGATCTGAATCTTTACCATCTACATCTAGGCAGGAACAGGCTATACGTGAACCTCCTAATGTGACTTTTGCAATACCTAAATTAACGGTAGTTCCCCATGGTGTGAAGGCGGCAGGCCCTAGTAGGGTGCTGGCCGACCAGTTCAGGGGATATCCGCCGGGGGCCCAATTAAGCTCACAGTTGATGCAGGACTCCCTGCCCATGGCGGCAGGGGGTTACTGGCGCCATTCAGACCCATCTCTTAATATCATTCCAGAACGGACTGAGGCCGGCGACATCGACGTGTTGCCGTCGTCAGTGCCCGATTTATCATGGCCCCTGGCAGATAATGAGATAGACTCACACGGGCTAGAATCACAAGAGATCTTAGAGCAGAGTGAGGAGCCGGCGGATGGTTTGTTCTCCCCGGCTCCTCAGCTCTCCCTAGTAATTATTCTGAGGCTAGTTCAAACTCATCTAAAGATACCTCTAGGAAATGGATGACTTCTGATCAGGTAAAAGAGTTATTACACAATGTGATACAACATTATCAAACCCCTGCCTCGTCTCATCCCAAAGTTTCCCTCTCAGCTCAGCCCCCTAACACGTCTGTTTTTAGACCTTTAGAGTCGCCGGCTGTTCCCCCTACTTGTCCAGCTCAGTCGGTAGCAGCTGCCCCAGGCCCCACAGGGCCGGCGGCACTCGCTTTGTCCAACTTTAGGGTGGTGACTGATGTTCAACCCCCTCCCTTAGATAAGGAGCCTCTGAGGAAGGGCCCAATGCCCCTCCTTTATGGCACAGATGGCTCTTGGGTACCTGTAGTGCCAGAGAACCCCCTTATAGCTCAACCTTCAGTATCAGGGGACCCTCCCGTTCCAGGCGAGTGGTCCATTGAAATTAATAAGAACCGTAAATTTCGGGCCAGAGACAAGACAGGGCGGGTATTAGATGTCTTAATTAACCTGTTAAACGCGAAATAGACCTAGGGGCTAGGGTAGTTATTTGTGCATTTCTAGCCTTGGATTCTGACAGAATTTGTTATATTTACAATATAGAGCATTATTTGTTTTCGGTATGCTTTTATTTTACATATATGATGTATATATGAACCTTCAAGGGTGCTAAAATAAGTTGGAAAAGTATTTGGGTGGTGAAAAACGAAGATATTGGCCACCCGGTCATAATCTCAGGTGGGAGAGAGCCACAGGCAACCCTCCCCTCTCGCTGTCTGTGAGTCAACTGAGGCGAGCGGGCGGTGTCTGGGTGTTATATAACTATCTTTTATGCAACCCACTTGTGCTACATTATCGCGGGAGAGAAAAATAACCGATAAATGATGAAAATAAGAGGAAAAATAGGTGATAATTGAGGAGGGGGGGGAGGGGGGAATAAAGTGGGGAATGAGGGGAGGGGGGGGATGAGAAACACATGGATGAGTACTAGAGGGGAATTATCTCACCTAGAGACAAATTCCTTTGTTTTGATAGCCCCTGGGATGTTTTGGAAGGCTTTTTTTATGGTCCTGCTTCCGTGAGGCCTATCGCGTTCGCTATGGTAAGCCTTCCGTGAGGCCTATCGCGCTTGCCGGGTTAAGGGTGTCCCAAGCTCACTTAACCCGGCATATTTTGTGTATTCTGCAGCGCCGGGCCGTTCCTTCTGCCGCTTCTGCACGACTTTTTGCTGACTGGTCGAAGGCTGATGGCATTAATGATGTCAAAGCCTTAAATTCTCTTACGCCGGAGTTGGCTACAACTCCGGCTCTGGACCAAGCTCAGACTCCGGTACTGCAGATGCGGCAGCTGGGAGTAGGCCCTTGGGTTGACTGGGAGATAGAAGCACAGGTATTTGCCAAGACTATCACCACCAAAGCTTCACATCAAATCCCACCGGAGAATCATAATTATTTTTCCCTACCAGTATCCCAAGCAGAAGGGGTGCCCCCAGCCTTACTAACATTTCTGGCAGCCCCCAAAGTGTCATTGCATGCCGTTGATGAGCCTTTCTCTCCCCCACCGACTACTCACTTGGACCGAGATTTTAAGTTACGCAATAAAGCCTACCGGATGTTCTCGCAGTACTTGGTGAGTCATCAAATAGCCGCCTCTCTTGCACGCACGATCTCGGCCATCAATGAACCCCAAATAAGAAAAGCCGTGGAGCTTTCTCGCAGACTTTCACTACAAAACGCCATTCAGTCCATAGGGGACATTAGAATTGCAATTTTGGAGGCGGTTCGGGCTCGCCAAGATCTGAGAGTACATCTGGTAAGAAAGTTGCCGGCGGACATAGGTCGCCGGGTAACCCTCTCCCCGGTTCTGACACCCACCTTGCTTGACACTGAAACGTGGAGTCTAGTTTTTAATATGGTAAGTGGGTGGAAGCAGGTTACCTCCCAAGCTAGGAAGGATCCACCTAAGAAACCCTTTCATAAACCAAAGGGCGGTAGCAAACCATACCAGCCTCACCCTAAACAATCACCTAGAGACCCCAGACCACCTCCTCAGCACGGAGGTAATCAGTACAAACCCAAACAAGGTAAGCACGGGTATAAAGGGAAATCCCCATATAAACACCATCAGGGCACTACAACAGCCAAATCTAGTCAAGCGTCCGATTCCAACCCCCCTCCACCTCCAAAAAACTAGCCACTCACACTCCCCGCATCCCAAGGCCAAGCTCAAAGGCCAAGCTCAAAGGCCCAGGATTGGGGAGTTGCCTTGCAGGACGAACCCCGGCTGCACCTGGGTTCGTTCCGTGCGTTCCGCTCAGCTTGGCCCAAACGTACCTGGGCCGGGAAGACAGTGAGCAAGGGAATCACCTGGCGGTGGCTCCGGCGGCCTCGACTGCGTCAGCCGCAAGAATACTCCCCTGTGTCTCAGGAGGCGGAGGTCATGGTACAAGAAATGATTGCCAAACGGGTCCTTATACAGATAGATCCCCTTCAGCCAGTGTTCACATCAAGACTCTTTTTAGTGCCAAAAAGGGACAGTGGGCAGATGCGACCAGTTCTAGATCTCTCGCATCTGAACACCTTTATAGAGAACTCACCCTTCAGGATGCTGACAGTTCAGCAGCTCAGACTCGCACTTCCGCCGCAAGGTTGGATGTGTTCGATAGATCTCAAAGATGCCTATTGGCATGTCCCTATCAACAAGAGGTTCCAAAAGTTTCTCGCTCTCAGAATCCGACACGAGACTTATGTCTTTCAAAGGATGCCGTTCGGGTTAAACCTAGCACCAAGAGTATTTACCAAACTCGTCCGGCAAGCTCTTTTCCCCCTGTTAGTTCAAGGAATACAGGTGTTTTGGTATCTGTACGATTGGCTAGTAGTGGCGAACTCTGTAGAATTATGTCTAGACCATGTCAACCAGGTGTTAAATCATGTACAAGCCCTAGGGTTCAAGGTGAACTTGGCAAAGTCGCACCTTGTCCCCTCAAGGACGATTCAGTGGTTAGGGCTGATCTGGGATACCGCCGCTCTGACTCTGACTCGGCGGACAACCGCAACAGATTTCGAAGGAAACTGTTCCGGTTCCTCCACAGTCTGGATACGACCAGGAAAACGTGGCATTCCCTGATCGGTTCTATCAACTGGGTACAAATAACTGTCACGTTGGGCCGATTGAAAGCCAAGCGATTAATCATGGAAGGCAACAAAGCCTTCCCTCTCTTGCCGGAGGAGAAATTATGGCCAATTCCTCCATTAATCCATACCTTGCTATTGGCCTGAACCAAGCAAGACGTCCTCTACTCAGTCACGTCATGGGTTTCTCCCCCGCCTACGGTATGGATAGACACGGATGCCTCGGGGTCCCTGGGTTGGGGGTATCAGTCAAGTCTAGGCCACCAAGGGCAAGGCATTTGGGGGACAGACTGACAGTCACATATCAACAAGCAAGAGCTTTTAGTTCCCCTGTTTTTTCTCCAGACTCACGGCACAACATTAAAGAACAAATCAATAGCATTCCGAATGGACAATCAAACCGCAGTTTTTTGCATTCAGAAGCAAGGCTCAGTGAGGTCACAAGAGTTGTTGAGAGTTTCAGATTTTTGTTTTACCCTAGCCGACTCGCTAGGGATTTCCCTACATGCTACCTACTTCCCCGGCGTAGCGAACGTCTGGGCAGACGCTCTATCTCGCCGGCGGAGCACTCTAGTAGAATGGACAATCAAACAGGCTGTCTTCAACAAGATGATTGTAAAGCCGGCCCGTCCACAGATAGACTTGTTTGCGTCAGCAGAGAACCACAGACTGCCACTCTTTTTGACCCGGCACGGGGTAACCCCGGCGGGGGGACCCGATGCATTGCTGGTGGACTGGAACAAGTGGACCTCAATCTATCTGTTTCCGCCACCAGACTCTGTGTTAATGTGCAAAGTCATTCACAAACTGAGGGATTACCGGGGCCAGGTAGCGTTGATCACACCTCTTTGGCTGGCTCAGGTATGGTACCACCAATTGCAACAGTGGTGCAAGAACCCGACATCCCTCCCGGTCTCCGTCTTCCACTTGGAAACAATTGGCAACCTTCGGACCTCGCTCAGTTTTGCCTTGTGGATATTTACTATGCCAAATGGCTAAATCAATTTGGACCAAGTGTCACCCAAAAGCTCATGAATCAATACACACCGTCGACCAGGCGACCATATCAATCACATTGGAAAACCTTTACAACCTGGATTGTTGAGTCAGAGCAAAAGACTGCCTCGGCAGCCTTAATCTTCAAGTATTTAGACTATCTTTTTGAGCAGAAACATTTTTTGGTCATAACGTTAAAAAATCATCTGTCTGCCATTAGGACCCCCGTCCTTGACCTCACCGGCCTGTCTGTTCCGCAGGCGGAGGAGAAGGGTTTTATGAGGGCGTGTTTTAAGCTTCGTCCACCTCCCCGCCAGCTCATGCCAACCTGGTCCCTTGATAAAGCTCTTAGAGTTGCTGCAATCACGCAAATATAATAATGCGCCGGACTTTGATTCAATTTTAAAGAAGCCGTTTTTCTCATGGCACTTGCCACCGGAAACCGGGTCTCTGAGCTGGCGGCGATGAGCAACGAACCAAACTGTCTCAGGTTTGGGAGACTGCACGACAATGTTCAGATCGCGCCGTCTCCTTCCTTTATTGCTAAGAACGAACATTCGGAACATGTTTTTTCTGAATTTTCCGTCCCGGCCTTAAAAAGAGGCCTCATTCATCACATTTTATGTCCTGTGCAAGCCCTCACAAAGTTTATGAGGACTGCGCAGCCTCGCCAACTAGGTGCTTTATGGGTTAACCGACTAGGTAAGCGCATTACAAAACGGAAGTTAGCTTCCTTGCTTGTCGACGTGATCAGGGAAAGCAATCCCGGCGTGATAGGCAGGGCTCACGACATTAGGAAATGGGCAGTGTCCCTCAGATTTTTACATTTTTTTTTTATTGATATTGCTAAAACCCAACTTTGGGCTTCCAATCATACGTTCCTAACACGCTACCTGTCGGTTGCCCTAGATAAACCAAAGCGTACCTGTGTAGCTTTACGGCAACGGGTACAGTAGGTCTTATGATATTGTTTAGTTTTAAAAAGGGGGGGGGGGGGTGCGGAATAGTCCATATTCCCCTGTACCCTTGGAGAATTGTGATAAATCACGAGCTGTGATAGGACGGGTTCTACAGTCCAGGATTAGTTGACTTATTTTTAAATCCTAAGAATTTATCGCATAGTTGCAACTATGTCTGTTTTACCAAAGTGTACAATGATATGAATGTACAATTAAGTTAAGAACAGAATGTATACCTACGGCAGAGTTATCGTTCTATAGGACACAGGTGTGTCACTTTTTTCATGCAGAAGATCGGGTGCACCGATCTAACCATGAGCAAGCAGTATCTTAATGCCACGCACTGCTAGCAAATCTTTTATACCTTTTTATATTTGTATTACATACAATAAATCTGAAGAAAATGTTATCCGGATTTTTTCTTCCCTAAGGTGAGGATATTTTTTACGAATGTCCCGCCTCCAGTCTTGATATTCAGGCGAAGTCGTCAATGATGGAGGGGCCCTATTAAATTATAGGTTTGATTCCCAAAGGGAAGTAGAGAAAACCTAATATTTAGTAGGGCCCCGTAATCATTGACGACTCGGGCCCTCCCAACCATCCCACTTTCCATTCGTTGATTTCTATAAGTTTATTCTTGTTATATCAGTGAAGGACGAAGATGGCCGCTAGGGGGCCTGGTGTCAGGGAAGCAAAGCATAAGAAATCCACGTATATGGCAAGTCATATAATAACAGATATTAAATTTAAAAAAAAAAAAAAAATTACAGTTTTTTTCTGTAGGGTACCCAATCAAAATGACGATTCCATAAGGGAATTAGGCGTGCACTTATGGTGAGTACTCCATGATGCTTCCGCGCGGGCTATTCAAAATGCTGGCGCAGGATGTTGAATGGAGACTATTACTATTAATAGGCGAAGTCGTCAATGATTACGGGGCCCTACTAAATATTAGGTTTTCTCTACTTCCCTTTGAGAATCAAACCTATAATACAGTAGTTAGACTTCCTATTTTTATTAAAGTCTTTTGGTTATAAGTCACTATCCTATCAGGGTTACAGCATAACCTTTCTTTATTCTGTGATACAAAGGTTTCATTGGGATTAAGTGCTGATTATGTACAGTATGTATTTTATTTTATTTTATCATAATTGATATTGATGTAATAACATATTGAAAATTTATAGTAAACTAATTGGTGTTTATGAATGAAGTGCCACCATCTCCAAACTGGCCACCACATTTTGACTGCTGTGTCATACCATTAGTATTTTAAATACTAATATATGAGGAATATTCCGGCTACTGTTGTTGTCGTTTTTTATACCAACAGTGAAAATCCATCCCTGTGTTTACAACTTGTGGGTAAATACAGTAAATTCAGCTCTACTTTAAGCCGGTATCACACGAGAAATTTTATAGTCAATATTCTATGATAAACAAAATTTCTGGCAACATTTCTGGAATATTTTGTACTGGAATCGGAAACTAGACTGATAGTAGTTGAATTTAGGTCAAAGAAAAATATTAAATGTTTACCTCATAAGCTGCCAGACCAGTGTTGAGGATAAATGTTGAGTGAAAAAGTGCTTGTGTGATACCAGCTTCTTGTTTTCTCAGAATACATAACTGCGTTACATGTACATTCTTAATTCAGGCACTCAAATTTTACTGCCATATTCCATAACACGTGAAATAACAGAACTTATGTAGGAGACTGCACACAGGAACCCAGTCATTATTGTATGCGAACTGAACTGGTATAGGTATTACTTGGAGGTTTTTCAAATTTATTCAGAGTGAAATATTATTAAGTGTTGTTGCAGTGTGAGCTGGATCTGTCAGAGTGAGGGTTGGTGTCCTCTACTTCCCAGTCATTTCTGACTTTACCTTTTTCATCATTCTTATTTCTAACTTTTTCCTGTGAGTGGTGAAGGCAATGGGGCCGTAATGGTGTGCCCCATGGTTCCCTACTGTCTTACTCTCACAGCCCACTGGCACAAATTAAGTCGGTCTTTCTCTGGCGTAGGGATGCGGCGACCCCACCGCTCGCCACTTTGGTTGTGCAATCAGCTTCAGGAGCAGTGGACCACTGGTTCCTATCTTCAGAAAATTCCTGTGTTTGGTATGCTTCCAGCCAGGGCCCCACTGGGGTAAATAAAATAGCAAAACAGTGGTGGAACTGCCATCCGGGTGAGGGACTGCTCTGGGTCTGCTCCTTCGGTGTTAAGGGCCATATAGGTTAATCCACATAGTGGAAATGGCACTGTGGAGTGGGTCAGTGGAGGCATGTCTGGGAGCCTGGAGGCAGTTTCTGCCATGGCCATCCCTTTTGGGGCGCTTCCTCTGAAACCGAGGCGTCAGATTGATGATGATGATACATACATATTGTACATACATACAGGTTTAAAGACCGCAACCATCCAAAGTGAATGTGGCTTCCATGGTACAATCACAGTAATGCACACAGTGCATAGCAATCATAACACAGTGGCTACAGTCTTTACTGTAGCACAGTACAACAAAGTCTTGCCACAATAATGCCCCATCATGTTATCACTGTGGCTGATGTTGGTATAGCGCTAACAGTGTCTCAGCAGAACTCAATAAAGTCCCCCTGAAGCACTTGCACCTGGCGAAATCGCACCACACCAGCCTAAACAGTGCTACAATAAGGCAGTAACAAGAAATCACCGTAACTGCTACAGAGGCTGACTGCACCACCGAAGTGCCGGGCGGTGGGGTAGCTGCATCCCTACGCGGTGGGGTAGCTGCATCCTTACGCCAGAGAGAAAGGCCGACTTGTGCCAGTGGGCTGTGAGAGTAAGACACTAGGGAACCTTGGGGCACACCATTATAGCCCCACTACCTTCACCACTCTCAGGAAGAAAGATAGAAGTAAGAATGATGATAAAGGTAAAGTCAGAACTAGCTATGGGAAGTAGAGGACACCAACCCTCACTCTGATAGATCCAGCCCACCACTATGATGATGTTGTTGTGTTCTTTCTTCTGTCATCTTTCTCCTAGGTATTCAGAGTTAACTGCTTATTGTAATTAAGGACGTGAGACTGAAATCATGCATCTTATGGATCATTCAGTTTTTAATTTATATGTATGTACATTATATATATACCGGTATGTAAAGTATGTACAGTATAGTGTATTCACTATAATTAGGCCAGAAATCTCAACTCTAACCTGTTGTAACTCAGGGAGGGCTGCAGCAAACAATCTGTAATTTTTTACACATATTAACTGGTGAACTCATGCCAAATGGTAAAATAACCGCTCAACCCCTGCAGCACGATGAGGTAGTTTTCATCATATTCTAGTTACGATTAGACAATTTTCTTTAGTGTATAATTTACCTTTAGGACAGAAGTAAATACGATCTCAATAAACCCTCTGAATAAAATGGATACAGTACTTCTTAAATGGTGCATAATCGTCTAATATCCGCCATAATAAAAAGTTAAAGAGTTGCCATCGTGCTGAAGGGGTTAATAAATTACTGAAGTTGGGGTTGGTATTTCTAGCCTAATTAGAATGAACATAATGTTTTTATATACAGTGTATTTACCTAATTGTAGTTTACAGGAGTTGAGCTAAGCTTGTGTTGTCCCGTCTCTCAGTCTACTTTCATCTGTATAATACTGTATAATACGTATGTACACTCGCAGAAAAAACAATCTTTACACTAACGCTCTAAACATTCTGGAAGTGGGTCAAAATCTTGTGATAAGACAGATGTATATTTCACTCGATTCATTCTGTTCACACTCTATGCAGCTCAACAGAGTAAATATTGTTATTTCCGTGAGTGTACATATAATACTGTATTTCCTTCATTTAACTCCTCAGATGAAGATCGGGAAGCAGGACCTGTGGATCCGGACGTACGGTCGGTTGTACCAGAAACTGTGTTCCACCACCTGCGAGATCCCCATCGGCATCTACCGCACCATCGACACCAGTAACATGGAACCGGGGAATAACGTAAGACCACCTTTTTAATGGCATTCGCTGGCTTATTTTATACTTCATTAACTTTTGTCTCACCTCCTCATCCTCCTTCTTCTCCATGGTCCGCCACTCAACACTTTTTTTTTTTTTCAATAGTAATATTGAGATTAATGGCAAACAGTTTGATCGCTTTCAACTACCGATTTTTTTTTCTTCGTACCTGTACTTGCCTACAGTTTTTTGCTTTTACTAACTATTTTTTTTAACAGCAATAATTTAATCATTGTACTGTATATGCTCTATGGTATACAAAGCTTACGGAAGAGTAGTTAAGGGGGTAGTACTCGCTTTTTATGGACCCCCTTCTCCCTCATGTTTAGCATATTAGTTTTAAGGTCTTAAGACGTTCGTTCCGTTAGTTTGGTGATTTTGAGACATTTCGCCTCATTTTTTTTTCAATAATAAGACCTTTCGTGCCCTTTAGGTGTTGATATTTTCCTGATGAGCGATAGCAAGCCTCTAATTTTAGAAGGAACCGGCCTTCGGCCGGAACATTTTTCTACCGAAAAATTTACAAATTTATCTTGAAAGGGGGTCTAGGGTTTTTTTTTTCTAAGCTTGATTGAGGTCTAGCGAGGAAACTTAAAAATAAACGAATAAATAAATATATAGCCCCCAAAACAAGCACTACTCCCTTAAGTTTTACAATGTTTCCAGAAGTATATATTTGGAAAGTGTTGGGTAGGTAATTTATTCTCTCCTCTTGGTGTTGGTGTGGCCTGGTCAGCTTAATTAACAGAGCTCTCCCACCCACACTGCGCAGAAATCAGAAACTAGTCAAGCTTTTAATGGACAAAATGTTACACCAAATCTATGTATACAGTCACGATCAAAAGTCATGTACCACTTTCATAATTTAAACTCTTTTTATCTTTGTAGGTGTAAGTGAATTCATATTTTTTCACCAACCAACTTTACTTCTAAACTCAATTAATGAAATCAACAACTACATGTGGCACTCCAAGGACTCAAACCTAGGATACTCACACCGAAATTCCGCGCATTTATGCATTACGCTATCAATCCGGAACAGACGTAAACAAAGGATTGTGCAGTGGATACAGTATTTTTGCATTAAACCAGTAGAGGAAAATATTTGTACAGTTATGAAGGTGGGACCCCGCTTTTGTCTAAGGTTGTACGCATGTTAGTCCAATTAGACTACAAAATTGAGTTCAACGAAGGTGGGCAATTGGTAGGCCTACGTACTCTTAAAGTACCAGAGGAAGTAGTACCGGAACAAGTACAGTACAGTACTGGTAAAAAAAAAGTACTGTACTATCGTTAGCGGTACCAATTTAAAAAATTACTGCAGTACTTGCTGGCGATACTTTTTTGTTTATTAATTAACTTTTAGCCTTGACCCTACCCAATCAAAAATATCAGTACAATAATAGTTGTAACTTGAAGTTAAAGGGTTGCTATACATTTTTAAAAGTACAGTATTACATCTAATTCAATCAAACTTGAAGCTTGTCGCTCATATATTTAATTATTTATATTTATCAAATCCCATTTCATTTGATAGAATCTCTTTATGTCAATGTTGTCTTCACCAAAGAGAGTCCAAACATCAATTACTGTATTTCTGTTCAATATTAAGGGAGATAGGGAGTCATGAGAACATGTACATTGGCCACACTTGGGGGGAATAATACAGGTCTCCCTCGATTTACGATTGGGTTACGTTCCTGAAGACCCGATCTTAAATAGAAAAATTGTCTAGCGAACCCTAAAATTAATGGGGTAAATGGGGATGTGTTCTGGGACCAGCCAAAACCCAAACCCAAACACCTAAACAAAAATATAATAATATGGTAAATTGGGGCATCGGATAGTGAGGGAGACCTGTAATGAAATATGGGATACGATTGTCTGTATATCGTATATTCGGCGCCTATGAAAAATTGTATATCGGTTATCCAATGTATTTATAGTTTTTAGATGACTAAATATTTCGATTAATCCCGATACAGTACTTGAAAATTCAAAATTGTCTTTAATTTTTATACATGTATACCAGACTGTACCGCTTACCGCTACTGCTAAGAAACAACTCCAAAAGTACAGGTGATACCTCTAGCGGTAGAGCTCCAAAAAAATAATGGCGGTACCGTTAATGGTGAATATAAATACCAAATGGTGTTTATATTTATTCTGTCAACTTTCTAAGTTATTTCAACACCGTTAATGGTACATACTATATAATTACCGGCGGTAGTTTCGCCGGTATTTTTACCGCTGGTACTGCCCACCTTCAGAGTTTAAAAATATACAATTTATACTAATCAGCAAACTAGGTACTTTGTCCAAACTATAACCAATTCGATTCTTGTCAAAATCCACAAAATACTTCATATTAAAAATCTGAAACTCGATGCCAATGCAAACTAGTTAAGCAGTTGAGTTAATTACGAAGCTTGACTAAATTTTGCTTTCTGTATGTCAGTGACGCTTGAACGCTGCCGGCCCAGTTGGCTGAGATGACGCCCGGTAATTCTATAGACGAGATACAGGTGTTCCTTATTATTTATCCCTTTCTGTATCATCGACGTCGGATATATTTTCTTCTAGCTATATTTAGACGATTATATGCAGCTTAGGAAGGATCTGTGGTAGTTAAAAGGGTTGATTTAGTTACTACAAAGCCTTATAATTGCTAGACATGCTTTCTAAACTGAATAACATCGATTAGTATTGTAGTAGCCAAAATAAAATAAAAGGTTGTCGAGGGTACAGAAGGGGTTAATTAACCCTTCAGGTTTACCAGAACCCAAATTTACTAATTCCTTGAATGTAACGATAGTGCGTTATGACTTGTGTGCAATTCTTGGGAAACAGATCAACTTGCTCATATAGGGATGTACACCCTATGTGGTGGATTGTGTTCTTTTATTTCATGATTTTATTTTGCTAGCTAAAGTGTCATTTCCATATAGCGATTTTGATTAGTTCTTTTGCCTTTATATTGTCTTTGTCCCAGTTTTGGTTTGTTTATTTGCAAGTTTTACAATTTAATATTCTGGCTCATTCTAGATGATTAGATTTAGCTTAGCAAGAAATTGAACGGGTTAATGGAATAGTTTCTTACCCCTTGGATTCCTAGAGATCCTTCCTAGGCTGTATAAATTTGCCTCATACTAACCAGAATATAATATGAAATAGCGTCCTGGTTACTCAGGTTTGATGATCTACCTAGATCTTGACACTTATTTATCTATTTAGCTTTTTTTTTTATTAATTGGGTTTAATAATTGTTATTTATTGTAATAGTAAATTGGCATAATCATCATTTGCTTTCATTGATTGGTAATTACTAATATTATGCAAAATACTTTACTTTGATTATCGTTTTCTTTTACAACAGTATGAAAGTATGATTAATTAAGGCAGAAATAATAGTGACAATTATATACATTCCTCCGTATTGAAATGCTAAGTAAATTATAGGTTTGACTCCTGTAAGGAGATTAGGAAAACCTAATATTTAGTAGTGGCCCCGTAATCATTGACGAACATGCCTATTACATAAGGCATCCTCTTCAAACACTAATCCGCCGTAGTTTGAATATACCGCGCAGAGCATTTAAAAACTGAGGAGCCTTCATCATGAGCGCACGCGACCTCACTCATGGCTTCAGTCATTATGAATTGGGTTCTCACTACGAAAAAACTTCGTAAAAAATAAAAACAAAAAGAAAATAAGAATAACTATCCAATAAGCTTTCCATCATATCGTGGATGTACTTGTGTGGATTTCTGACCAGACGCTGATTCAGGCGTCATTCCTCCTTCACTGACATATCAAGTAAACCAAAATCCTTAATACATCAACGAATGGAATGGGGACGGTCGGGAGGGCCCCAGTCGTCAATGATTACGGGGCCACTACTAAATATTAGGTTTTCCTAATCTCCTTACAGGAGTCAAACCTATAATTTATTAGTGGCCCCTCCATCATTGACGAACATGCCTGATATCTAAGACTGGAGGGGGACATTCGTAATCATATCATAACTCTAGAAAAGCAGATAATAAAAACAACCACATAGTATTCTTACTTTTGAAAAATGTATTTAATACGGCGTAGGCCGGAAATATACAAGAAAAAGGGGGTTCAGGCAGGTGCGTGCTTCAAAGAAGCCTGCCTGACAAAAATAGGTAACCCTGAAGATTCTGAACACAGATCTGTAGTTACAAAAGGCACCCCACTCAACGAGTGGTGACAAATAATAAGTTATAAGTTTATATGTGCACATCATAAACCCCAAAATACATGTGGAGATCAATTGCTAATGAACTCCATTGAACTAATGTTACATTGCTTTCGCAGCTAAAACTACTATAACAACACCGTTGTTTTGTACTAAACTTTGTACTAGCACAAATTCTCTCAGAGAAATTTTCATATCACATTTCAACCTTAAATTGTATCACAGTTCTCATACTCCGGCGGGGTCTAGGGTGTCCTATGTCAACTGACTGCACCCCCCCCCCCCCCCTTTCCTTGAAAATAAACATAAGTGACTGCAGGGCCACCTAGACCCTCTGCCTTAAAGCTATACATGGTAAGGAAGGTTTGTCTAGAGCAACTGACAAGTATCTAGAGAGAAACGTATGATTAGACGCCCACAACTGTGTGGACGCAATATCTTCAACTGAAAAGTTTTTCAGGAAACGTAAAGAGGCCGCCCACTTGCGTAAATCGTGGGCCCTACCCACAACGCCGGGATTACTCTCTTTAATGACTTCTACTAGAAGAGAGGCTAATCGCCGTTTAAGTAAGCGTTTACCCGTACTCGCTACCCAGGGGGTTATGAGGAGCTATTCTTAAATATTTGGTTAGAGCTTGCACTGGACATAAATTATGATGCACCTTTCCCCTTTTTAACGCCGGCACCGTGAATTCAGAAAACACGTGTGCACTATGCTCATTCTTGGCTACAAACGCCGCGGAGGGTGCAATGGAAATTGAATCATTAAGTCTACCAAACCTAAGACAATTAGGTGTGTTGCTCATCGCCGCCAGCTCAGACACTCTGTTTCCGGTGGCCAAAGCCAAAAGGAAAACTGCCTTCTTTAAGATTAAAGCAAAGTCTGCAGTATTTTGATACAGACGAAAATGAAGTAAAGACAAAGCTTTGTCCAGAGACCAAGTAGGCATGAGCTGACGGGGAGGTGGGCGGAGTTTAAAACACGCTCTCATAAATCCTGTTTCCTCCGCCACCGGTATGGATAGACCTGTAAGGTCGAAAAAGGGCACTCTAATCGCAGTTAAGTGATTCTTCAGAGTAACCACAGATAAACGTTTCTGCTCAAACAGATAGTTCAAGTAATTAAAAACCAATGCCACTGAGGGTACAGTTTGTTCCGTTCTAACAATCCAAGAAGTAAAAGCTTTCCAGGAGATTGATATTGTCGCTTAGTAGACTGAGTATATTGATTGAGCAATTTATTGGTCACATCCCTACCGTATGGTGCTAGCCACTTGGCCTCCTGAATGTCCATAATGCAAAAGTCAGCGAGGTCTCTAGGTTGCCAATCGTGTCTAAGTGGAAGTACCTGACCGGGAGCGATACCGGGTCCGGGCACCACATTATTAACTGCTGGCACCACACCTGCGCCGGCCACAGGGGCGCGATTAGCGAGACTAAGCCTCGATAAACTCGTAGTTTGTTCACTACGTGGCACATTAGTGACGCATCTGGCGGTGGAAACAGATAGATGGAGCTCCATCTGTTCCAGTCTGTCACTAGGGCGTCTGGCCCCCCTGCCGGCGTTATCGTCCGGCGGGTGAGGTATAGAGGGAGCTTGTGAGTCTCCTCGGACGCAAAAAGATCCACTTGTGGATGGGAGAGCTCCGCAATCATTAGGTCGAAAATGGGTTGCTTGAGCTCCCATTCTACTGTCGTGCTCTGTCTCCGGGACAGAGCGTCTGCCCAGACGTTCGCTACGCCTGGGAGATAAGATGCGTGAAGATAAATATCTAGACTGGTGGCTAGAACAAAAATCTCTTCCGACACGAGTAGCAACTTCCTTGACCTCGTTGACCCTTGTTTCTGAATACAGTGAACTGCATTCAGATTGTCCATTCTGAAGGCCACTGACTTGCCCCGTAACGCCGGGCCGTGAGCCTGAAGGAAATACAATGGGACTAGTAACTCTTTGACATTTATGTGAGCGATTTCTAAGTGGGACCAAAGTCCCTGACCCTGGTGCCCCTGATTTGACTGAAATCCCCACCCTATGGTGCCTGACGCATCCGTGTCTACCCATACCGTTGGAGGAGGAGAGGTCCATGACATGATTGAGTGCAATGTTTCCCTCTTCGCCCAGACCGCTAGTAAGGTGTGGATTAATTTTGGTATGGGCCATAATTTTCCCGCCGGTAAGAGTGGGAAATATTTGTTGCCCTCCAATATTAATCGTTTTACTTTCAACCGGCCCAACTTGACAGTTAGCTGAATCCAGTTGAGAGAGCCGACCAGAGACTCCCAGACTCTTCGTGTCGTAGTCAGACTGTGAAGAAACCTGAACAGTTTCCTGCGAAACCTGTTGCGATTGTCCACACTCTGACTCAGAGTGAGAGCGGCGGTGTCCCAGACCAGCCCTATCCACTGAATTACTCTTGAGGGAACAAGGTTTGACTTTACCAGATTTACCTTGAAGCCTAGAGTTTTGACATGATTTAAAATGATATTGACATGTTTTATGCATAATTGTTGTGTCTCTGCCACCACCAGCCAGTCGTCTAGATACCACAACACTCTGATTCCCTGTTTTAACAATGGCATCAGGGCTTGCCTGACTAGTTTTGTGAATAATCGAGGTGCTAGGTTCAAACCGAACGGCATCCTCTGAAAAACAAAATTTTGGTGCCTGATCCTCAAGGCCAGAAACCTTTGAAATCTTTTGTTGACCGACACGTGCCAATAGGCGTCTGTCAGGTCTAGGGAACACATCCAGCCACCCGGCGGAAGTGTTAGCCTGATTTGATGAACTGTTAACATTCTGAAAGACTCGTTGTAAATGTGAAGATTCAGATACGACCGGCCTCATCTGAACACTGTCCCGTTTGGGAACCAAAAACAGTTTTGACGTGAATACAGGGTAATCTGGGGGTACGGGATGATGACATTCTTGGCAATCATCTCCTGGACCAGCAGCTCCACCTCTAATGAAACACAATTTGCCGTTGTCGGCTGACGTAAGCGAGGTCGCCGGAGCCACTGCCAAGTGATGCCTTTGCGTGCCACCATCCGTGCCCAGGTTTTTAACGGCCATGCTTGGTGACACGTTCGGAACGACCCAGTTAGCAGACAAGGGTTCGCCGGCTGTACTTCCCTCGGTTCCTCCGGCTCTAAGGTAGGCACTGGGAGTGAGAAAGACTTTAGTTTTTTGATGGTGGTTTTGGTGGTGTTGGCCGCTTCGCCGGCTGGCTGGTGTGGGCCGAAGACTGGCCCTGACCCGGCTTATACTGGCCGCGTCCCCTCTGTCCTGAAAACCCTCTCTGTCTATGCCTGAACTGACCCAGGGGGGATTGGGAGGACTTAGGCGGAAGAAGAAACGGCTTAGAACCCCCTGGCTGAGCTTTAGTAGGAGGCTTAGGTTTGGGGAAGTTAAATGCGGGTTTCTTAGCCTGTGCGGGACTGTGCTTCACGGCCTGTGCCATGTTAAACACTGTTCGCCATACATCAGGGGACATTAAAGAAGGTGTAAGTACTGGGGACATAACCACCTGGTTAGCAATGCGATCAGGCAGCTTGCGAACTAATGACATTCTAAGATCCTGTCGTGCTCGCACCGCCTCAAGTAAGGCTGTGCGTATGTCACCTAAGGATTGAATTGACGACTGAAGAATCAGACGCCGGGATAATTCAACTGATCTTCGAGCATCCGCGTCTGCGATTGCCTGAGTAGACCTGAGTAAAGACTTAGCCACCTGTTGAGAAACTATGTACTGTGAAAACAGGCGGAAAGCTTTTCCCCTAAGCCTAAATTCTCTGTCTAGGTGAGAAGGGGTAGGGGTAATGAATGGTCCGTTTAGTTCACAAAGATTAATCTTAGGGGCAGCTAAAAAGGAAAATAAAGCTGACGGAACTCCGCCGGCAGAACCTACCGGCATTGAGAACCATGAATGTGTATCCTGAGGGATCTGGTGGGAAGATTTAGAAGTGAAAGTGGTTGCAAAGTTCTGAGCCTCTACCTCCCAATCCACCCAAGGTCCTGGTCCTAACTGTCCCACCTTCAACACTGGATTAGCTGTCTCGTCTGTGACGGTCTGTAAATCTAGTTCAGGAGTAATAGCCAACAGAGCCTTAATATCATTAAACCCATCCAGCTTAGACCAGTCTGAAAAAAGTTTTGAAGCTGAGGCAGGGGGTAAAGCAGGCTTAGATGCATAAACAAAATAATCCTGATAATAACTAGGTATAGCCTTGATATTTACATCCAAAACATTACCCAAGGCATCCAATGCCCTTAATTTCTTAGACTTATTTCCCTGGATAAACCACTCACGTGGTACCGGGAGTTCCCCTGACAAGGTAGGCTGGGCAAGCTCTGGCTTAGAGGGGTTCAAAGGGACCCATGACTCGTCTGGCCCATAAAGCAGGGGCATAGCTACCTTTCTAAGAGGCGCTTTGTCTAGAGGGGGTGGATTAACATCCGTAATGACCCTGACATTTGACGTAGTGAATGCCGCCGTAGCTGGCTTAGAGCTCCCTGCCGGTGACAGAGTAGGAGGGTTAGGAATCTTAGATAAATCGATTGACGTTATCAGAGGCCGTACCGCAGAACCTGTCAAGGGAGCCCCCAAGTCCATTGTGGGGTTTTCTCGTTGTTGATTAAAGAATTTTGATAGAGCATGAGTAAGTAACCCATCAATTTCTTGTGCTGTAACAAACTGGTTAGGTGCAGAACTTTCAGGTGAATTAGTATTATCATGGGCGGCGTCCAGGCCTGAGCCTGACCCTTGTCCTTCCCTATCTGAAATTAATGACACTTCATCTTGTCCCTCCCGATCCTCCTGAGAAGACCCCGCCGAGGCAGGGGCACCTTGTTTCCAAGATAAATCAGGGATAGAGGATGGGGTCGCCGCGTCCCTGTGGACATCGGCTACTGTGTGACTCGTATGAGTCGGACGTGGATGGACAGACCCTGGCTGAGCAAAACGCCAAACACCGAGGCTCTGGCCTACGCTCTCTTGAGAGTCTGAAACATTCTCAATTATTGAATATCCTGAACTCTCCATTTCTAGGGTTAAAATATCAATAGGTAAATCTTGTTTAGGGACAGGCGCTTCACTATACTCTGAGGCTGTAACAGAAACATTGTCAGGTGTAGAGGTACGATGAGATGCACTAGACTTAGAAGAATGTCGAGAGGACTTCTTATGGGAATCCTTTTTGGAGGATTTGTGGCTACGGTGTGACCGCGAACTGGACCTAGGTTTGGAAGAATCACCACCATGGTCCCTGGGGGAAGCTTCAGTCTTGCACTTCTTACTAGCCGGGGAAGAGGCCCGACTTGAAGACCGTTGTCTGAGGGGAGACCTTGACCTCGATCTCGCCTGCGACGAGGAGGTGGCTGCCGGAGGAGTAGGCTCTCTCGGGCGTTTAAACGTCTCCACAGACGATACAGAAACCTGGCTAGTCTCTGTCGGCTTAAAACCCCTTACTCTAGAGGTACGTTTAGGGGGAGGGTGCTCTGACAGCAACTTATCCCAAAGTGGGACGTTGTCACATTGAAGTGACTTATGTGCGACAATGGTAGTGTAGGCCGACATTTGTTGTCTGACCTCTCTCAACGCTACCGCCGCGGTCTTGTCATTGTCACACAGGACTTTATTGGTTAATTGGGAGCAAAAAGAACAATTACGTGTAACCCAGAGACCCCTTGAACGGTCTAGACATCTAACACACCTTATGCAAAGGGTATGTGCAAAAATTGGGATACCCGCGCAAGTAGGGGTAATGCACAGGGCAAAAACTGGGGTGACATTAGCCATGACAGAGACTGGTGAGAGGAACTACCGCCGGGTCTGTATTGGTCCGCCGGAGCTCAGCTCTGGAAAAATAAAGAAAATTTCCAGGAATTAATGCTCATAAGGTTAACCCAAGTGTTCGCATACAAGTGTTAATAACCCGCCGGGTAACGGGATGCAAAGACACAGCTAACACATCTCGCCACGCGGCTGGGTATAAAGAGGCTAAACAAGTCTTCTTAGCTAAGAACATGAAGAATACCCTCTGATATAATGGTCCAGTATGGCACTAATAGTCTGTAGGAGGTGGTGACTGTCTCAAGATTCAATTGTGTAACAAAGCCCCCCCTCATAAAGACGCCGGCCCTTGAAATATTTTAGTAAAATAGCCCAGGGCAGGAATATACGAGATCTGATTTTTAAACGAATTGTCCCAAACGATCGTCGTAAAAATAGAAGGCGGCGATACTGAAAGTATCACCCAATTAAGGTTAATCGAAATTGAATTTGTTTATAAATTCCTTAGTTCCTATACTTAGGGACACCCGCCGGGTGTGGAAATCGATTTGGTTAAACCTCACTGATCCTTCAAATGCCGTAAGAGTAAAGGCGGCGATACACAGAGTATCACTCACATGGATTGGTTAACTATAAGAGACCTAAGTCGTTTTATCCCACCCTGCTAAGGTGCACCCGCCGGGTGAGAAGTCTAAAAGTTAACCCCACAAGTTCCTGACCCCACTACTTTGTAAAAGATCGCCGGGGAGGAACGCCTAAACAACAGCTAGGTTTTCCCCGTGGTTTGTCGTAAACCAGGTAGAAAAACCTATAAAAAACGAGTGTTCTCACGAACGTCGTTTCTTTATATATAACTAAATATATATGTAAGGATGGGTACAGCCATCCCGCCGGGAATATAAAGGAGGCCTGAAACCAGGCACCCACAGATACGCAGTCCTGGAGAGCCACAGACACCTCCCCTCGCCGGGGAACCAGCCAGTGTTAACAACCACGTGTGGCCTAACACTGCTCATCGGTCAGGTTTTTTCACGGTGAAACCGAGAAAAAACCCGCCGGAAGGCAAACCCCACCCTGAACAGACACCATCTGAACAATACGACACGAGGAGAGACACGCACGACTAACCAAGGTCACAACATAATCCGTGGAATTAGCCAATACACAACTAAACCAGGAAACAAATATAGTCCGAGGAATTAGCCAATACACAACTAAAACCCGGATACACATGACACAGTAGGGCATATTTATAAAATAAATAATAACACTAGACATGTGGCAAAGCTACGAGCGGCTGGCTAGGCCTAGGTAGACGGCATGAAAATAGTTGAAATATAAACACACACTGGAATATCACAACAGGAACCACCGCCAACACACCACCGAAGCGATAACTTCCCAACCCCGGGAAGCCTGACACGGACCCAGAAAAAACTTCACTAAGTGAAGAAAAATACGCTGGGAACGTCAGCAAACACACAGCTTACCTCATCAGAAGGATAAAAGGCAGCAATAATTAACGCGTAATGAAAGCCGCCTGCATCACCAACTAAACCAAACTGTGAAAAGTTCACGTGTCCACAACAGGACCACGAGGGTACATCCGAAATAGATGCCCCATACATACGACCCAAAATACATTGCACTGCGGGCAACCAGCCCAGGACACTCCTGCTACGCCTATCCTAACCTTACTCGATACATCCCAGAGTAAACAAATGAGAAAAAACTCACTAGGGACGCCACGAATGCGGAACCAGCGGAGCCTGAAAGGAACGTCCGGGCAGGCTGAGCGCAGAGCAAAGAAGGAGGAATGACGCCTGAATCAGCGTCTGGTCAGAAATCCACACAAGTACATCCACGATATGATGGAAAGCTTATTGGATAGTTATTCTTATTTTCTTTTTGTTTTTATTTTTTACGAAGTTTTTTCGTAGTGAGAACCCAATTCATAATGACTGAAGCCATGAGTGAGGTCGCGTGCGCTCATGATGAAGGCTCCTCAGTTTTTAAATGCTCTGCGCGGTAGATTCAAACTACGGCGGATTAGTGTTTGAAGAGGATGCCTTATGTAATAGGCATGTTCGTCAATGATGGAGGGGCCACTAATAAATACACCCTTAGAAGATTCGATGGCACATTTCTTTTCTGTTTTCTGGCTATTATTTGACGATTTTATACGTATTAGGAAGGTATTATGGAAGTCAGAGAGTTACAGATTCTTCCTAGATTGTATAAAATCATCTAATGATAGCCAGAATAAACTGTCAACATGCATCATAATCTTCAAAGGGTTAAGTGAGGGTTGCAACTTCTGAACTACATGTTTAGCCCCATTTGTTTTGAGATTTTAAGACATTTGCTCTATTAGGTTGGCGGTTTCAAGACCCGTACCATTTAGGTGTAGATTTTTTTCCTGGTAAGCAATAGCGAGCCTGCAAGTTAAGAGGATTCAGCCTTTGCATGGGGCATTTTTCTACTGAAAAATGCACAAATTATAAATATAATTGATATAATTAATAGATTATAAGTGGGTATAAATGGTTTCCGGTGTAGCCTATTGGTTCCCCGACCACTCAACCAGTAGACCGTCCCAACCAGTAGATCTCAACCGGGGCCAATTGACCACTTGTGAGTTTCATGCTATAAGGAAGTTGGAGCCGTCAACATCGTTATTAACCCTCTCACGACCATATGACGCAGAGGTTGCCAGATTAGCAATACTAAATAGAGTTCTCTCACTCTTATAATTACCTCTCCCAAATTAGTTTTCTGCCCACAGCTAACTCAAAGACAACTGCAAAGGTTGAAGTAACTAAACTAAAGGTTTCTTAATACCCCTGATGGTAACAAAGGCTTTAAAGTATCCCTAATACTGTAGGCTCAAAATTGCGTCAAGAATGTGAGAGGGTTAAACAGAAATGCAATAATTATGTAGGATTCTGATGGATACAAAGTATGTTGAATTGAGTTTTATGTATGTATAATTGAACTGCAACCGTATTTTAGCTAACAATTCTGCTAAATATCAATGTCAAAACTCCAACTTCCTTATAGCCTGAAACTCGCAAATTGTCAATTCACAGAGTGTGAGGTGAAGTTGAATGGTCAGGCTATGGAGATTGTCAGCTCTTTTAAGTATCTGGGCAGTGTGTTGAGTAAAGATGGGACTATGGATGAAGAAGTGCGGGAGAGGGTGTAACAGGGGAAGAGGGTTGTAGGAATGTTGAAAGCAGTAACAAGAAATAGAGTGGTCAGTATGGAAGTGAAGAAGTCCTTGCATGACAGTGTGGTAATCCCGACACTAACTTACGGAAGCGAAGCATGGACGTTCGGGAAGAGACTCAGACCAAGAGTGAGAGCGGTGGAAATGAGTTACTTGAGAAGTGCGTGCGCAGTTACATGGAGGGATAGACAGACGAATGAGGAAGTAAGAAGGAGGTGTGGTGTGGAGGTAGATGTGCTGGAAAGTGTGAAAAGGAACAACTTGAGATGGTTCGGCCATATGGAACGTATGGAAAGTGAGAGATTGACTAAGAGGGTGTACGAGAGCGATGTGGAAGGACAGAGAGGGAGAGGTGCACCGAGGGAGAGGTGGAAGGATGGAGTAAGGAAGTATATGAATGAAGGCGGTGCTGGTTGGGAGGAGGGGCATCGACTGACAGGGGACAGAGGTGCATGGGGGTGGTTCGTTCGTGGCCACCCCTTCGGGGATCACGGCGTCAGGCAATAGATAGATAGATAGATAGAAAAAGGGTCAACCAACCAAACCAGTGCCAGTGCCGTCGACCTGTGCCAACTCCACCACTATTAGGGGGAGGTATGCCATTTTTCTGGACCCCCTTCTCCCTCTTGTTTAGCCCCATGACTTTTGAGATTGCAGGATGTTCGCCCCATTAGTTTGTTGATTTTAAGACCTTTTGTCCCATTTTATTATCAATATCAAGACCTTCCAGGCCATTTAGGTGTCGATTATTTCATGGCAAGCAATAGCCACCCTGTAATTTTGGAGGAACTGGACATGTTGCTACCCAAAAATGTACAAATTTATCTTGAACAGGGATCTTGAGAATAATTAATTAAGCTTGATGGAGGTCTAGGGAGGAATCTAAAACAATAATAGATAAATATATGTGTATAAACTAATAATTATACCGTACCCCCTTAAGTTAGCTTAGGTTAGTTCTTTAAGGGAGCCCACCTCGTTTTTTTTTCTTTCTCTCCCTTTCTCTTTGGCTTGTATCCATTCGGCCCCACTCAGCCTACTGTTTTAAGACGTTTACCCCCATCCAGGTGTCAATATTTTCCTGGCGAGTGGTAGCGAGCCAGCATATATATTTTTTTATTTTGACAGCAAGCTAAATTTGAAAAAAATTTGATAGAAAAATTTCTCCGGCAGAGCCGGATTTCTCTATACAATGCTGGCTCGCTATTGCTCGCCAGGAAGAATTCGACACCTGGATGGGGATAAACGTCTTAAAACAGTTGGCTGAATGGGGCCGAATGGATACAAGTCAAGGAAAGAAAGAAAAGGAGATAAAGATAAAAAATAGCCGGTGACCCCCCCCTTAAACTGACACTGGTTTGGGTTGGCCCTTTGCTTGATTTGGCACTGGTTGAGATCTACCGGTTCAATTGGTATCCTGGTTGAGCTGTCCGGGAATCGAACTCAGGTACAGTACAATCACGAGCCATAATACCTGCACACCCATTTGAATCTTTGAACATTAAAAGTCAAGTTGTGAAGCCTCTGGGATAAAAGTAACACCCCGTTCTTAACATTAACCCCTTCATTACCGGTGCTGTCCCTTTAACTATATTCAGGCTAGTATTAGAAGATTTTATTCAGTTTTTAAAAAGGGCCTCCAGCAACCAACGAGCATCCAACTATCTAACTTAACCCTTTATACTACCACAGATCCTTCTTAAACTACCCAAAAACGACTAAATTTAGCTAGAATATAATGCATGAACGTTGCCGGTAAGGAAGGGGTTAATCATCAATTACAAACCCCAATGTACTTGAATAAACTAATGAAAGCATATGGTCCTCCCGGGATTCGAACTCGGGACACCACACCCAGAACATAAGCATCAAAGCCATTACACCACCAACACAGAACATTGGATTGTCTCGCTTGGGTTCGATACAGGTTCAAATAGGTGTGCGGGTACTATGGCTCGTGATTGTACACCCGGCTGGAGCATTATTCCATCCATTATCTAGCGTTATTGATGCTTGTTGTTTCATGCTGTCTGTTAAGGTAAAGAGAATCCTAGTGTTAGTAGTTTAGCCTCACCCGTATGCACAGTAGCGTTTAAAAGTTGTGCGCTTAATCCATAATTTCGTCCATGGTTTGCTCTCTAGATGAAAGGAAATGAGATGTCTTTAGCACAAATGAAAGAAGCTCTTACATGCAAGCAATTTTCAGTTTATGTTGAAATTTAGTGTTTTCTTACGTCAAGAGAGTTAACATTTTCAGTAAATCATGGCAATCTTTTATGTTAATCTGGCTATTCATATACGATTTTATAAAGCTTAGAAAGGATATGCATGAGTCAAAGCAAATATTGAGATTGATTTTACCTCTTTGATTGTTGCGAGAGGTCCTTCGTAAGTTGAATACAATCATCTGATGTTAGCAAGAATGCAATGAAAAAATATAATTTTACTGAAAGAGTTAGAGTGAGGTTGTAACTATAGAACACGACTTTCAAGAATATGTGTACACTATTTTCACTCCTGTATCATCACATTGTACATACAGTACATTATAATCACTGACTTAGAGAATAGTGAACGCTCGTGAATGACGTAGAATTTGTCGGGGTACTATCCATTGAAACGAATGACACAGTCTTCTATCATTTAGCTTTGTTGAAGTTAGAATAGAAACGCATAACCAAATACTATAAAGATATGGATAACTTTGGTGGGAGAGAAACGCAGGAATTAATTTTATTTCTTTATTTCTCTAACATTTCAAGCTACGCAAATTCCATGCTGAAGATAGGAAGCCTGAAACTTAATAGAAATACAGAATTCAAGATCTTTTCTATGTTTACCTCACACCCATTTTATTTACTTGGATCAGCCATATATCGAGAATTTGAAGCCATAAATATCTAAGTTTGGAGAAAATGTAAACATTAAAGCATTACAAGTATAAAATCTACAGGTAGATTAATGGTTTCTGTTTGAATAAGAATCAATAAGTAATAGATGTAATATTCAGGTTATTATAGTCTTGAAAATCTACAGGTAGATTAATGGCTTCTGTTTGAATAAGAATAAATAAGTAATAGATGTAATATTATTTAGGTTATTATAGTCTTGGGATTAATTTTCTTGATGAGAATTCCAGATGTACAGTTGGCCACATATACTTTATGTTCTGTTCCTCTCCGTGAACTTATGTATAGAAATATAATGCGCATGATTGAATTACGGGTGTAGTTTCCTATGCAGTGGTTAACTCATCTGATTAGTCAACTGATACTTATAAGAAACCACACTCGCAATTCATTCATACTGTTTTACTTTCATACATAAGATCACGACGAGGAACAGTACTTATGTGGCCAACTGTACATGTTCAGTACAGTTAGATAAGTTCATATTAGCATTGTCTTGATGGTGTAATGGTTAGAGCGTGTAAGTTCTGTATGAGATATCCTCGGTTCGAATCCTGGGAGAATCACATGCTTTCATTAACCCTCTCCGACATATGACGCGATTTTGAGCCTATTGGGGATACTTTAAAGCCTTTGTTACCATCAGGGGTATTTAGAAACCTTTAGTTTAGTTACTTCAACCTCTGCAGTTGTCTTTGAATTAGCTGTGGGCAGGAAACTAATTATGGAGAGGTAATTATAAGAGTGAGAGAACTCTATTTCTTATTACTAATCTGGCAACCTCTGCGTCATAAATGCGTGAAAGGGTTAATTTGATTTGAGGGTTATTGGTGTTAAGAACAATGTTAAAAATAACATCTAAATCTAAAACATCTAAGCAATACAAAAAAGCAACTGTTCGCTCGACGACCTGGATGTTACCCCAAGAGGCGAATGTTCCAAGGGATGGTAAACCGTGTATACTGTGGTAAACTATCAATGGAAGTTAAATATTACTAAGCTATAATGAATCAAATAAAATCAATCTAAATGAATACTCTATATCTAAATTGAATTCAATCTGAAACAAGCTAATTTATATCCAAAGGTCTCACATAATAAATGTATATAATTATAGGGTAAGGTTATAAGGGTTAATATTAGCCAGGAATTAACTCACCAATAGTTCCACGTGGCAATGAGGCAAGGGAGAACGTTTTACCCAATATGGTGGTGGACAATGGGGAACGAGACTTCGGTCCCGAGACACGAGTCAAGTTAAATAAAGAATAAATGATTACATGGGAATGGACATGAATATTATGCTTATCTATCAGTCAGTCATGATGTCGATGAGAGCGTCGTGATGGTGTAGCTGTGTGTATTGCTGTATGTGTATTGTGATTAGAGGCACAAAAGCACGATCAACTGAGGGCGGAAAATTAGATGTTAACTGGTTGGTGTTCGTGAAGGCTCTGACGTACCTCAAAAGCACACCTTGCTGCCTTGGCAAACCGCCAGGAGCCCAAATTATCGTACCGCATTTAGGTTGCTCTATACGATAAATTATATTAATATATACGATAAATTCATATATACTACATAAGACCATGGCAATATTGCTTAATAGCATATTAGGCCTTTTATAACTTAACTTATTTACAATCTTATAATATACGATCTACTCGTCCTACATCGTGCTGTAGGAGAGATCGTGACGTCACAGAGACATCCAAGATCACAAAAGAGTCATAGTCTATCGTATTTATACGATACACTCCCCCCACAAAAAAGACCTGAACCCCACCTTAAACCTAAAGTTGCCCAGAGGCTATCTTCTGACGCCACAAGTCGACAGCGCCAGCAGCAGCGCGTCTGGGATGCGTCCCGGTCCGAGAATGATCACCATCAGTATGAGGTGAGTCGTTCCTTCGAGAATCCCGGACCAGCAATAACAGGGAGCCTCAGATTGCAATGCGGAATAGCTCCAAAGCGTACAAAAGTTATCTCTTAGACACCGCTACCGCAGAGTACAACGAGGGATCCTCTAACTCTACTATGGACTGAAAATCAGATGGAAATGCAGTCAATGGTTTTCCATATAGCAAGTGAGCTGGCGTTAATGGTAGTGGTTCTTGCAGGTCGGTGTACACATATGTAAGCGGGCGATCATTCACGACTGCCTCTATCTCTGTGAGGACTGTCGTCAACTCACTCTTTTTTAATAGAGCACGTCCTACAACCGCTCTTAGTCCTGACTTTACTATGCCGACACACCGTTCCCACATTCCACCAAACCAAGGTGCCTTAACTGGAATGAACCTCCATTCGCACTTTTTCACTCCCAAAAAAGTGATGATAGTAGGATCACTACTCATATCCTTTAGATATTTTGATGCTTGGACATAAGTGGGAGCATTGTCGCTAAGAATGAGTTGAGGGAATGAACGACGGGCACAAAACCGTCTGAACGCCAGCATAAATTCTTCGCTAGACATATTATCACATAGTTCTAGGTGTACCGCTCGAGACGTCGCACAGGTAAACAATAATATATAAACCTTCTCATGCTCCCTCGTCTTCAATGCCCCTGTGTAATCTAATCCTACCGCTTGGAAAGGTTCTACGTGCTTTACACGGCATTCAGGTAGAGGTGGAGCTGGGCCAGTTGCATATGGTTTACCCTTTAGTCTCTGGCATATTACACACTTTCTCACTACGCGTCGAGCTACTTGTCGAACTCTGGGTATCCACCATGTGAGACGTAAATTTGATATAATATGACATACCCCGTAGTGTTTTACTTCCCTATGTGCACGTATGATCAATAGATCAGTAACGTGATGTCTTGTTGGCATAAGTATAGGTCGGTTTGTGCCGTCTGGTACACCCGACCACTTCAGGCGACCCTCACACCTGATGAGGCCATTGTCTAGGTGCAACCTTAGTTGACGCACTATATTAGGCATTAATGTCTTATTCGAGCCTTTCAAGGATTCTAATTCATTGGAAAAGGTTTCTACTTGAACCCATTTGATCAATGTTACTTCAGCTGCTTTAAATTCACGAGCATCAATGTTGTGACCCCTGTTGCAGAGTTGGCCCGGTACTTTAAGCTTGAGATTGGATACATATCGCAACACCCAAGCTACAACCCTGACTAGTTTATTATAGTCACCGAATCTTGCCCACTTCATGATAGGACCCGGTGGCTCATTTGGTTGGGCTGTAACTGCCACTGTTTCCAGTGGCAGAAGTCCCTCACCAACAGCATGCCATATCGTCCATTCACTCTCATGGAGCAGCCACTTTGGACCATGCCACCACAATTCGGACTTCATTAACTGGCTAGCCGTTATACCCCTAGTTATGAGATCACTAGGGTTTTCCTTTGTATTTCATAATGATAAGCAACGTCTGGCAAAAGGGCTCTAATCTCATCTACCCTAGTCCGCACATAAACTGGCAGAGACTTCTTGCTATGTATCCAGTTGAGTGCGACCTGGCTATCGCACCATACATGAACGATTTCAATATTTAATTCGCTCTCGTATGCTGCGCGTACATGTTGCACCAGACGTGCTAATAGCAGCATGGCAGTCAATTCCATTTTAGGGATAGTTACCTTTTTAACCGGGGCTACTTTGGCCCGGGCTGTAACTAAATGTGCCCCAAATGAAGTAACAACATATATGGCTACCCCGTATGCCGTGGCGCTAGCATCGCAAAACGTGTGTAACGTAACGTCACCGAACGCCGCCACTTTACGAGGTATAGGTTTAGTACATAGGATGGCATATTCATTCAACAACAATGTCCCTTGGTCATTCAGGTCCTCGGGCAAACTGTCATCCCATCCTATTTTACATCTCCAAACTTCCTGCATTAGAATCCTAGCTCTTATGGTAACAGGTAATGCTAGACCCAAAGGATCAAAAAATTGCGCAACTTTGCTCAACAGACTTCTTTTTGTGTGCGCTCCTGTCTGCTGAGCAAAAGACCTTGTTTGAAAAGTTAGTATGTCATGTTTAGGTTGCCAGATCATCCCCAAATTTCTGGACTTTTCCTGGTTAAGAGATGCCGTACCATCCACCTGTATTAAACTCTGAAGATCTTCACTATTAGTAACCCACTCGCGGAGAAATAGATGTGCATCCGCAAACAATCTGCGTGCTTGCCAGTATGCATACAACAAATCATCTTGACTATCGCTAGTACCCTGCAAATTGTCAATGTATAATCCGCGAGATAGTTTACTTGTGCCCTCATGAGTGTCAGCTAGATTTTTTCTGATTGTGGCATTTAACAAAAACTGCGAGCAAGTGGCCCCAAAGAGTACAACCCGAAAACGGTATATTATGATGGGACTTTCAGAGTCGCTAATGTCGCCGAACCAAAGAAAGCGGGTAACATCTCTATCTTCCTCCTTTAGCTTGACCATCAAGAATGCTTTCTCGATGTCACTGGTATAGGCGTACTTTCCCAGCCTAAACCGCAATAGATGTTGGGACAGGTCCGACACCATGGACGGACCTGTCAACAGGCAGTCATTCAGACTGGGTTGTTGACCTTGGTGGGCAGAACAGTCATACACCACCCGTATTGGTGTGGTGACGCTGTCTTTCTTTACCCCATGATGGGCCAGATAGTGAACCCTACCCTTCTTACACGGTTCCTCGACATCGACTCTCAATAAAACCCCTATCCTCATAACTCCGAAATACATCGTCATACGCCTGGCGCGTGCTCGGTTCGTTAGACAATTTCCGCTGCAATGCGCGCAAGCGACCTAATGCCAAACCATAGTTGGTAGGCAGGCTTATCTCACTGTTCTTCCAGTAAACTAACTTATATTGCTTGTCTGAGGCACAGTAGCACACAGACTCGTCAAACCTTTGTAGCGCAACTTCCGATTCATAATCAGTCTCCATAGGATTAATGCCTATGTGATCCAATCTCCACAGTCGTTCCAGGTCGAACTCGGCAGACATCTTAGGGTCACTAGGTTGGGAATCCTCCCTTCCCAACTCCTCTGCCGCGGTTACATTGACTCTATATATCGAGACCGTGTCGACCAGAACCTTTGACTGTGTAGTATGCACCTTTCCGCTCATGCAGTATCCAAATTTAGTGGGGATTAAAATTACACCACACATCTTTTTAAATCCAGGGTATACTACTTCATAATAATGATCCACACCAAGTAGAACATGCACCTCACTCTGATTTCCCATGGGATCTGACAAGTTAACCCCTTTGCTACGTAATGCGTGTTCCACCTTCTTCACACCCACAGATACATATTCTGGTAGGGTGTCTACTACGATACAAGTCATAAAGTACCGGTTTTTACGATAGAAATATGAAATCTCCGCTATCTCGTAGTCTTGTTTATCAGTAACCCCTGTGAAGCCCTGTAATCGAAGAGTCTCAGCCCCTACGATTCGGTGCTTCAGTCCCACTAGTACGGACCTCTTTATAAAGGAACGTTGAGACCCTTGATCTAGAAGTACCCGACAAACTTTGTTACTGTCATTACCTTCCATGGGAATCTGTATTGTGGGCAATATAGTGGTGTCTTGCGTACTACCTAGTGCCACAGTTGTAGTACCCTCATTTTTGACGTCTTTGACTTTATCTGCTGTAGGACACAACTTATCAAAGTGATGTCCTTTGCAGTGGCGACAGGGCCTTAAGTATGTAGCAGTACATTGTCCCTGCTTATCATGTTCTTTACTTAGACAACCTACACATAGCTTCAATCTTTTCGCCTGTGCTAGTTTTGTCTCATTGTTGGGTATTTTATGCAGAAACTCCATTTATGTTTGTTGTTACATAGCTTACATAGAATCTGAGCAGGTTTCTGATACACACCCTCTTTCTTTACTTTAGTCCCCACTGTCATGCGTACTGTTCCCCTCTTCTCCACATTCTCACTCCCTCCCGACTCATACATTCTCCCTTTGTTCAACTGTAGATTATTGATCTCCTTACTGAACTGAGTTTTGAATTCCCCCAGCTCACTGATCTTACCTTATCAAGTATTGCCATAGGAAGCTTCTGACGCAAGATAATGACTATCATTTCCTGCGTGGTAAGCCCTAGGGTATCTAGCGATCGAGTATGGCACTCCATATTTGCCCTGAAGTTTGTCAACTCATCAACCTTATACTGTGGTTCTGCGAGCCCCAACAAGGCAACGACATGGGCCATCTTCAACTGCTCTCTATCCCCGTATGTGGACTCTAATAAGTGTACCGCTTCAAGATAACTACCACCTACTACTGCAAAACCCTCTATTAAATGTAAGGCCTCTCCTTCCATTTGTCCCTTCAGATAGTGAAACTTGCGGACATTATCCAAAGAGGATTCATGAACCGTAGATCGAAATACGTCCCAGAAAGCTAACCACTCGGTCAACTTGCCCCCAAATGTAGGAAGATTGAGCTTTGGGAGGTGTACAGTATGTTTTGGGTCAGCCCTTCTATGGGCCTCATTATCGCCTCCCTTCTTACTCGCGATTGCACGCTGTAATAGGTACTTCGCTCTAAAGACAGGTTCGTCATAGAGGGCGCGATTATCACACTCTGTAACAATCTCTTCCTCCTCTGTCATGGCAGCCACAATCACCTCACTCAGAGCCGTAATACGACCGTGGGTAACCTGGACGTTTTCTAATCTAGCCTCCAATTCCTCTAGTTCAGCAGTAGTGATGAAACTGTTGACGTCCACTATTAGCCTATTTATTACTCCCCGAAGTCCCGCCCTTTGATTTTTAGGGGCTTTGTTCAGCACCCCACTAGACGGTGTCTCTTTACCGTTTTTATCCATTTTGCTTGCGAGCCTATAGGCTATGTATCTAAATATCACGTTACAAAAACAACGGCCAAATAATAGGCTACTTAAGAGACGCCAACCGGCGGACTTCTATGTTATGGAGAAAAAATAGTACACTAAATAGCAATACCTACTAATGGATCATATTGAACAAGAAAAAATGTTAGGTCAGGTCATATGTCACAGGAAGTCTGAAACGGAAAAGAAAATTATTGGGGAAAGATGATGGGTGGGATGCAGGACTTAGGCAGGCACAACGATGTGACCCTGCATTCCGGCTCTAACCATCGCTTGGCTAGCCTTGCCAGTTTATCATAGAGTTGTTCCTGCATCCTGTTATATGTCCCCTTGTTCATTGCCTTAAAATCCCTTACTGGTAGCTAATTCCCGGGTCTGGGCACCAATGTGGTAAACTATCAATGGAAGTTAAATATTACTAAGCTATAATGAATCAAATAAAATCAATCTAAATGAATACTCTATATCTAAATTGAATTCAATCTGAAACAAGCTAATTTATATCCAAAGGTCTCACATAATAAATGTATATAATTATAGGGTAAGGTTATAAGGGTTAATATTAGCCAGGAATTAACTCACCAATAGTTCCACGTGGCAATGAGGCAAGGGAGAACGTTTTACCCAATATGGTGGTGGACAATGGGGAACGAGACTTCGGTCCCGAGACACGAGTCAAGTTAAATAAAGAATAAATGATTACATGGGAATGGACATGAATATTATGCTTATCTATCAGTCAGTCATGATGTCGATGAGAGCGTCGTGATGGTGTAGCTGTGTGTATTGCTGTATGTGTATTGTGATTAGAGGCACAAAAGCACGATCAACTGAGGGCGGAAAATTAGATGTTAACTGGTTGGTGTTCGTGAAGGCTCTGACGTACCTCAAAAGCACACCTTGCTGCCTTGGCAAACCGCCAGGAGCCCAAATTATCGTACCGCATTTAGGTTGCTCTATACGATAAATTATATTAATATATACGATAAATTCATATATACTACATAAGACCATGGCAATATTGCTTAATAGCATATTAGGCCTTTTATAACTTAACTTATTTACAATCTTATAATATACGATCTACTCGTCCTACATCGTGCTGTAGGAGAGATCGTGACGTCACAGAGACATCCAAGATCACAAAAGAGTCATAGTCTATCGTATTTATACGATAATACTGCATTTAGACATTTGCCGTTGTGAAGTTTTAGAGTCAGCACATTGGTAGCGGTCTCAATCATTGTAATCCATGGGCCAGGCGGAATATCTGTACCATCCGAGAGGGAATTTAAGGGAGCCCACCTTGTTTTTTTTTTCTCTTTCTCTCCCTCTCTCTTTGGTTTGTATCCATTCAGCCTACTGTTTTAAGACGTTTACCCTATCCAGGTGTCAATATTTTCCTGGCGAGCGGTAGCGAGCCAGCACATATATATTTTTGTTTTGACAGCAAGCTAAATTTGTACATTTTTCGATAGGAAAATTTCTCCGGATTTCTCCATACAATGCTGGCTCGCTATCGCTCGCCAGGAAGAAATCGATACCTGGATGGGGATAAACGTCTTAAAACAGTTGGCTGAATGGGGCCGAATGGGTATAAGCCAGGGAAAGAGAGAAAAGGAGAGAAAGATAAAAAAAAAGCTGGTGACCCCCCCTTAATGTAGCTACATTTATGTTGTTGTTGTTCCCCAAGCTGCCTGGCCGAACAGCCCCAAGGCCCCGAGCAAGGCCAAGGCCATAACTGAGTGCCCCCACAGAACCCTCCCTGCCGACCACAATAAAGCCTGGGTGACCAAAGGCACTCCATGGCGGGGAGCTGAGGAGGGTGCGGAAATTCCCGGGAAACCAAAGCCTCACTCAGGGCCCTGTGCCCCTCAGCAATTATGAAGAGAAAGCTGAGGGGCAAAGGAAAAATGTGACGCTTTGGCTTCCAATCTTGGTAGATTGGGAGGTCAATCCACTTGAGATCTAGAAAATATATAAGTAAAAGGAACAGTCAGAGTAAGCTATGGGTATGGCAGAGATCGCTCAGTTCTCACTCTGATAGACCAGCCCATCACCACATGACTAGAACCCAATCCTCTCAGCATCAGCTAGGAAAGGCCCTAGAAAGCCACCTTTGGCGGGGGAATAGCTCCCCTATTTCAACCCCTTTCGGGGTTGGGCACCCGCACTTTCGGGGTTGGGCACCCGCCCTTTCGGGGTTGGGCACCCGCCCATTCGGGGTTGGGCACCCGCCCATTCGGGGTTGGGCACCCGCCCTTTCGGGGTTGGGCACCCGCCCAATGCCTTTTTCTGGTTCTTGTGATGTTATTTCAATATGGTAACCTTGTTTAATGAGTTTCCATAGCATTTAACCCCTTCTGTATGGCAACGTCTTTTTAATTATATTCTAGCTATATTTAGAAGATTTTGTGCAGCGTAAGAATGATCTGTGGTAATAATAAGGGTTCATTGAGATAGTTCGAAGCCTGTAAATTGCTGGAGGCCCTTTTTAAACTGAATAAAGCCTTCTAATAGTAGCCAGCATAAAATAAAAAGGACGGCATTGGTACTGAAGGGGTTAATAGCCGTTTGTTGGAGACTACGCTGAAAGTTTGACCCTCTTGGATGGTCACGGTTCTTGTGATTACGTGATCTGGGCCAGCGACTATTGCACCTCGGATGGATAATTTGCACAGTGGGGATCGATGCTCACAGAGTCTTTGACCCGAGTTGTTTGATGGATAGCTAGAAATAGGCTATTGAGATCATCCAAAATCTTTTTAGAAATCCTCCTCCCCTTGTAAAATTCACCTACTAGACAAGACAGAGAAAGGGGTGAGGGAACACGAAAGTGGCCCCGGACCCTAAGAATTGGAACTTCAAATGTTGTTTCTGTTCAGGCTCTGTCTCGAGTCAGCCACCCTCAGCTATGGGGTATTGTGCCTGAGTACTGTATATACATAAATAAACCTTACTGTTTCTTCATGTTGATTTAGGATGGCCTTGTTGAGTAAATGTAAGCTTTTGGATGACCTCGATAAGCACTTTTACTGTACCTCACTCCAAGCCATTGATCACATGACTCGGAACACAGTGTCCTCCGTGAGCGGTGCCCTTACAGATAGGAACTCCACCCACAGAGTAGAGTTGGTTAACTTAGACACCTTATCAAAGTACAGTATGTTGTTGGTTTTGTGACACGTGGAAAGGAGTGAAGAAGTTCTTAACCAATTCAGTGTACGATGACGCATTTCTTCATATGATTTTGTCTATCGTTAGACAATTTTACCAAGTTGTAGAAGGACCAATGGGAGTCAGGGTTAATTGAGATCATATGTACCTCTCCGACTCCCAGGCATCCTTCCTAAGCTCCATAAAATCGTCTGATACTAGCCTTAAACAAAGCAGAATGATGCCATCGAATACTGAGGGGTAAAAATCAAAAGAGAGGTGGATGATTAAGTGGAATAAAATGGGGACGGACGAGTGAGTACCAGTGGGTGGAAGAGGGAGTAGAATTAAACGGTTCGTGGATCAGTGGATGGAAATAAATGAAAGGCAGATCCATTAGTGAAAATAAAAGTAATAGGAAATAAATGGTGAATAGATGAAAGGTAGATTTGTTGGTGAAAGTAAAGGAGAGGTGTATCAATAATAGAAGTTATACGGTAAATGACAATGGATGGAATGGTAGATCAATTAGTGAAAGTGAATAGACATGTATCAGGAAGTGGAACTGAATGGAGAATGGATCAACGAGCGAAACTTAATGGGAAAAATATCAGTGAGTAGAAATAGATATAGAGTAGAATGATGAGTGTAGATGAATAGAAGTACTGTAGGCTGTAATTGAATAGTTTACATACATACATACATACAAGTTTAAAGACTGCTTCATCCACAGAGAGCGTGGTTTTAGTCTCTTAACTGTAGTACAGTACAATAAAGACTTACCACAATACAGCCCCATCATGTCATCACAGTGGCCGATGTTGGTATAGTGCAGCCTAACTGTCTCAGCAAAACTCAACGAAGTCCTCCTGAAGCACTTTCATCTGGCGAAATTGCACCACACCAGCCTTAACCGTGCTATAATAAGGCAATAGCAAGAAATCACCATAACTGCTACAGAGGTTGTTGTTGTTGTTGTTGCTGTTCCCCAGGCTGTCTGACCGAGCAGCCCTAAGGTCCCGAGCAAGGCCAAGGCCATAACTGAGTGCGCCCCCACAGAATCCTCCCTGCTTAACACAAATAAAGGCCGGGTGACCGAATCCACTCCAAGGCGAGGAGCTGAGGAGGGTGCGGAAACGCCCGGGAAACCGAAGCCCCCACCCAAGGCCCTGTGCCCCTCAGCAATTATGAAGGGAAAGTTGAGGGGCAAAGGAAAAATGTAACGCTTTGGCTCCCAGTTTGCCAACCTCTAGGTTGGCAGTAGGGAGGTCAATCCACGGAAGAGACGCCGTCACTTGAGATCTAGAAAATATATAAGTAAAAGGAACAGTCAGAGTATGCTATGGGTATGACAGAGAACGCTCAGCTCTCACTCTGATAGACCAGCCCATCACCACTGCTACGCTGCTACAGAGGTTGACTGCACCACCAAAGTGGCGGGCGGTTGGGTCGCTGCATCCCTATGCCAGAGAGAGAAAGGCTTTGGATTAGAGTTGTTAAAGAAGATGATGACTGTTGTTGTTGTTCCCTAAGCTGCCTGGCCGAACAGCCCCGAGTCCCTAAGGAAGGCCATGGCCATGGCCGGGTTTTCCCACAGAGCTCTCAAGGAGTGTAGATTGTGTTGTTGGCGTAAGTGGTTGTGTGAAATGCAGTCTTCTATGATGTGTTTAATAGTATGGGGTGCTGTGTTACAACCTGGGCAGGAGTTGACGACGGAGTCATCCAGTCTCTTCTGATAGCTCAAAAGGGCTGGATGGTGTCCGCATATCAGCCTGGCCAGGTGGACTCTGTCCTCGCGAGGAAGGGAGGATTCAGAAGGATGGATTTTGGGAGGTCGTGCCTGCAGCTGGGTGTTGTTTATGAGTGAGTGGATGGAACGGCATGAGATATGAGTATTGATGTGCTTCTGGAAGCTGGTTTGGGGTGGGCAGGGAGGGAGAGAAGATAGTATTTGTGTGTGATAGCGTGTGCTGGGTGTTGTTTTAACATTTCTTGGTATCTGTGGATGTGTTGCCATGTAGTGTAGTGGGTGGTGTTGGCTGCTGCCAGGAATTGAGTGCCTCTCATGTCCAGATGGTCTTTGACTTTGAGGACTTTGGTTTCTTGATGTAGGTGATCTGTAGGTGAAGTAGCTGTGCAGCCTGTGATGATTTTTAGGGCTTTATTTTGAATAGTCTGTAAGGTCTTATGATATGTTTCAGCTAGGTTAGAAACCCAAACCAGGCTTGCGTATTCCATCACTGATCTTATGTATTGTTTGTAAACTGTAGTGGTGGTTTCTTTGTTGTGTCTGTTGTACAATACAGTATAATTATGAAACTAAGAATACTTTTTTTATTATTATTATTATTATTATTATTATTATTGCTGGTTGCAAGTATTGTTTTGAGGATTTTTTAATTGCATTCGTTCACTTCCATGGTTATGGACAAAGTAAAATTGTCGTATGAATGGAGATTTGAGTCATGTATGGACATGAAAATGCAGTATGCCAGTGTAATAGGAAATTATGTAAAGATTTATACACACTCACACATACACACACTTCAGAGTTCACGACATGTGGTTTATTAACACTACTGTACTATAAAATTATATAATTTAAAATAAAGTACTGTAATGAACTTTAATGAAATAAACTATTGTTATATTTAATTATGACATACTGTAGTTCATGACAGAGCGGGGTGGAAGATAATGATTTTCATTGCCTAGGAAGAAGCATTGATATATTTAATTAGTTACTAAATTTTACGTTTTACTTGCCTAATCTATGTTCTAAATTTAATTGTGTAATTAAGTCTATATATTGTAGCATTACTATGTTATCACGTTGGTGTAACCAAAAGAAATATTTGCCATTGTTTCACATTTAACGATATGGTTGTGTATGAACACACCCATATCAGAAAAGCAGAATATGATTTTTATCCATGACATCTCTATATTATGTTAATGGAACACAGCATACAATCAATCATTCACCTTCATTTAACCTAAGACGTGCGCATGGGGGGTATGAGACACCACACGCCTGTGCGCACGTATTTGAGCTGTTCCCATCACTAACATCGTTATTTTACCATAAATAGCATTAATACTTGTCCATATGCGCCTATTTTAGGTTGATTATAAAGGTATTAACCTGTTACAGCAATAAAAACAAGTGGAAACAGCGTTTGGACGGCGATACAGGCCGGGAGTTACATAATTTATGGCTGAGGCAACCTCCCTCCCCTCCACTTTTCCCCACGTCTGAAGAGAGACTGTCGATCGATACTCTCTCTCTCTCTCTTGCACTCGCTTGGTAACAGTGATGACAATGCCCTGCTTGCAACTCGCTAATGTTAGCACGAAAATAGACCACAGAATATGGGAGTAACAGGGAAAATAGGTGATAACTGAAGGAGGGGGGGGTGGAGAAGGAGGGGATGTGGAGGAGTTATACTTGGCATGGCCCAGGGGGAAAAAAAAAAAAAAAAAAAAAAAAATTTGGGGTGCTTTAAATGGATTTTTTTAGGCCCAGGATCTTAAGAGTCTTCCCGCAGTCGCCCGGGGAAACTCTTAAGAGTCTTCCCGCACTTGCCGGGTTAATGACAGAACTAAATGTAAAAGATTGAGATCAATATGGTTTGTTTTAATCAAGATGTGTAAAACCAAATAACAGGTTGTGGTGGTTGTTATTGTTGAATAGCTTCAATCTCTACTTTATAAGATCAGTTCCAACACTTTAGGATGTTGTGTGATTACAGGTTAACGGGTCATGATGTGTTGTATGATGTATGCTTGTACAGGTCTCTCTCGATTTACGATTGGGTTACGTTCCTGAAAACCCGATCTTAGATAGAAAAATCGTATAGCGAACCCTAAAATTAATGGGGTAAATGGGGATGCATTCTGGGACCAGCCAAAACCCAAACCCAAACATCTAAAAACCTATGATAATATCGTAAATTGGGGCATCGGATAGTGAGGGAGACCTGTATTGTGAATGTGTTTGGCCAGTGTGTTTGTGGGTGGGTGTGCATGAAGGCTACCCAGTATGTACTGTATGTAAGCAATTCAAGCATGTGTGATCCATTCTAATTTGTGTGTATGAGCCTTTGTATGATGTTTGTGGACATGCATGTAGCATTTTGTGCGTATGCCAATTCGCGTGTATGACTTGTGTGTAACGTGTGCGTGTGCAGCATACTTGATTGTTGGGGTAGGTGTGCATGCAGCTTTCTGTGAGTTTGCCAATTGACCACAAGCGAGTTTTTGTCTATAAGAAAGTTGGAGCTGTAGCCGTCAATATTTAGCAGAATTATCAACTAAAATACGGTCATAATACATTTATAAATACTGTACATAAAACCAAATTGATCATAAATTTATCCATCAGAAACCCACTTTATTATATCATTCCTCTTTAATATCAATGTTCACAGCTCCAACTTCCTTATAGCCTGAGACTCACAAGTGGTCAATTGCGTGTGCGTGAGACGAGGCATGTGCACTATAATGGAGCGTATGTGTGTGTGTATGTGTGTGTGCCAGCCAGCAAACAAACCCAGCGTGTTATACAGCTCACAGCCTCATTCACACCCCCCTCCCTCCCAGGACCGAGAGAGCGCAAGCATTGGCCATTCCTATTCTCACTTGTACGACACCACCTCTTGTTTCCTATGCCAGAGCAACAAAAATTCCATGGTAAGTGAGGCAGCGAGGGGGTCACTGGTCACAGGGGACACCTGGGACTACCTTCAGGGGAAAAGGATTTGGGAGGACAGTATGTTGTTATGACTTTTTTGGTCAAGTTCCGTTTTTTTTTTTTTTTGTATTGTTATTACTCTCCGGTATTTTTTATTTTGTTTCTTATTCTTATTACTAATTTTGTTATAATTATCTGTGTTCTAGTGATTATTATTGTTATTATTATGTTTTATTATTTACTGCCAAACGCCTTCATCCCCGAGGGGGTGGCCACGAATGGATCGCGTCCATGCACCTCTGTCATCTGTATTTATTAATTATTAATTCACTTTTTACGATCTATTTGTTAATATGCATTGAACATTACATCAGAATATGCTACTGTTCAAAAGCCGTAAATTACTATCTCACACATTTGAATATTTGTTACAGCAAACTTTACCCATTTCAGTACGGGTGACATACTATTAATTTTATTCTGGCTACTTTTAGACTATTTTATCCAGTAATAAAATCTAGAAGGCTACAAATGATCTCAGTTAATTCTTATCAGCCTAATAGTTATCATCACCATCTTCAGGTTGAAGATATTATACATATAATTGCAGTTATTAATATTGCTGCCTTTAAATTAGTTATCATCATTAAAGATTAAATTTAATTTATCAGTGTATTTTTTCATAGTTTTTCTTGATCGTTCTTGTTTTTCCAGTTACAATACAGTACAGTAGTCTCAAATTATTGTGTTTATATTTTTTGTTAATGCCAAGTAGGCCTACTATTCCAGGCACCAGCATCAAGTTACTATTTTGGATTAGGCCAATAGCTTGTTATCACTGCTACCCCTCAACTTTCCCTTCATAATTGCTGAGGGGCACAGGGTCTTGGGTGGGGTTTTGGTTTCCTGGGCGTTTCCGCACCCTTCTCAGCTCCCTGCCTTAGGGTGGCTTCGGTCACCTGGGCTTTATTAGTGGTAAGCAGGGAGGGTTCTGTCGGGGCGCTCGGTTATGGCCATGGCCTTGCTCGGGACCTAGGGGCTGCTCGGCCAGACAGCCTGGGGAACAGCAACAACAACAACAACTGCTATCTCGACAATTGTTGATTGTTATTTTTCTAAACTGTTTTTTTTAGTTGTATATAATTATTATCATAATCTATATTTGTTTATACTGTATATCTTTTCCATCACATTTACATTTCCATCATAACAACAGCTACAGCAATATTTTTAGTATGGCATTCTAATTGTTCTGTGTCATTACTATGAGTATCAGTATTGTAGGGTAGTTATTGATAGGGGTCACTTGAGGCATGCTATGCTTACAGGTACCTACCCGATAGCACTATCGTTAGTGAGTGCTGTACTGTATTTTATATATTATTTTGTAATAGTATAGATATCTTATCAATATTTGTATTTTGTACTATTGTTAATGTCTTGTCATGTTGCAAATTTGATTTTAAATAATATTTTGACATTTAACATGTAGTTTCTTTATTCATGCAGAGTTTAGTAAAATTTGCCAGAACGTCCCGGACTTCCCAAACTTGACTACTTCCTTTAACGTGACGATAGTGCGTTGTTATATGTGCGATTAGTTTGCTTGGGAAACAGATTAACTTGCTCATGTAGTAATGTACACCCTATGTGGTGGATTGTGTTCTTTTATTTAATAATTTTCATTTTAGTAAGCGTTGTTTCCACATAGCGATTTTGATAATTTAATTTGACTTTATATTGTCCTTGTCCTAATTTTGGTTTGTTTAGTTTGCAAGTTTTACATTTTAATTTCTAATTCTCCATTAAAGTTATTATTTTCCCTACGCTGTTCTTTTATATATGGCGTACAATTTCTTATTTTCCCTACGCTGTTCTTTTTTATATGGCATACAATATCTTATTTTCCCTAAGCTTTCCCTACCCTTGTGTTATAAATATGTTAATGTGGTTTTATTGAATTTTGTTTTTTGTTCGAGCTCTTGCGAATTCATTTTGAAGAATGAGCGCTCTTTTAAATAAGTAAATTGATTATTATTATTATTATTATTATTATTATTATTATTATTATTATTATTATTATTATGCCGTTCTTTCTTTTTATGACCGAATACTTCTTAACTCACACTACCCATGGACCTTAATTATCCGGGTAACGCTAACTTGCATGACCCAGTTGTCCCCTACAAGACACTAGTGACCTCGGCTGTGGCAGTGATGGTCTGGTGTTGGCACGGGCATCTGTTGGGAGAAATATGCCAACCTCCTTTAAGGGAATCACCTTGCTTTTTTTCTCTATTTCTCTCTCTCTTTCTGGGTTGTATCCATTCGGCTCCATTCAGCCTACTGTTTTAAGACGTTTATCCCCTTCCAGGTGTCAATTTTTTTTCCTGGCGAGCAATAGCGAGCCAGCATATTTTGGATGAAGAATTAGACAGCAGGCTAAATGTTTACATTTTTCGATAGAAACATGTCTCCGGAGAAGCCCGATGTCTCCAAACAATGCTGGCTTGCTATCGCTCACCAGGAACAAATTGACACTTGGATGGGGATACACAGTATGCTGGAAGGGGCAGAATGGATACAACCCAAAGCAAGATAAAAAAAAAAAAAGAGAGAGAGAAAGGCGAGGTTGTCCCCCTTAACCGTAGCCGCCCCATTGTATACCTTGCATTGTGAACCGCTGTGCGATGTCTCAATTTAGCGGATATGTCTATGGTGAACCTTTCCTCTGCATGTGATCTGTTCTCGTATACTTTGTGAATTATGCCATGGAAAGCGTGAGCGCAACGCCAGAAAGCCAACGGAGCTCAGGGCAAGGTATGGGATGTAGCGGCTATGGGAACAAGGTCGACGCCAGGGTTACCAAATCAAGTCTGCTAGATAGTAAGTCAATAATAATAATAATAATAATGCCGAGAATAACTAAAAATGATGGCACAATCTCTACAATATCTCTTTTAAAATGGCTCAAATTTACAGAATATCGCTCTAATTCATGTCGCTTAGTTTATAAATTAGACTCTAGTTCAAAGTAAGTACCTTTAGATCTAGCCGGAAAGTAGCTGAATTGGCAATTCTAGGTGGCGCATCTCTCGCTATGGGTGACTCTTGCGTGGTTGCTGCTCGTGTTTCGTCACGCTGGTCTGCCGCACATACACACACATACACACACATACACGCACATATACACACCCCCGGCCAGACAGACAGACGCTCTGAAGCCTCTCAAAGCTGTATTGTTTTTGTTCGTTTTTTTTTTTTTTTTTTTTTTAAGATGAGGATTGTACATCATGACAGTTTTGGGGTGAAAATGGACATTGGTTGGGTTCACTCAATCACTTTTTGTGGAAAAATTAAAGGCCTCGGCATCATCTGAAATTTGATTCTTTTTTGCTAGAATAATTTAAAAAGCAATGAAGATATATATTCAAGTCTTTACACTTCTTCATTCTTGTTTTGTTTAACTTGTACACCTCAGAATATTTTGGGAAAATTATTATAATAATGTCTCAACAGTTACTGGAGATAGAATAATAAAATTGAAGATTGTAATTTGAAGGATGTACAATATTTTGTATTTGCTAATATAATAAATTAATATTTTGTGTCATGCCCCAGCCAGGGTTCGAACCCAGGCCAGTAGTTCAGCACTCCAACATCTAAACCAGTAGACCACCGAGGAGCTTTAAAGTAGTGGCTTCATTTGGAATTATATCCCATCCACCACCTAATGCTAATATAACAGAATGGCTGAGAAACCCAAACCAAGTGCCATTTTGACTTTGTGGCCAGCGGGTGCATCCTGATGTTTAAAGAAGTGGCCTCCTGTGTGCTAGAGTATCTGTAGTTCACTTGTCCTTCAGCACAGCTCATTCCTCAGCACCCAGCACCAGGACTCGCTCTCTCTCGCCACACGCTCTGGTCTCGGGACGGGAGTTTTGGGTAGGTATTCCATAATTATATGTTCCTATTTTTTTCTGTGTGTGGTAGGATAGAGTATAACCATCAGAGGAAATGAGTCGACTGTACCTCTTGATGAACGCATCATTAGGAGGGGAGGATGGGCAGATAAATGTTTAGAACAGAAGAAACATGATTTATGCCTCTTTTATTGTATGTCAGTTCCCTCCTAATTAATTTTCAGAGCACTTTTGTTTCATATGTCACTAAAAATTTGTTATGCCCAAGGCAATGTTTACAAAATCAAAGTACTGTATGTATTGAAGTTTGTTGGTAAATATTGTGCCTTCATAAGAAAGGTAAGGCCCACACTTAGGGTTTGGGGTGGCTTAGAGATTACAATAAGTAGTAAGAGGGATCGGCCATCATGTTATTTGGACTCCGTTTTGGTGCCATCATTATCAAATAATGGAACAATATTTTAGTTTTAATAATATAGAATGAGCTCTGTCTCGAGTCGGCCACTCCCAGCTATGGGTTAGTGGCTGAGTACTGTATATACATACTGTATATACTGTACATATATACATATAGAGTACCAATTTAAAAGCCAAACTATGTGTCCTATACTAGTATTGTATAGTGTATTTTATGGGTATGGGGCATTATTGAGTGGCTGATCTCTGTTACTATAAGTGTCTCTAGGGTGGTTGGGTGGGCTTTCTCCTGTAGTTGAATTCTTGAAAGGCTGTGCCATCAGTAGTTTAATCCAAAGTATTTATTAAGGAACAAACTTATGTCATAATATTTATTGTATCATCCAATCCATTATTTGAAATTACTGTTTAACCTTTATTTACACAGAGTAATTTCCCTTTGGTAAAGTTACAAAAACATAACTGGATAACTTGAGTGCAAGAAAAACACAGGAATTTTTTTTAATTCTTTATTTCTTTAACATTTTGGGCTATTCAGAACCCATTTCAGAGTCTCTTTGAAGGTGGGTTCTTCATAGCTCTAAATGTTAAATAAAATAAGAATTCAAGCCTGTGTTCCCTCCCACCCAATTCATCCAGTTGTGATAATGGATGAACCACAAGAATATGACTCTGGATATCCCTCCCAGTACTCCCCCCAACCCTGGCCTCACTCAACTCTTATCATTTGTTGGGTCTTTACTTTCAGTTATGTTCCGTGTTTCCTGCATTATGGAAATCGGCTGAGGCTTTTTCAAATTTTCCATTTACGAGTCTCAACCCAGAGGTAATAACGAGTTTGCAGCCCACCTCTAGTTAGCTTGAGTAGGATCAAAACATTTAGTTGGGTTCTTGGGACTCGGGTAAGAGTAAGAACTATAGTTGTGTCAAGTTATTTAAGATTTAAATATGTACTGGATCATCTTTCTTAGTTTTGAAAGATATACAGTATAAGCAATGTTATGATAATTAGTTATATATATTTTCATATTGTACTTTAGAGTTAAATTCATAGACTTGGATCTTACTGAGTCCCAGGATGGTGGGGGCGGGAACCTTCTAGGAACCCGAGACTCCATAGCGGCGGCGTAGTGTAATACCTCTCTATCTCGAACACAGAATTATAGCCTAGAGCGCTCAATGGGTTCACGCCATGATTCGAGCTGCTGCAATCATACTGTACCCAACCCAGCTATCACTCCTTGAATAACTTGTCACATTTCAAGCGAATTTAAAGGAATTCTTAACTTTTTGGCATGCAGGTTCCTTCTTAAGTGATATTTTTTTGCGAGCAGTATATAATGGGCAGGTATGGGGATATGGTTACAGTAACGTGGCGGAGGGTGAGGCTCGCTGGTATATCCTCTGCTATATTATTGGTATAGGGGATAGAGGACATGCTCTCATCTATAACTTTGTGATATTGAACCTATCGGGAAAGTAAACAGAAGGAATAATAGCTTGGGCTTATCGGCAATCCACCAAAACTTATCAGGCCTATCCTGATTATATATAAACACTAATAGTATTTTTCCTATAATATTTTGGTTCACTCTAACTGTATAACACTAAAACTTGTAGTACTTTGGGCTATAATACTCTACTGTACAGTACAGCAAAATATGAAAGCAAAGTTCAGCATATGTTCTTTTGTATTGAAATTGCTTCAAATAATCTTAATTCAGCTTCAGAAGGGCATAGATAACGCTTATTTCAAAAGCAATTGCAAGTACGATACACAATGCTGTAATTAAATACCTAGAACAGCCTTATAAAAAAAAAAAAAAAACACACATTGCGTATAGAACGAAGAAGTTTTTTTTCCATAGTAAATTAATGGCAGTAAAGGAGTTAGGGTGGGAGTTTCACATTTGAGAACGGTGGACGTAAAGCATAGAGAGGTATTGCTGTTTAGTCCATGGGCCAGGGTGATAATTGGTTCCATCTGAGAGTGTTTTTAGCTACCATTATAATCTACAAGACCATATATTTTCTTTTCTTACTGCTGTGGATATGTTATTTTTATATGATAACTTTCCATACTCAGGCTAATATGAACAGTGACAATGCTACATAACCTGGTTGAAGGTAGCGTTACGTAACCTATCTGTAGCCTTCAGTTGAACGCTTTCGTAGCCTTAGTTGAAAGCCTTAACTCAATTACAGTTTCTTAGAGATTATGCTGGAAGTTTGACGCTCTTGGATGGTCCCGACGCGCGGGATATCAGAATCTGGCCCATCGACTAGTAGTGCTTCCTAGTCCGGTGTACCCCAGGCCCGCCCTCCCTCTTTCTCTCTCTCACTCTTGCTTTCTCTCTCTCTTACTCTCACTCATCCTCTATCACTTTCTCTCTTAGTCAGGCACAGGCACGGTCATTCCACCCAGTAGATCCTGTCACTTACTACACAACATTTTGGAGACAAATTCACCCAGCAGTTAAAGGCGTCGACTGTAGTTGATTTAGCTGTCGGGCTAAGAATTTTGCTATCCTGTTTATGTGAAACCATTGGAAAACATATTTGTGTCAGTTTGATATAGATACTCGGTCTATAGGCTTATACACCTCATTATGAATGCAGTCTACATGCAAAGTAGGATTGTTTGTAAGCAATCTATAGTGACAGATTTCCTCTAACAATGATCAATTGCGACTCACTAAGACTTACTTTAATTATGTTATTACAGAATTATGTGTCCCTCTATTTAAGACAAATCACTTTCTTGTAATAGAACATTTTAATTAAGGGGTTTCCACTCTACTTTGACATGAGTTTAATTTATAATAAGATTTTCCTTATCACTCTACTACTTGACTTAGAATACCAGAGGATGAAGTGTAAATATCTGTAAACTTTATTCATGTTAGTCCGTTCACACTTTTGCTGCTGGATTAATTTAGGAACCAGGATGTCGTTTTGTGGGGTACGGGGTCTCCTTCTCACCCCAACCGGGCAGCGCGGGGACTGTGCGGCTGTATACTCATTACCAAGTTACCTGTGCAGATGTATAGGTCTCTTATGAACGGTCCTCATAATGCTTTTAGGGTTATGCCGGGGTTGTGCCGGCTCAGTAGGTTGTGGATAAAAATTTCCTTCATTCATTCACCAGGATATGCCCAAGTTATTATATATGGTGAGTTCTATGAAGACGTAGAGTCCTTGAAACATAAATAATTTGTATATTTTATTTGTAAAATTAATTTGTCAACAGTTGAAACAAATAATTTGTATATTTTATTTGTAGAATTCAATTTGTCAACAACATTTTTAGTCTCTTTCAATATACTGTCTGAAATAAGAAGTAATTTAGTAATCATATCCTGGTTCCTATAATTAGTCAGATCTGTGTTCCATGAGGTGATCAATAAAACATTTAAGAATTGTTTTATCAATTTGAACTTGGATGCTTTATCTGTATTAGAGTTCCAATACAAACAGAACATCATGTTTCTATATGGTATTGATACGTATGAAGAGCATTAAGTTTACAGTTCATAATTGATGAACACTGCGCCTTACCGGGGGCAACATTAGCTACTCAGCTTATAGTTAAGAATCAGTGTAAATACAAAGCAGCTGATGCCACAGTAATTGTAATGTACAGTTGCACTCTTGTTGCCACCACGGATTGACGTTTGGCTCCCCACTCGGCTGTTGCAGGGCTGGTGGTTGTCTCCAAAGTATATACCGTCAAATGGAGTAATTGTGGACACCTACGGCAATTGAGAACAGTTCATTAAAACCTCAATTATACTTATTCAGCATTTCTGTCTTTAGCAAAATTATGGCAACCCACCAAGCCATAATTTTGCTAAAAATCAGACATTCTGAATAATTATCACTGAGGTTTTAATGAACTGTCCTCAATTGCCCTAGGTGTCCACAATTGCCCCATTTGACGGTACACTCTAATATATATACTTGGGTCCTCTCTGCTGGTTCCCGGACATCTCAACCACTGTACCATTTCATCCAGTAGATCTCAACCACAGTGACATTAACCCCTTCTGTACCAGCGACGTCTTTTATGTATTATCTAGCTACATTTAGACGGTTTTATGAAGCTTAGGAAGGATGTATGGTAGCTTAAAGGATTAATTGAGATAGCCTGTAGCCTTTTAATGTGTAGGCGTCCTTCCTAAGCTAAATAAAATAGTCTAATAGTTGCCAGAATATGATGAAAAGGACGACACCCGTACTGAACGGGTAACTAAACCAGTGCCAACTTTAATTACTACCCTAACATTACCTAACTTAATAGTAGTGTATTGGTTAAGTTGGCACTGATTAACCCCTTCAGCACCATGATGCCTTTTTACCTTTGATTCTGGCTAACATTAGATAATTAAATGCAGTTTAAGAGGGTTTATTGAGATCGTATTTACCCATTTGAGTCATAGAGGTAGATAATAAACTAAATCGTCTAATGGTAACCAGAATATGATGAAAAATACATAATGGGGGTGAAGGGGTCAAGAGCTACTGGTTGACGTCTATGGGTTGAGTTGTCTGCTGGTCGTCTCTGCTCGAAGATGATTCACACTCATATTAGTGTCCTCCTCTCATAGCGAATCTTCATCTTGGTGATAGGTACGCTCACAGAAGCCAAGTGTACGACATTTGTTGCCCGATTCGTTTGATTGATGGCTAGATCTGAGCCATAGTGACTATCCAAAATCTTCCTAGAACCATCAACGTCATTTAAAATTCTTACTAATTCTGCACTTTGTTATCTTGGATGGCCTCATTGAGTAAATATAAGCTCTTAAATGGGCCTTGATAACCACCTGTGCTTCAATTCAAGCCCTTTATCACACGACTCCGATACGTTGTCCGCATTTGAGAGCCCGCCTATCTTCAGCTATCATTTCCTTAAACATCCTTCCCCATCTTTAGTATATAATATCTCGGTCTTACCTTAGTTCAGTTATTCTTTGTGTTTTCATTTATAGCCTACCCACTTCTAAGTTATCATATCCCAAATGTTTATCCCCCATAGATCATCATAGCCCTGTAGCTGCTCAATCATACCTCTTTTTCTATTTCTTTTTAATGTTATTTCCATATTACAGTATTGTATCCTAATCATTTCCTTTTCATTAATTCCTTATTTTCTTTTGTAACTATGCTACTCTTTTCATTCAGGTTTGCTCCTTCTCAGTTGTAGGCTACCGAGTCATTCAATTACAGGTCTCCCTCGATTTACGATTGGGTTATGTTCCTGAAAACCCGATCTTAAATAGAAAAATTGTACAGTACAGTATAGCAAACCCTAAAATTAATGGAGTAAATGGGGATGCATTCTCGGACCAGCCAAAACACAAACACAAACACCTATAAATCTATAGTAATATTGTAAATTGGGGCATTGGATAATGAGGGAGACCTGTACAGTATTTGAAACCTATATTAATCCAAAAAAGATAACGTGGATATATCCGTGGCCTATTAGAAAGAGATAATAAGTTTAAAGGACTAAATTAGTACCATTGGTAACACACAGTAAATTAAATGTTCTTATATCTCTTTGTCCTCATTTCTTATTTATTTGTTGTTTTAACTATTACCTCCTCATGTAAGTTCTTTGTCGCTCTTAATTGTGGTTTTATACATAGCAATTTTGATAAGTTATTTTGCCTTTACAGTATATTGTTTTTGTCCAAGTTTTGGTTTGTTTAGTTTGCAAGTTTTACATTTTAGCACACTGTATATCTATAATTTTGTTTCCTCTGTTATTTATGCCCCTCTGCCCTTATACATATACTCCTCCTTCCTCATCAGTCTCCTTTTCACTCACATGAACTAATATCCTTTAACCGTTCATAAATGTCCCTTCCATCGTCAGTCACCATACCCCTGTTTCATTGTCTTGAAGCCCCATCTACACCCACGTCATATGGTGTCTGACATGCCCATTTTTGTAACTCCCATTTCCATGAGTGGGATAATAAATATGTTGTTAATTGAGCACTTGCGAATTTCAGGCTATAAGGAAGTTGGAGCCATAAACATTGATATTAAACAGAAATACTATAATAATGTAGGTTTCTAATGGATAAAAAGTATGTTGAATTGGGTTTTATGTATTTATAGATGCACTACAACCGTATTTTAGCTGGTAATTCTGTTAAATATCAATGTCTACAGCTCCAACTTCCTTATAGAACGAAACTCGCAAGTGGTGAATTGCAGCTTTCAAACACCAATATTACCAGCACCACAGAGGCACATTGAACAAAGTATTTCATTAGTTTACCATTACACAACAGTTGTACTCGGTTACGTAGTTCAAATAATGCAGCACCAGTATTGCCAAGTGCTCATATAATGCATCGCCAGTATTGCCAAGTGCTGGTGTTGAATAGAGTACTGTAGAGTACTGTAGTTATTTACATGTTTAACCATTATCTTGTCATTTCAGTTGACTAGTGTCTTTGAACTTGTATACAGCATATATATATATATATAATGCTAAATGGATAAGGACGATAATTATACAGAAGATGATTTATACATTTGAGACACTGCGCTGCACCCATGCTAATGAGGGTATTGAAAATGCAGTGATTATAATACCTTATGAAGCAAACAGTGATGGTAATAGTAGGGCACCCTTTAATAACCCCTCAGTTAACCCACTCATGGCCACCTAATTCCCTAACCCATGCCTCATTATTTTTTATGATAGACTTTGAATCTAAGTATACCCCCACCCACTGGATTTTTTTTATATATTAAGTGGACAATGCTTCCTCTAGCCTCTTTACTGCCAACCCAGAGCCGGATCTAATAGACGTAGACAATGTTTTTTGGTGCGAGACGGAAATGGTTTTGCTCCCCTTCCACTCTCTCCCCAACCTCCCAGAGAAACACCCGAAACATTTTGCTAGGATAAAAACTTGTACCCCAGTCTAGCCTAGAGGTAAGACCACCTTGTGCATGCGTCAGTGTTCCGCTTGGCCAATTTTTTTTCGGTGTTGTGACCACTTATATTTCTGTCTTGCTCTACGGTGCCCTATTTTTTTTTTTATATTTTTTTTTTTTTATTTTTAAGATATAGCAGTTTGTTTAATGTCACTGTGCCCTATTTTTTTTTTATTTATTATTTTTTTTTTTAAAGATATACAGTAGCAGTTTGTTTAGTGTCGGGTGCTGTGATGCCATGCTGCCTGAGCCACCACCCCCGGGCTTGCCTTAGTGTCCCTTTGGCTGTTGTTTGAGGCTGCCAGGCAATGTTCCGACTTAACCTTTTGTCACATACTGTATCCGTCAGCTTGTTCATGTCTTGGTATCTTTGGATATTGACAGATTACCGTGAAGTATGTCGGTGATGTTGGAAATTGTTTGTCAATAATTTGATAGTATTTGAAACTGACCATTTTAAAGTAAGCATGACGGGATTGTATATATATATACTTATATCTCCCAGTTAGGGATATTAAGATCATAAATATTAAGTAAGACTAGATGTGTAAATACAAGATAGCCATGAGGTATTAGGGAACTATAGAGCACTGAGACACCTAGCGGGATGGGAGTAAACACATACACCGCACTTGCAGTTTTCGCTCAACATCTCCGACGACCCAAAGGAAGGCCACAGCAACCTCATCGAACGGGCAGAGATCGCTCAGCTGGTCCGGTCACGCATGCAGAGTTTGGGTGAGTTGATGTGCGGTTCTGTTTAGAGTTAGTTAGTTAAAATAGCACTTACGAGGCTATCAACCCTTCAGGATTATTAAGCCAGCACTCTGTAAGTCAAGATTGGCGTCAGGACTGGAGCCCCTTTTCAAGAACTCCAGTCCCTTGTGTTCAGAAACAGGATGTCAAACCAGGCCAAACTGATGTATCGATTGGAATTAATATGAGAAGGAATACGGGGAAATTTACGTAACGTTATTTATTTCTTGCTATTTTATCACTTTCTGAAGCATAATATCTGTATAACGTTACATTAACTTAGCTAACTTAAAAATTATAACTAATATAAGAGGAATCCTAGGGGCTGGTTTAAAGTACTTTCTCCTTTGATACCCTGTATCAGAGGCACTTTTTGTCTTTGATATCCCTTGTATAAATTCAAGCAAAATACTATATTCAATCAGCAGTATAAATATCATGTTATTTCAGTAGAGAAGGTAGCTTTAAAGGACTTTTATAACCCTCTTCCTGTACAGAGGTGTGATCATAATTTACACAAAAAATACCAAAAAACATAAACTTTTTTTTTAACATTGAAGTCAATAAATAACTATTGAAGACCTTGACAAATTTGTGTTTGTTGCATAAGTCAATTCATAGTATGCAACATACATAGAGTTTGTGACACCACATCCTTGGTACAGGAATAGATTTTGTATTTATTTATAACTTTTCGACGCCTCAGCCATATGGCGTAGTGTTATATACAGGTTGATGTAGGGTATTATTATGTCCTGCATGGTAAGTGATTAATGTGCACCATCCTCCTAACCCATAGCCCTTCCGCCTGAGGATTACGATGACGTGTCTGAGAAGCGGAACTCTCTCTCCTTTGTGATCATCAACCCTTCCTGTGACCTCAAGCTGGAGGAAGGCGACATTGTGTGAGTATTGGACAGAAGTATAAGAAGCAATATCAATAGTAATTTATAGGGAATCTTGCTTTTTTCTATTCTATTCTATTCTATTCTATATACTCGGCCTAATCCCAACTTTTCCACATTTTTCCTTGCCCTTTTACTGTACTGTACTGTACTGTATTTGTAGATGAGTGAAGTAAAGTATATAAATTTGGAATATCGTTTCTCCTGTGGGAAGAGTCTACATTACACAGGCACAAACACAGTCCGTCAGGATTCAAGGTGAATTATTTATATAATGACTTTAAAATGGTTGGACTGTGCTGCATTCTACAACACTCATAGTTTTGATCTTATTAAGACCCTCCTTTTGAATAAAGTCGCTGTAGACAATAAAATTGAGAATAATCTTTCTTCATCCTATTGAAATGTACTTCTTTTGATAATATTCCCTGGGTTAATGGGTGTAGGAGCTAGACTGGAATCAGAAGGAAGAGCGTGGAAGATTTTAACATGCCTATATGCGGATGATGCAGTCCTGTTGGCGGAAAATGTGGAAGAACTTCAGAGAGTGGTCACAGACTTTGACATGGTACGCGAAAAGAGAAAGTTAAAGGTCAATGTAAGGCAATGGTGTTTGAAAGAAGAATGCATGAAACCATAGATTTTAAGGCAAAATATAGAATTAAGAAAGAACATGAGAAAAGTTGTAAAATAAAAATTAAAAATGAACTACTGGAAGAGGTTGAAAGTTTCAAGTATTTGGGAGTTATACTATGCAAACATGGTAAAATGGAGAGTGAGATAAAAGAGAGCAAACTGCAAGGGAGAAAGGTGATTGGAGAACTTAATAGTATTCTCAAAGGAAGAATGGTTAGTCAGGAAGTTAAGAAGTCACTGAGAAGCAGTGTGCTGCTCCCAACACTCTAGTATGGAAGTGAGACATGGACAGCAAGTCACAAGGACCTCTCCAAACTGAGAGCTGTGGAGATGAGCTTTTTCAGAATGGCAGCTAGCATGAATAGGCTAGATGGGCCAAGTTATAGGGAATTATATGAGTCCTTTGGAATGGAAGAGCAGGCTTTGGGCATTGATTATGGAGTTGTTGAGTGGATAAAGAGAAGTACTTTGAGGTGGTATGGTCATGTTCAGAGAATGGATGAAGACAGAATGCGAAGAAAGATATATGGGAGTCAGGTGAGTGGAACAGCTAGTAGTGGAAGACCACCTATGGTATGACAAAGGAGGCATGTCTTGACAAAGTAGCCTGGAGACGTTTCTGTCATGGCCATCCTCTAGCGGGGATTTCCCAGGGGGAAACAAGGCGTCGGAGATGATGATGATGATGATTATCGTACAAATCTTTTTCAGGTATATAATCCGGCCGAGTCCGTTCTCAGCCCAGAAGACTTTCGAGCGGCACAACTCCCGGCGGAAGTCCAACATCTCCCTCTGTGACAACCGACGACGGAGTACCACCATCTCTCGCGCTCCGCCCCTTACCACGGCACCCAAGTCCAACTCCCTCAGCCTTCCAGATAGTCCTCAAATATCTCCCGGTGAGCCTTCTTAGTCACATAGAAAGATTTTTAGCCCACATAGAAATCTCTCTTAGAAAGTTCTTATTCATATAGATACCTCTTTACTTCACATACAAAGCTCTCTTAGCCTACATAAGAAGCTTTCTTTGAAAGTATGTAGTCCACATAGATAGACCTTTAGTTTACATAGATATCTCTCAATCCACCTAGAAAGCTCTCTAGATCACATTTAAGGGGGGTCAGTGGGTCAACGGCTTTTTTTTTATATTTCTCTTCTTTTCTCTCTTTCCCTGGCTTGTATCCACTGTTTTAATACATTTATCCCCATCCTGGTGTCGATTATCGCTCGCCAGCATTGTATGAAGAAATCCGGCTTTGCCGGAGAAATTTTTCTATCGAAAAATTTAAAAATTTAGCTTGCTGTCAAAACAAAAATATATATATATATGCTGGCTCGCTACCGCTCGCCAGTCAAATATTGACACCTGGATGGGGGTAAACGTCTTAAAATAGTAGGCTGGATGGGGCCGAATGGATACAAGCCAAAGAGAGAGGGAGAGAAAGAGAAAAAAAGCGAGGTGGGCTCCCTTAAAACGTTTAGTATAGATTGAAAGCTCTAGCCCACATGCAATAATCCCCTTCACCCATATCATAGTTACCACAGAATGGACAAAAGTTCAGCCGTTAGTTTTTTTGACGTAGAATTGGGCTTTCATTACTGAGTGTACTTCTCCCACTTTGGTATGGGACGTTAGATCTCTGGCTGAAATGACTATAATCCATTCATTATTAGTAGGCCAGGAATTGTGACCTCTAACCTCTGTAAATAAAAAAGGGCTTGGGCAAATGGGCTGGAAATTTGCAAATCTGTTCCCTGGCTGACTCTTCCCAAACAGTAGAAATCTGAGCGCGAGTACTCTTCTCGTTTATGAGTTATAGAGGTTTGTGTTCTTGATGTTCTGGCCTATCCATAATGAATGAACTATAGGCGTGTTCTCTGTCTCAAGAATATATATTTTTCTTTGGCACTTTGTAGGCTAATACAGTATAAATCAACCTCCCTATATCACGCTTATCTAATAAAGTTTATTTTTGTCTTGATTCTCAGCACTGTTATCGTAACCTTACGTGTCATTCTTACGTTCTCGTTTCAGTCCCTCTGCGCACTAATCTGTTTTATGCACATTAACTCCTTGAGGATTATGACGCGTTATGGCAGTTTATTCTGGCTGTCATTAGACGATTTTATATTGATTAGGAAGAGTATATAGAAGTCAGAGGGTTACTTAAGACAAGCTTTACCTTATTAATTCCCACAGATCCACTTTAGCTAGCCAGAAAAAACTGTCAAAACGCGTCATGATCCGCAATGGGTTAATATCTTGCAGACCCGTACTTAATCAGCCTTTGCCACAACGAACCCCTCCGATTGGCCCACATCCACTAACAATACCGTCCTTCCTTTTAAAATATTTAGATGTTATCCTTTCATGGTCCGTAGTTTTGTCCTCAAGGGAGCCTTCATATTCTGCCAAAATTACCCCGTTGTACCCTTGCCCCGTCTCATCCACTCTGTTACACCTTATGACACACTCTCTTTCCTTTCTTATTATTTTTTCCTTTACTACGTCTTTCACTTCTTCATTCCATATCTGTTCATTCCTCACTTTTCATACCTTCCAAAAATATTTAATTTCTCACATCTCATTCCATCCAAAAACTCAAAGTTTTCCTAACGGCTACTTTTCTTCTCAACATGCAAGAACTTTTTTCATCTCCCAAAATCTTCCCTTATGTCTTCGTCATTCATTATCATTCAACTCTTGCTTATCTTCACTCTTATTCAACTCTTGCTTATTTCACTCTTATTCAACCCTCGCAACCTTTACTCTTTTTCAACTATCTTTTATCTTCACTCTTATTCAACTCTCACTTATCTTCATTCTTTATTCCTCTCTAGACCTTCCTTTCTTTCACTTACTCCTGTATTTTTTATTCCATCAATCTTGTCAAATATCTATATCTTTTTCTCTTCACTCATCGTTGTTGTTGTTGTTGTTGTTCCCCAAGCTGCCTGGCCGAACAGCCCCAAGGCCCCGAGCAAGGCCAAGGCCATAACTGAGCGCCCCCACAGAACCCTCTCTGCCTACCACAATAAAGCCTGGGTGACCGAAGCCACTCCATGGCGGGGAGCTGAGGAGGGTGCGGAAACGCCCGGGAAACCAAAGTCCCACCCAGGGCCCTGTGCCCCTCAGCAATTATGAAGAGAAAGTTGAGGGGCAAAGGAAAAATGTGACGCTTTGGCTTCCAATCTTGGTAGATTGGGAGGTTAATCCACGGAAAAGACGCTGTCACTTGAGATCTAGGAAATACATAAGTAAAAAGAACAGTCGGAGTAAGCTATGGGTATGGCAGAGATCGCTCAGTTCTCACTCTGATAGACCAGCCCATCACCATATGACTAGAACCCAATCCTCTCCGCATCAGCTAGGAAAGGCCCTAGAAAGCCGCCTTTGGCGAGGGGATAGCTCCCCTATTTCAACCCCTTTCGGGGTTGGGCACCCGCCCGCTTCACTCATCGTTAGTCCATTCTTCTTCAATCTCTCTATTGTTTTTTACCCTTTTTCTTGTGAACCCTACTGTAGTGTACCTGTACAGTATATCCTTTAGAATGTAGATACAGTAGTAATTTATGATCTTTGCTCTGTAGACCCCTCGATTCTAATTTTGTTTTTACTAGAACCTTATAATTGATTCCTCTTGCATTAACTCTAAGTAGCTCACTTCCTTTTATTTTTGTCTTCGGTATTCACAAGTAGCCTAGTCGCACTGACATATACTGATTGTGCTGACTGATAAAATGAATACCAAGATGGATAGAGCGGCATGAAATGATATTGATATAATCCCATTTCATATCTATTTGGATAAGTTTTGAATTAGTATCATGGGTTCCTCATGCAGCTTTCTATCCACATTCTTTATAGTTTGACCATTTTGATTATGATTTGATCTGGCTACTTTTCAGTGTTTCCACCATCTAACCTGGCTCAATTTTCATCCTTCCTTCTTCCTCCGAACCTCCGCCACCCTCCTCCCGGCAGCTCCTCCTTTCCATGGCTCCCTCGTAGACACCCTTCACATCCCCATGTCCCCCCCTACAGGGATCGTTCGTGGCCGCTCCAACTCTCTCCGTGTTGACGACATTCTCATGCGCCGCTCTAACTCCCTCCGGTTCGGACTGGAGGCCACACGTAAGATTAATAGCTTCGAGGAGCTGGGAATCAGCCCTCTGACCCCACTACGCCGGGACCAGCGCACCGGCTCTATCAAGATACCTACTAATGGCTCCATTGGCCTCGAGGTGAGAGAGAGAGGGAGAGAGGGAGAAAGAGAATTATGATGAATAAGTGAAGTAAAGGAGCAGAAATGAATGAAACGTTATTTTAGTTAATAGGATATTAAAAAAGGAAGAGGAGAGTGAAAGCTAATATGCAAGGACCGAAGGAGGATAAATATATATCGCTTTCAATGCGAAGAAAATTCAACTAGGTTAAATACTGTACAAATGAAGCACAGTTAACAAATGGTTTTCAGGCTTATAACTTTGTCAACTGATTAATAGACTACAAGTCAATGTAATTATGGTTATTAGTTATGTAAAAAGGGAATGGAGTAACCAATGTTTTTTATCAAGGCTGAACATATTAAGTCGCAAGGTTTAGGAAGTATTGGTAGGCCTGTATATAGTTTACTGTGTTGCATGTTAGATATATGGGTAATGGCGATACTTAAGGTTGTACATATACAGTATAATGCATGTGGCGATTGTAGGTATAGATATTGAACTTTCATTCTGAAATGTTATTCTCGTCAAAGATGGGTTGACACTGAGGTCCTCTGAAGGTATGGATAATATGCAATACAGTATAACCAATAGTGGGTGCCCAACCCCGAAAGGGGTTAAAATAGGGGAGCTATCTCCCCGCCAAAGGCGGTTTTCTAGGGCCTTTCCTAGCTGATGCTGAGAGGATTGGGTTCTAGTCATGTGGTGATGGGCTGGTCTATCAGAGTGAGAACTGAGCGATCTCTGCCATACCCATAGCTTACTCTGACTGTTCCTTTTACTTATATATTTTCTAGATCTCAAGTGACGGCGTCTCTTCCGTGGATTGACCTCCCAATCTACTAAGATTGGAAGCCAAAGCGTCACATTTTTCCTTTGCCCCTCAACTTTCTCTTCATAATTGCTGAGGGGCACAGGGCCTGGGTGGGGCTTTGCTTTCCCGGGCGTTTCCGCACCCTCCTCAGCTCCCCGCCATGGAGTGGCTTCGGTCACCCAGGCTTTATTGTGGTCGGCAGGGAGGGTTCTGTGGGGGCGCTCGGTTATGGCCTTGGCCTTGCTCGGGGACTTGGGGCTGTTCGGCCAGGCAGCTTGGGGAACAACAACCAATAGCGTTACATAATGCTTTTACTGTAGTACTGATACTGAATTATATTTTTTCACAAACCAACTTCACTTCTAAACTCAATTAATGAAATCAAGAAATACATGTGACACTCCAAGGACTCGAACCTAGGATACTCACATCGAAATTCCGCGCACTTAGCATTACTGAATATGATGTTTGTTAAAGGTGAGACCCCTCCAAGGAGTATGGGTAAGACTTTGGAATACTGTTTTTGGTTGGGACAGTGCTGTGAACTACATACTGGCAATTTTTTGTTTTCTTTTTTTTTTTCCTTTGCCCCTCAGCTTTCTCTTCATAATTCCTGAGGGGCACAGGGCCCTGGGTGGGGCTTTGGTTTCCCGGGCGTTTCTGTCGCCCTCCTCAGCTCCCCGCTATGGAGTGGCTTCGGTCACCCATGCTTTATTGTGGTCGGCTGGGAGGGTTATGTGGGGGCGCTCGGTTATGGCCTTGGTCTTGCTCGGGGCCTTGGGGCTGTTCGGCCAGGCAGCTTGGGGAACAACAACAACAACAACAACAACATACAGGCAAACTGTGTAGTACAGTATTTCATTTTTTGTATGTACAGTACAGTATGTATACTTTGATGTTATTGTAAGGTGTATATGGACCCAAGTATGGTCCCCTCTGTACTGTTTGAGTCTGAAATAAAGCATTATTATTATTATTATTATTATTATTATTATTATTATTATTAGTAGTATTATTATTATTATTATTATTATTATTATTATTATTATTATTACAGCCGTTAGCGCTATAAAGCTTTGTATACTAAAATGTGATGTTTGTCGCAGGTGACGCCCCCCGAGGAGTGCGGCTCTGAGGCCTCAGTGCCGTCCATCCAGCTGCAGGGGACCATCGTCTGACCCCCGCCCTCGCCTCGACCCGCCCGTGTTTGGTTCCACATGAGAGGAGGGCGGGGGGTGGCACGTGCCCGCTCCCCGCGACTCTGACGTTCGCCCTCCGCCTTCACTGCCAGGGCGGCACTCGGACCCTCGCCCTGGCCCCGTTCACAGTGAAGGCGGTCGCACTCATGCACATACTCACAATATCCTTTCTTCTCTCTCTCATACAATCACTCACTCACACACAGACTGTCTCTTTCTCAAACACACACACTCAAACAATGTCATTCCTTTTCTTTCTCATTTACACATATCTCACACACATAGTCTGTCTTTCACTCTTTCTCTCAAACACATACACACACACACACACTGTCTTTTGTTCTCTCTCTCACACTTCCATACTGTAACTCTCTCACACACACACTCAGGTGTCCCTCTTTCATTTTCTTTCACACACTCACTGTCTCTCTCTCTCTCTCTCTCACACGCACACACACACACTCATAGTCACACACACACACACACACACACGCACACACACGCACACACACACACACACACAGACACAGACACACACACACACACACACACTCATAGTCTCACACACACACACTTTCTCTCTCTCTCTCTCCCCCCACACACCCACCTGGGCCCGGACACTCATCAGTACTTGTAATTGCCAGATACAGCTCTTCCTCGATTAATGATGCAACTGGATGCTTTTCTGATGACATCTATAGCTAATATACCTCCTTTTTAATACAAATTGATTTATGCATTGAAATTATTAGGTATTAGTGGAGATGCCTGATTCAAACATACTATCACCTGAAAGGCTTGTAGTAGACATTCTTAAGGTTAAGGGGGGATGGTTCACTTTTTGGTCCATTTTCTCATTTACTGTATTAATTATTTTTCTAGTTTCCTCCCTAGACTTCCATCAAATTTAAAAAAAAAAAACATCCATTAGATCCCTCTTGTAGATAAATTTGTACATTTTTCGGTAGAAAAATGTCCCAGCCGAAAGCCGGCTCTTCCAAAATTAAAGGCCAACTATCGTTCACCAGGAAAAAAATAGATACCTATATAGCACGAAAGGTCTTAATATTGAAAGAGAAATGGGGTGAAAGGTCTTAAAATTGACAAACTAATGGGGCAAACATCTTAAAATCTGAAAACTAATGGGGCTGAGCATGAGGGAGAAGGTGATCTAGAAACACGAACCATCTCCCCTTAAAAATGAGGAATAACTGTAGGTTCTCTTGGTGGACCTTTGGCATCAATGAGACAGTAACTCCTTTTCACAGTCATTACAGGTCTCCCTCGATTTACGATTGGGTTACGTTCCTGAAAACCCGATCTTAAATAGGGTAATCGTATAGTAAACCCTAAAATTAATGGGGTAAATGGGGATGTAAATAGAATAATCGTACAGTATAGAAAACCCTAAAATTAATGGGGTAAATGGGGATGCGTTCTCGGACCAGCCAAACCGCAAACCCAAACACCTAAAAATCTATAATAATATCGTAAATCGGGGCATCGGATAGTGAGGGAGACCTGTATTCAATGCATGGGCCCTCGTCAATGTAGCATTTTAGTTACAACCGGGTAACACAAGAATGCCTGCTCGAAAGAGTGGGTTTTATACTCTTGTCTTTTTCCAGCTGATGGTAGATTGAATCCCTTAGCAACTGATATTTCGAGACTTGATGGAAATATATGAAACTAGTATGTCTCTGCAACATATTAAGACCAAGTTTGTAAAATTATCACCGTATTTTGCTGTAAAATCTTCCAAATAACTGAGAAATCTTGATGGGAACTTTGCAATTTACCGCCAGTTGAAAAGAAACAGGGTATAGTAGTCCTTTATTGGCCTTAAACATATTGTATATTTTGTAATAAAGCTCTATGCTAAGAGCAGAAATATACCAAGAAACTCTTATGTTGCAGTACGGTATATTTGGAAAGTGTTGCAATAGAAAGAAATATTATAATACGCACAGAAGAATACGATTATATTGAGAAAAATTACGTTCAGCTTAGAAATAGTAATTATTCTTGCTGAAACGATCCTCTTTGAAATGTATACAAAGTATAACTTTGCCCTTGATTATGCATTTTTGTTGGGTAATTTTTCATTAATCTTCATGGATTGATGAAAGACTAATGGCATTTTTATTATATTAATCTTCTACCGTTTTAATCAGAATTAGAAATATATGATAATATTTGTTAGCCAATTCGGCCCCGTCAGACAGGAGGATGAATTTATTAGATGTCATACTAATGGCATCTTTAGATTTTAGAGGATGTTGAAGTAAAAATATTGTGTTCATGCATCTTACAAACTTAAGTGAGTGAAATTGACAAGCAGAAATAAGTTGAATAAACATTACTGTATATAGAAAATGTATTGTACCTGGGATGATTGCTAAGACTAATGTGGATACGTCGTTGTATTTTGGTTGAGGTAGTAGACCCCTAAGTGAGAAAGTGGTTTACGAAGCCCTAGTGTGGCAACTTCCTATGTGTACTATTGAATATCCGCTTCCTGAGGCTCAAGTCAGGTTCTAGTGATGCCACAAGTGCTTGGGGCAAGTGCTGTGATCTTATATGTGCAGTGCTGGATGTTATGTGAACCTTGGGTACAAAAGTTAGATATATTTTGATTTTGGAATGAAGCTGTATGCTATTATAAGCTTTTTCCAATGATGAACAGACTGAGAATTAAGCTGATATCACACAAGCACTACTTCCCTCAACATTTATCCTTAACACTGTTCTGGCAGCTTTTGAGGTCAACATTTACAATAATTAAATTAATTTACCATCAGTCTAGTTTCTGATACCAGTGCAAAATATTCCAGAAAATGTTGATCATCAAATGTTGACTATAAAAGCTCTCGTGTGATACCTGCTTTAGTGATATTGTACTGTATAGCATTTTTCCGCTTTGTATATCATGAGAAACACATAAACTCGATGATACTGAGCATGGTGAACCGAAGTGTTGATGTGAGCTGTGCTGTAGTGCCCCGGGTGGCTTACCTTCTATGAAGGGTTTGTGTCATAATGAAGCGAGTCACAAGGCTCAAGCCCGAGTCCCACCACCAGCCTTGGCAGCAGATGTACCGGAGTCAAATTTTGGCTATACTGTTTTGGATTGGTTACCCGCAGATATCCCATTCTTTACCGTTTTGGATTTGTTACCCGCAGATATCCAATTCTTTACCGTTTTGGATTTGTTACTCGCAGATATCCAATTCTTTACCGTTTTGGATTTGTTACCTGCAGATATCCAATTCTTTTATGACAGAAATTTACATCCTGCAGCCCATATATTTAAGTAACTGTGCCCGGTATTAAAACCCGAATCTATAACTCGAATCCCTCATAATCATCTCGTAACTCTTAGTGGATTCCAGACTCCGATACATTCCGCGAGTAAAGGTGATGGTGCGACTGGAGCTGGACTGACCCTCGCTGCCTTGTGTGCCGCTGCTCAACCCAGGAAGCTGCGTCCTGCCACCACTTCTGAGGAACCAGGTGCCCCAACGAGACTATTACATGCAACCCTTTAATAACCAGTCGTACACTCCAGGTCACAAACTATGAGGACAACTCGAGGACAAAATTTATGGATTCCTTGAACTGCTAAAATTACACTTAAGGATACACATTATGGCCCTCTCTGAATCATTAAACTGCAAAAATTACATTCCAGGCTACAAACTAGGGCCCTTTTTCGAATACTGGAACTTGGTGACTTTATACGCGAGGACAAAATTTATGGCCCGTGCTGACTCCTCAACTGCTGAAATTCATGAGGACAAAATTTATGGATTCCTTGAACTGTTGAAATAGTATTCGAGGATAAAATGTATGGATTCCTTGAACTGCTGAAATTACACTTAAGGACACATATTATGGCCCTCTCTGAATTATTAAACTGCTAAAATTACACTCGAGGGCACAAGTTATAGCCATATGTGAATGATTAAAGTGCTGAAATTGCACTCGAGGACTCAAAATATAGCTGTTTGTGATATCTTGAACGGCTGAAATTACACTCGAGAACACAAATTATGGACCATTCTGCTTCCTTGAACTGCTTAAGCGAACCTCGGAAACGAAAGTACTATATTGGGTATAGAATGAATGAGATGATCCAATTAAGTCCAAGATAGCTTTGATAATTGGTGGCCAGTGTTTTTGTCCTAGAGTATACATTTGGTAACACCTGCGCGGTCTAGCAATGGCATGGTCTAGCAATCTGTGGCAATTATTCACTAAAGTCCCTGATCATCGGGGCACCCACCTTAGCCCAGCTCTTGAGCAGGGAATGCATGGTGGTAAAAACCGCATCAATTGACCTTGACTTAACCTCACATATTCTAGTCAAATTTCTTCCAACCTATTCCAAATTTGTGTACATGTAGCAAACTAATAACACCAAAGATCACCGGAGCGATGTTGTATGTACTGTATGTAGAGAGTCCATCATACGAGATGCGGTGTTGCCACATATGGTTAGTACTGGATTGCATTAAATCAACTCGCAGCCTGGTAACCCTCACCACTTTGGGAATCGGTGATATTCCCCGTCCATGGCATTCAAATTCGGGTGATTGTTGAATAAAATTGTATTATCTAACTGGTACATGCAGCTTTCATAATTTCTACTGTTGTATATCTTAATTTCTGGTGGACCAACTTCTTTCCATATAGTGATACTTGAAATGACCACCGACTGCCCGGCTGGCCCTTGTAACCAAATATATCTCTCCTGCCTCACTTACCACGCCTAAAGAGAAGATCACACTATGCTCTACTTGGGGTCAATATAACACAACAATGTAGCCTATCTCATTTCTAAACCGATACTGTTTGGTAATCTTGTCTTTTTATGTGAATGAAGGAGATAAAAGGCAAAGCTGCCTGTAACAAGTGTCTCCCCACTATGAATTTACTCCTATAATTTTTTTTTTTTATGCTTTTCTGAGGATAATGCAATCAACTCCACATCAGTATACAGTCTACTGTATACAGCGGGAATTGCATAAACAAAGTGTAGGCTAACTGAAAATATCCACAATTTATAAGACTTGGAGGATGTGCTTAAAATATCCACAATTTATTAGACCGAGGATGCATTTAATATTTCCACAATTTATAAGACTAGCAAAAGTAAAAAAAAAAAAAAATGCTACTGTACTTGAGAGTGGTCATGAAGAACGTACAGCTGAAATTTCTAGACCTACCATAAAGGGCAGAATGTTTTTTTATTTGAGATAAATTTGTGCATTTTTCGGTAAGAAAATGCCCCGGCCTAAGACCGGTTTCTCCTAAATTGCAGCCTTGTTATCGCTTGCCAGGAAATTTTTTATACCTAAATGGCATAAAATGTTGTAAAATCACCAAACTAATGGGGTGAATGTCTTAGAACGTATAAACTAATGGGGCTAAACATGAGGGAGAAGTGGGGCCAGGAAACCCCCCTTAAAACTTACCATTTTGATATTTTTTCCCACTCCTAGTTTAACTACCCTCATGTGTTCAGTAATAAACCTATAAATATACACAACTATTGGAAAATCAACTCCAATACAGGAAAAACTGTAAACAATAGCAAGGAGGACAGCCTTCCCACTTTTACTCTTCTACTTTGCTCTTTCTCTCCTCCTTTACTTCTCACCTCCCCAACCTGTCTATCCCCCACAACTTTAACGTAAACAACTCCATAGTGGAACTGTCAATAGAGCATAGTGCCATCTCCTTTTGAAATGAAGCTACCTCACCTCTGAAAGTATTAATGTAGTCTCCGAAATAAGCACATTTGGAGGTAGTTGGTGTGAGAGGGGGAGAGGAGGGGGGCAGAGCGGTGGTGGTACAGTCTGGCGCATAAATCCTGTCAGACCTCCATACCTTCCGCGGTATCCCCCTCACTCGATTAACCCTTTCAGTACAGGAGCACGCCTTTTTCATATTAGGCCGGCCGTCTTTGCACGATGTTAAGCGGTTTATTAGGAATCTGTGGGAGTCGAGAGGTGTATAATGATTGTACCCCACTGATGTTGAAAGGCCTCTTCTAAGCTGCATAATGTTGTCTTTCGATAACTAGAATTAAATGAAGATAGGCGTCGTGGTACAGAAGGGTTAAGCAACACTGAATAATGTTTGAATATAAAGGCTTTGTTCATTGCTTTTAACCCTTTGAATACGGCTGATGTGCTATTAATTTTATTTGGCTATTCTTAGCTTAAAGGAGGACCTCTAGCCATTAAAATAACACAAACTATCTGAATTAACTATATAAACTACCACAGATCCTTCCTAAGCTGCATCAAATCTTCAAAACACAGCAGAACAAAGCGATAAAAGACACCCATACCGAGAGGGTTAAGGATGCTCCAAGTTGAGAGCATGGCGGTAAGACAGGACTTCTTCGCGAGACTGATTGTTTACTGTTAAGGGGACAATACTGGTGTGTCTCCCGCTGTTTCACCCGTAAGAATCATAAAGCCGGTATCACACAAACGCTTTTTCCCTCAACATTTTATCTTCAACATTGGTCTGGCAGCTTATGAGGGCAACATTTATATTATTTCTGTCACCTAAAGTCCTCTATCATTAGTCTAGTTTCTGATACCGGTGCAAAATATTCCTGAAATGTTGCCAGAAAAATGTTGATCATCGAATGTTGACTATGAAAGCTGTCGTGTGATACCGGTTTAACAGGCATAATCTTGTAATTCTCTGAAGCAATTTAATGGTAACCGGGCGACTCAACCGGTAGACCATTTAAACCAGTAGCTCTCAACCGCTGCCAACTCGACCAATATTGTCAGGCTAGGTTAGGTAGAGTTAGGTTAGAACTTCATTTTGACACCTATTTAGTTGGCCCTGGTTGATTTGGCACTAGTTGAGATGGTCTACTGGTCGAGTGGTCCGGGAACCCAATTTAATAGCTACATACTTAGGTTCGTCATATACAGTACAGTATATATATATAAAATGCATATATGTGAATAAGATTTATATTCCATAATTTATACTAACATAATATTGTATTGTGATATATCACCCTCACTTCTCATAAGCTGCATAATATAATGTACACCCGCGGACAAAAGTCGTGCCCCACCTTCATAACTTCAAAGTAATTTTCTGGTACAGGTATTAGGATATTAATGGGAGATTGTTTATTATATTATTTTTATTTTGTTTTTAATTTGCTCCCTAGGCCTTTATGAAGCTTACAAAAATATACCCCCAAGACCCTCCTTTGAGATGAATTTGTGCATTTTTTGGTAGGAAAATGCTACAGCCGAAGACCGGTTTCTCTTACATTGCAGGCTTGCTCTCGCTTGCCAGGAAAAAGATGACACCTAAATGGCATGAAAGTTGTTAAACTTGACAAAGAAATGGGGAAAAAAGGTAATATTGCTAAACTAATGAGGCGTACGTCTTAAAATCTCTAAATGATGGGGCTAAACATGAGGGAGAAATGGGTCCAGAAAAAGCGACTACCTCCCCCTTAATCTTGTAACTAGAGAGATAACCAGCGTTGAAGTTACGGAGGCGTGACACGACCTTTGACCTGGTGTGTGCGTGACCCATTCCATCGACTGTCTAGCCTCACCTTGTACTTGGATTGCCGTTTGTTAGTACAGAATTTCGCTCACTGCTTTTGTGTACAAGTTGCCCACCTAATCTCTGTTCCTTGTTGTCATATGTTCTATTTTTATGTACAAGTTGCCCACGTAAGTTCGGTTCCTCATTGTGATCTTATGTGTGAAAGTAAAATTAGTATGAATGAATTATGGTATGGAGGTAGATGTGCTGGAAAGTGTGAAAAGGAACACCTTAAGATGGTTCGTCCATATGGGACGTATGGGAAGCGCGAGAATGACTAAAGAGGGTGTACAAGAGCAAGGTGGAAGGACAGAGAGGGAGAGGTAAACCGAGAGAGAGGTGGAAGGATGGATGAAGGCGGTGCGGGTTGGGAGGAGGGGCGTCGACTGACTGGGGACAGAGGTGCATGGGGGTTTTCGTTCGTGGCCACCCCTTCGGGGATCATGGCGTCAGGCAATAGATAGGTAGATAGAATTGCGAGTGTGGTTTCTTTTAATTATCAGTTGACTACTCAGATGAGTTAACCACTGCATAAGAAACAACACTCGTAATTAGATCATGTGCATTGTACTTCCATGTATAAGATCACAGAGAGGAACAGAACTTATGTGGGCAACTGTACAATTGACTTCTTGTTCTATATGACTTGAGTTCTCAGTAGCTTAACCCATTCAGACTTCCATGATGACTTTTATCAGTGTATTCTGGCTATCAGTAGACTATTTTTTTCAGATTAAATAGGTACTTTGGAATTCAGATGGTTAATTGAGATACATTTTACCCCTTTGATTCTTAGAGACCCTTCCAAAACTGAGTAATATCATCTGAGGTTAACCTGAATAAAGTGAAAAAGCATCTTGGTGTCATGAAGGGGTTAAAAGTATAAAAATATAAACATTTGTGATGACAAATATCATGCAATAGGGTTAGCTATACTGTCTCCAATCCTTTGTTATTGAACTACACACATTTTCTCAGATCGCAGCTCTGATTTTAATTTGTAGCATCTCAATAATGTTTTTATTATTACAAAATATTGTTTTCTCATTAGGAAGAATTCTAAGAGCAAACAATCTTGTTTCACGTCATGTGTATCAAATTAAAACAAAACTTTCACAGAAGAAAAACGTTTACTTTAGGTTAGAGTTTCATTTGATGGTATGAAAATCCAAAGTAGTGTAATGGTACCAAGTAATTTTTGTTATTTAATTACTTTATAAATATATACTAGTTTTATTTTTTCAGTGTAAATTATAGACTTTACTCAATAATAGTGTAAGGGTGTTTGCGACCAACTCAGATTATTTGTTCTATAAACTATACCCTTTTTACTATTAGTAAGTCATGATTTATTTTGTCCCAACTTGAACCCTGAGCTGTAACAAAAATTGGCACTAAAATTAAAAAGCTATATTTTCCATGTCCTCCAAAGAATGCAATTTCCTAATCAAGATCTGATTTAATCCTCCCTATGAGAGTTTTGGAGCGCAGTTATAATAAAAATAAAAGAGACCCGTACAGTACTTTCTTATTCTCTCTTCTTGTATCAACTAACTACAGTATACTCTGTTTCATTTCATCTGACGGTATATTGAATCCCTTAACAACTGATTTTTGGATATTTAATGGAAAAATATGAATTTACTATGTTTCTGCATCGTTTTAATACAGTACCACGTTTTCATATTAGCGCCATTCATCACTAGAAAATCTTCATAATAACTGAGATATCTTGATAGGAATTTTGCAATTTACTGTCAGTTGAAAAGAAACAGAGTATAGTTGCAAATCAAGGACAAATCTGCACCTATTCATTGTGAACAGAGCATAAATGTATAAGAATGAGAACAGTGAAGCATAATAGGTCCGTCTTCCTAGACTAACACCATCCTTGTCGGCAGCCAGTACTATAGTTTTACCGTGTCCCTAGCTGGTCAATATCATAAGCTAGTTGTTGTAATAGTAAATACAATGAGATACTCTAATGATGTTCTCAAGTACTTCTCATTGCGAATACAACAACTAACGTATCATTTGACTGGCTAGGACCACGGCCAAACTACAGTACTGACCACCGACAAGGATGGAGTTGGTCTAGGAATCCGGGCCGTGTACTGCTAGCGGCACTCCGGCTACAATCGTTCGGCTGCTGCTACGACATCCGGCATAATCCAGCATAACCTTTATTTTACTATGCTTCATATAATCTATAGTCAACAATCTCATCATAGCACATTATCAGCCATTATTCACAACAGCTGCTCTTAGTTAGTATGGCACGCACACTATTTCATGCCAAGAAAAATCATCAGTGAAAGTTATTTTCTATTCAGTTATTTATGTATACATCTTAAATCACCCATTCCTGAATTAACGTGACTGAGATTTGATTAATTGTTTATGGTTTCTCAATTTGATGGTGTAATGGTTAGGGTGTTTAAAATCTGTATATGGTAACCCAGGTTCGAATCCTGGTGGATCACATGCATACTTTCATTAATTTCTTTGGGAGGTGTTTGGTGTTGGAGTGAAATTAATAAAATAGATTTAATATCAGAATTAGGTTGCTGCCTCACAGATGTAGAGTTCATTTGACTGGGCGACTGGTATTGTACAGTCGTGTGCAGGAATATTATAAGACTTCGAACTATCTCAATCAACCCTTTTAACTACCACAGATCCTTTCTAAGGTGCATAAAATCGTCTAAATACAGTATAGCTAGACTAAAACATAACAGACGTCGCTGGTACAGAAAGGGTTAAGAGTTACAAAATGCTTCGTTAGGGGTATCATCAAAATAATTCCACCAAATGTTGTTAGTAAATTCCTGACCATGATTGTATTAGCAGGGACTAACTTAACCCCTTCAGGATATGAGGGCGCGTTTCTTCATTTTACCGGGCTATCACTAACTTTTTCTGTACCGTCGACATCTTTTTAATTCTCTCCTAGCTGTATTTAGACGATTTTGTCCAGTTTAAGAAGGATCTGTGGTGGTAAAAAATGTGAAGTGAGATAGTTTGAAGCCTGTTAATTGTTGTAGGCCCTTTTTTAACTGAATACAATTGTCTAGTAGTAGCCAGAATATAGTTAAAAGGAGGGCACTGGTAATGAAAGGGTTAAACAAGTTTCGTCAATTTTTGGAAGGAATTGTGGGAGTTAGAGGGTTAATTGAGAGGACTATATCCCTTTAAATCCTAGAGGGCCTTCTGAAGTTGAGTAAAACGGTCTATTGTTAACTAGAATGGAAAGAGAGAATGCGTCCTTGTTTACTGATAGGGTTAAGCTGATCTCCGGCCCTCACCTTCCATTTATTTATCATTAGACGATTTTATTCAGATTAGGAAGGGTATATGGAAATCAGAGGGTTGATCCAGATAGTCTCTACCCTTTCAATTCCCACAGATCCTTCATAAGCTGTATAAGATCGTCCAATGATAGCCAGAATAAACTGTCAAAATGCGTCCTGATCCTCAAGGGGCTAAGTCCCGAACGGTGGGGATGGGGTCACCTCACCTTTTTGCCTTTGCATAATCACTCATTCGTTGCAGGTGAAGTGTTATTTTTTATTCATATTTTTTTTTTTTTTTTTTTTTAGTAGCAAGTCTATCCAACATCTGCATACCAGGCGTGAGGTATTTTTCTGTGGCCTACTACCCAAAGCGAACGGTATAAATCTGAAATCGTCACTCATTCATTGCAGGTGGATTGTTTATTTACCCCTTGAGGATTATGCCGCGTTTTGACAGTTTATTCTGGCTATCGTTAGACGATTGTATACAGCTTAAGAAGCATCTCTGGGAATTAAAAGGTTTAAGACTATCTGAATAAACCCTCTGACTTCCATATTCCCTTTCTAATCTGAATAAAATCGTCTAATAATAGCCAGAAAACAGAAAAGCGCCACCGTCTCCTGAAGGGGTCGCGTCGTTAGCTTCTACAACAACATCTGCACCCCCCAGGCATGAGGTACCGTGCCGTTGTCGACCAACCCCCAAAGAGCAACTCGGGGTGAATAATGGCAAACCCTAGCATTAAGTGTGGGCAGGCTTGTTACCAGAACACACCAAGTACACACTAACAAACTTGATACCTGTGTCTTCATTTATACCCCCAGTAGCACCTTAAGGCTGTATTCAGGAGCACTCCCTCTTGAAGCTTCTTGGACTGCTTATAGTTTAATTTGAGCTAATCAAGTACTGTATGTGGATGTAAGCATATGTTAATACTTTTTGTTTACATCAATAATATAATATATTTACAGTATATATATATACAGTAGTATATATATATATACCTGTATATATCCTAGAGAGAGAGAGAGACTGTATATATTTTATTTAGAGAGACTGATTGTATATATTTTATTTACTTATCTATTTATTATTATTTTTTATAAAATCCGCCTCATGCACTAATCATATTGAAAGCATAAAATTAGGTCCACACATTTGTATGAGTGCCTGAGCGTGTTGGAAGGGCGCTCTCTCGGTAGGCCTATAGCCTACCAACCGGAAGAACTATGAAAAAAAGAGTGTTAATTTATGGAAGAGAACCTGATAGCCTACCCTTAACCCGGGAACGGCGGGAAGACTCTTAACCCGGGAACTGCCGGGAGACTCTTAAGAGTTCCCCCGGCGGACTGCGGGGAGACTCTTAAGAGTGAGTGAAAAAAAAAAAAATCAACTTTTGACATCGAAAAAAAAAAAAAAAAATTTTTTTTTTTTTTTATTTATTTATTTTTTTTGGGCCCCTGGGCCATGCAAAATCTCAGTCCTCTACCTCCCCTCCTTTCCCACTTTCCTCCTCTCCTTCAGTTATCACCTATTTTCCCTGTTATTCCCTTATTCTGAGGTATATTTTCGTGCTAACATTAGAAATCCGGTTGGAGGGTGTGGTCATCACTGATAGCAAGCGAATGCAAGAGAGAGAGAGAGAGTATCGATCGACTGTCTCAGTGGCCTTGGGGGAAATTGGCGGGAAAGCAGCTTGCCTCGCCCATACATTATACAACTCGCGGGCTATATCTCCGATTTTGACCATCCAAACGCTGTTTTCACTCTTTTTATTGTTGTTTCAGGTTAATACCTTTATAATCAACCCATAATAGGCATATATGGATAAGTATTAATGCTATTAATGGCACAATGAATATTTTAGTGACGGAAACACCTCAAATACGTCAGCACAGGGGGACGTTTCCAATTACCCCCATGCGCACTTGTTAGGTTAAGAGTCAGAGAAAAAAAAATAGACTTTAACCCTTCTTTAGCGGCCTATGCGGTTTATTTATATGTACCGCCCAGCGGGGTGTTTTTAGCCAAAATAGGGCTGTTTACGTGATCATTTTCATGCCTAAATAAGACCCAGAACGTAAAACAAGTATCTATCCCTGAAAGGGCATAAACAGAGCTTTCGAATGACACCATAACGATCCTTGTATGATGGATAGTTTTCTTGCAATAACCGTGCAACGCGAGTGCAAAAAGCAGGTAATTAGCCACTTTCCCCATATAATTCAGTATGTAGCGAGTGAGAGAGGGAGGAGGGAGCTGAGATTCGTGTCAGTAGGTTCGCCGCGGTGGTCTGGAGCAGTCATACGCTCGCTAGTCTCCTGCCACCACTTGTCTCTCTCTCTCAGCAACATTACGTGCTGAAATTGCCACTCGACCTATGTCGAGCGCCGCCACATAGTCCAGCTTTATTAAATACGACTTATGTGGTGAGCCGCTTTTTAAGGGTTAAACCGAAAAAAAAAAAAAAAAAAATTGACCCTGGGCCATGCAAAATATCACTCCTCTACCTCCCCTCCTTCAGTTATCACCTATTTTCCCTGTTATTCCCTTATTCTGAGGTATATTTTCGTGCTAACATTAGCGAGTTGCAAGCAGGGCATTGTCAGCACTTAGCAAGCGAGTGCAAGAGAGAGAGAGAGAGAGTATCGATCGACTGTGTCTCAGTGGCCTTGGGGGAAATTGGCGGGAAAGCAGGTTGCCTCACCCATACATTATATAACTCGCGGCCTGTATCTCCGATTTTGACCATCCAAACGCTGTTTTCACTCTTTTTATTGTTGTTTCAGGTTAATACCTTTATAATCAACCCATAATAGGTGCGTATAGATAAGTATTAATGCTATTTATGGTAAAATTAATATTTTAGTGATGGAAACAGCTCAAATACGTCGGCACAGGCAGACGTTTCTAATTACCCCCATGCGCACTTCTTAGGTTAAGTGTTGTAAAATTAAGACTTCAATTTATATTTTACGAATTCCATTTCGCTTACCAATGCGTCTGGTTTGACTACTTAAGTTATTTAGGGGGGGGGGGGGGCCTGCACTCCCTTTTCTCTCTTGTTTAGCCTCATCAATGTTGAGATTGTAAGACATTTGTCCCATGGCGATTTTAAGACGTGTGCCATTTAGGTCTCAATACATTCTTGGCGAGCATTAGTAAACCTGCAATTTAGGAGGGGAATTAAGGGATTTCTTTCTACTGGAAAATGCACAAAATTATCTCGGAGGGTCTTCGATTTATTCTTTTAATATGGAGGTGGTTCGTTTCTGCTGTTCGAGGACTTATTATGGGTCAGAAGTATCATTCATTCTTGGTCTTGGTGTTGGGCGGGGTATTGGCTAACTTGCAGCGGCACCCCCTAGACTCTTAGAGTGTACGGTCGCGGTCAGTAATTCTGATACATTCTGAATCCTTGCACTGATCAAACGAACCTTCCAAATACAACCCTCTGAGAATGACTTAATGAGATTTAATTTAGCCCGAGACCGCTGACTTAATGTGTGTATAGTCATGAGCAACAATACCTGGACACCCATTTGAATCTGTATCGAACCCAAGCGAAACAATGCAATGTTCTGTTCCCAAAGGTTTCACAGGTTACCTGGCTTTAAAGATTCAGAGATGTGCAGTTATTATGGCTCATGACTGTAGGCTACCTGTATTAATAACCTATCTATACATTATATCTATTTACTCAGGCCCAATCCCCACTTTTAATAACCGAACATTAAAAGCAAACACTGTCCACAACTCAATGCTTCAAAGAAAAGTTTTAAACATTTTGAAACGGCTCCACTTATGATCGAAGTTATATGTTATTGTTGTGACCCGTCAGCGTCAAGGCCACTGATTGGACAAGATTGATAGAGGATTATGGGAGGATTGAACATGGATACCATCATGTTTGTAATTCGCATCACGCTATTATACATAAATCAGAGCGAAAGAATAAATAAATACATATATACATGCACGTACTTTTATTTGTCAATAGATTGAAACATGGTTGTAAGGTATGTATTAATCCCGTCGAATAATTGGTACATATATTTTCATTGAGTAAACTCCAAATTCTGTTGGTAGTACTGGTTCCCACGGCACTCATTGCCAATAATCGTATTTGCTGCACCAGTAAATAAAGGCCATCTTGAAGTTCTTGAACTGTATTACGCGGAAGTTTTACATTTTTGTGATAAGTTGTCTCATTTATAGGCAAGTCCAACTTTTTGCCGGTGTATATTGTATACTACAGGTGAAAATAAACTAGGCTAGGCCTATATAAGAAAGCAAATTGAGAGAAATGATTTTGTTTAGGCTAGGCTAGTTTGTGTAGCAGCTTATTCAGCTAGCCTAGTGAACTTGTGAAGTGTTGGTTGGAGAGCTTGTTGTTCCTTCCAAGACCAATAGTAGGTTATATTATTGGTCTTGGCTCCTACCACCGGACAGCAGAGGCCTCGCACACGACAGAATAATATAAAGGTAAGTCCGATAATTATAAATGTTGGAGATGGTGAAGGTATAGGCCTAGGCCTAGCGGTACTCACTACTTAGGTCTTAGGCTATAACCGAAACTACCACTAATTATTTCTCAATATTTGAAGGCTAGGCTTATAGAATAGGCCTAAGGATGTTGCAAAGATCATATTAAAATTTGTGGTCAATATTTACCGTTTACGAGTCACACCACAGCTGGGATCTAATTTTTAACGGTAGTTTTGGGTTCCTATCATTCTATGCTTCATTGCTATATACTTTTTATCCACCGGAAAATATATATTTTTTTTTTTTTCTTTTAGCATTAGGCCTAGCCTAACCTAACCAAAAAACCTAACCTAACCTAATAGCCCCCAAATACATTTAGGTTAAGTTAGGTTAGGCCTAGGTTAGGTTAGGCTAGGCCTAGGCCTAATGCTAAAAAAAAAAAAAAAAAAAATCCCGGTGGATAAAAAGTAGGCCTATATAGGCCTAGCCTAGGCCTAGCAATGAAGCATATAATGATAGGAACCCAAAACTACCCTTAGCAATGAGATTCCAGCTGTGGTGTGACTCGTAAATATTGACCAAATTTGTTTCAACCTCCGGAGATCCATTTCATGTGCACTAGCCAGCCTAGCCTTAGCCTAGGCTATATAAAGTAGCATAGGCCTACTGTAAAAACAAAAAACTCTCCCTATTGACGGCAGACTCGGCAGTGAAATTCGGTACGATTTTTGTTACTGGACACCTAGGCTATTTGACGGGTACCGCATACGATTTAGCCTAATAGCCTAGGCCCTAGCCTACATATTTGTTTTCGGTTTCCACGCATCAAACACCAAGCTAGGCTACACCCATTTCTGGTGTACGAAACACTAAAAAAACAATGGGGACACTTTAAGCCTGTTTAACCCCTAACTGTCGGCGCGCAACATAAGTCGAGTATAATAAATCTGGACTATCTGGCGGCGCGCGACATAGGTCGTGTGGCAATTTCAGCACGGAATGTTGCTGAGAGAGAGAGACAAGTGGTGGCAGGAGAGTAGCGAGCGTATGACTGCTCCAGACCACCGCGGCGAACCTACTGACACGAATCCCACCTCCCTCCCTCTCTCACTCGCTACATACTGAATTTAATGGGGAAAGTACCGAATTACATGCTTTTTGCACTCGCGTTGCGCGGTTGTTGCAAGAAAACTAGCCGTCATAAAAGGATCGTTATGGTGTCATTGGAAAGCTCTGTTTATGCCCTTTCAGGGATAGATATTTGTTTTACGCTCTGGGTCTTATTTAGGCATGAAAATGATCACATAAACAGTCCTATTTTGGCTAAAAACACCCCGCTGGGCGGTACATATAAATAAACCGCTAGCCGCTAATCTAGTGTTAAGGTAATTTTTTTGAAAAGACTCGCAGCGTTATTATACATAATTTATTAGGGAAAGTAAAGCTCTATGGAATCCGGTTTATGTTTATCACCAACCAGTGACGGGCCCCATCGATGATTATTATTGTGTTATCACTTTCATGAACGATACTTGGACATTTTTTATTTTAATACCACAAATTTTCTGAGTGTTTTTTATAGACAAAATTGGTAATTTGCATCAATATATAGTGTTTGTAATTAATTAGAAATCTCGGGAAAACCTATTTTCCCCATTAGGCCTATCGATCGATGTTGAGACACGCTCCCCCGATAGTGATTTGAAAAGACATTAGCCTATCCTAACAACCTTACCTAACCTAACCTAGTATTATGGGTGGGGGCTGCTGCCCCCACACCCCCGCTGGTTGAGTACTAATCCCTTAATAAAAAATCAAACAAATTGGCTGTCGATTATACGAAGGTGAAAGAAAGTCTATGAAGTCTATGGTGTTTACTCTGCAATCTTCAGCTTGATTGTACATTGATAACGGGAAAGTACCGTATTAACAACCTTGTTACGAAAATTAAATTTTAGTACCATACTTTTATATTAGGTTTTTCCGAGAGTTTAACACATTTTCATTTCATATGATCTTTAGAGCTATCGATGACTGAAAGTACCGTATTGACAACCTTGTTACGAAAAAGACATTTTAGTACCATACTTTTTTATTAAGTTTTGCCGAGGGTTAAAACAAGTTTTCTTATGATCTTTAGAGCATATTGATTCAATATTTAGCTTCAAATATATCAACAAAATTTGTGGTATTAAAATAACATTGAACCCGATACTTTGTTGGTGTACATGTACTTACCGTCGCAGATTCGTTATCAATGAAATACGAGAAACTGTAAAAAATACCTCCCTGTCGATGGCCGCGGCGCAATAGTAAACAATGGCTGTCGTTCGGGAGCTCTTACCCTCAAGCTTTCAGTCGAACGTCACTACACCTAGCGGTCTTTTTATGAATCATGAACCATAGCATGAACCAATCACAGCCTTCCATCAAATTATCAACCAATCACACAGTCTTTCAGTCGTCACGTCACGCCCCTCGCCGGCCCGGGCGCCGGGCGGGCTCAGTTTGAAGATGGAACCCTAACATGGAGGTCGTGGTGGTATGTGCTACGAGTTTTTCAGGTAATTTGTTGTACTTTGGTATTTTTATTTACCGGATCAGTCTGAAGATGGTTTTTTCTTTGATATACAGTGTTGTTTAATACCAAGGACTGTCGCATTTTACTATTTTCCCATTAGCCTATCCATCAATTTTAAGACACGGCCCCCGATAGTGGGGAGGGCTATGAAGATCAGGGAAATTGCTGGGTAAAATCCGTAAATAAAGGGGTAATATTGGAAGAACTCTGAAAATACAATATTGAAAAGTAACAAAACCTGAAAATAGAAAAACCCGAGCCAAGTTTTGACCAAACTTGGCTTGGGTTTTTCAATTTTTTAGAGTCCAAGATCACAGTAGGCCTAGGCCTAACCTCATTACGAAAGTTGGCTTGTTTTTCTTTGGCAAAAGTTGGCTCGGATTTAAGGGATTTAGCGGGTTAGGTTAGGCTAGGCTAGGCTAGGCTAATGTTAATGTTAACCCCATAATACTAGGTTAGGTTAGGTTATTTGGTTAGGTTAATGACAAAACTTGGCTCGGATTTCATGGATTTAGCGGGGGTGTGGGGGCAGCAGCCCCCACCCATTATACTAGGTTAGGTTAGGTTAGGTTAGGTTAACCACATTCTTACTGGCTTTATCTACGTTGAAAAACAAAAATACCCGAGCCAACTTTCGAAATGAGGTTACTGTGATTTTGGACTGAAAAATTGAAAAACCCGAGCCAAGTTTGGTCAAAACTTGGCTCGGGTTTTTCCATTTTCAGGTTTTGTTACTTTTCAATATTGTATTTTCAGAGTTCTTCCAATGTTACCCCTTTATTTACGGCTTTTATCCCGCATTTCCCTGATCTTCATAGCCCTCCCCACTATCGGGGGCCGTGTTTTAAGATTGATGGATAATGGGAAAATAGTAAAATGCGACAGTCCTTGGTATTAAACAACACTGTATATCAAAGAAAAAACAAAAAACAACAAAAAATAACCTGAAAAACTCGTCACTGGTTGGTGATAAATATTTACCTTGAATCCTTATAATAGGCTATACTCACATAGATTCCACTGTGGGAGAATAGTTTTGATAGTTAACTATAGTTTTGATGTAAATACTACCGCAACTACGAATCTTGTTTCCGAGACCTAGTATATTAACCTAACAAGTGCGCATGGGGGTAATTAGACACCTCTCCCTGTGCGCATGTATTTGAGGTGTTCCCGTCACTAAAATATTCATTTTACCATAAATAGCATTAATACTTATCCATACGTGCCTATTATGGGTTGATTATAAAGGTATTAACCTGAAACCACAATAAAACGAGTGAAAACAGCGTTTGGATGGTCAAAATCGGAGATATAGCCCGCGAGTTGTATAATGTATGGGTGAGGCAAGCTGCTTTCCCGCCAATTTCCCCCAAGGCCACTGAGACACAGTCGATCGATACTCTCTCTCTCTCTCTCTTGCACTCGCTTGCTATCAGTGATGACAACGCCCTGCTTGCAACTCGCTAATGTTAGCACGAAAATATACCTCAGAATTAGGGAATAACAGGGAAAATAGGTGATAACTGAAGGAGAGGAGGAAAATGGGGAAGGAGGGGAGGTAGAGGACTGAGATTTTGCATGGCCCAGGGGCCAAAAAAAAAAAAAAAAAAAAAATCGATGTCAAAAGTTGATTTTTTTTTTTCTCTGACTCTTAAGAGTCTTCCCGCAGTCCGCCGGGGGAACTCTTAAGAGTCTCCTCGCAGTTCCCGGGTTAACTTAACCAAACAACCTAACCCTGACCCAGTACGTGGGATACAACAGTACAACACTAGCCCTTGCAAGTTGCATGCCAGCTACTGTGGGTTCATATATTAGACATACAGTAACATCTTTGTAGAACATAACACTTTACCGTAGCGAGTGTACCGTACTCCATTTCGAACACTGTTTGTAAACATGATCACGTCCGTAGCAGAGCTCTCAAGATTGCGGGACTGAGTTTGTTTACGCGCGGGACTATTTATATCGACAAAATCGAGTTACAAAACTTATCAAAACTATTCTACCACAACGGAATCTATGTGAGTATATTATAAGGATTCCATAGAGCTTCACTTTCCCTAATAAATTATGTATAATAACGCTGCGAGTCTATTCGCGATAATTATCCACTTTAATAATGATAATTAGGCTAGGCCTATATAATATGAGACGAAATATAAAGACAACTCGGTTGCGTTCGTGGAAGTAGGCCTAGCGTCGCTTTGTTTACTTTACGCTCGGAGTGACTTCCCGGTCCCGCCTTGGCGGTCGACTTAAAATGGTTAAGCTTATAGGCCTAACCAGTTGTTGGGTCAATTTTTTGATAAAAACTTACGTTATAGGGCATGGGATACAGGACAGGGTTGAGGGGGGGCTCTGCCCCCCCCCCACCCCCCCCCCCCCCCGTGAATTATAATAATCGTCATCTATGTGGCCAGCAGGCCCGCAGGGGGCAAGTAAAACAGCTGGCCGTGACCTCGAGCGTCCTGGGTAAACAAACCGCGACGACGGACTCCCCCTGCCGCCGATTTTTGGCCCAAACGCCCTGTTTTATTCTTGTCGAAAACCACATTTAAAAAGTTATTATATCGTTTTCAATACTATTAGGCTACCGGACCAGAACAAGGTGTAGGTTGGTGTTGGATGCGTGGAAACCGAAAAAAAATATGTATCCTCGGTGGTACCTGTCAAATAGGTGTCCAGTAACTAAAATCGTATCTGAAATTCTTATTAAGCCCCTTACTGTTAAAATAGATGCTGATTTCAATAATTCATGGGGGGGGGGGTGAGGGGGGGGGGGGCAAAGCCCCCTCTCAACCCATCCTGTATCCAAAGGCCAAAAAAAAATTATATTTACTCTGAAAATGACTTACATCTGAGTGTTTTAAGATCGTTGGATAATGGGTGAAATAAAGTTTTCCGGGGATTGTAACTAATTTCAACTACTGTATAATGATGCAAACTACCTAAAACACAAAAGAAAAACCATGGGAAAATTAGTGGTAGTTTCGGTTATAAATTCCGGCCTAGCCAACAATGTTTTAGCCGGTTTTTCCTGTTTTGGAATTGTATACCGGTAATGTATTAATGTTCACTCAGGATGTGTAGCCTAGGCCTATTATGATGTCATAATCATTAGTGTACTGTATAATTTGCATCTTAAAACCTAACTTAAATTAATATTCAAAGTGGGGGCTGCCACCCCCACCCCCAGTCCCACACACCCACTAAGAACACGAACCAAACTGGTATGTTTTGTCGTTATCCAAACCTTATAAATTAATCTCCGTATGGATAATGGCGACTTTACTTTATTTCCGGCGATAGCAGCCGCGGGAATCTTGTTTAGGCTAGCCTACTTTCGATGATAACGGTGTTTTTATAGTAGTTGATAATGGTTTCTAGGCTAATTAGAATTTTTTTGTTTCAGAAAAGATAGGCCTAGGCAAATATTAGGATATCATTAACCCTTTATTGGCGGCGCGCAACTTATGTCGTGTGAAAGAAATTTGGACTAAGTGGCGGTTCACAACTTATGTCGTGTGCCATTTTCAGCACGTAATGTTGCAGAGAGAGAGCTGAGCGGTGTGAGGAGCGTAGTAAGGCTATGACCGTCGCACACCACCGCGGTGGGCCAACTGAAGTGAAAACCTCCCTTCCTTCCCCCCCTCACACTCGCTACACAGGGAATTATGTAGGGAAAGTACCTAATTACATGGTTTTTGCACTCGTGTTGCGCGATCGTTGCAAGAAAACTAGCGGTCGTACAAGGATGGTTGGGGTGTCATTGGAAAGCTCTGTTTATGCCCTTTCAGGGATAGATACTTGGGCTAGATTAAGAAGAAGGAACACTGAGAGTAATCTGAATAAATATAAACAGGAGAGGAATAGATATGTTAACATAATTAGGCAAGTTAAAATGAACTATGAGAAGAACATAGTAAATAAATGTGAAAGTGACCCTAGATTATTTTATAAATATATAAACAGTAAGTTGAAGGTAAAGAAACAAATTACTAAATTAAGAGTTGATGCTAGGACGTATGAAAATGTATCGGACATGTGTGAGGTAATGAATAACAAATTGGGGTCAGTTTTTACTAGAGAGGAAGGTTTTGACGAACCACAGGCGGGAGTACTGGAGAGTGGTCTTAGTAAGATTGAAATAACTAGAGATGAGCTGTTATCTGCGATGAGAGGACTTGAAGTAAGGAAAGCTATGGGACCGGATGAAGTGTCTGCCTGGGTTTTAAAGGAGTGTGCAGAGCAATTAGTGGAGCCAGTGAGGGACATAATTCAAGCTTCCTTAGATAAAGGACAGGTTCCTGTTGAATGGAAAAGAGCTAATATCATTCCGATATACAAGAATGGAAACCCTGAGGACCCTCTAAACTATAGACCAGTTTCACTTACTAGTATTGTATGCAAGATTTGTGAAAAGTTAATTAGGAAGAGATGGATGAAAATGTTGGAGAGAAAGAAGATAATAACCCCAAAGCAATTTGGATTCAGAGAAGGGACATCTTGTGTTACCAGTTTGCTATGTTATTACAGTAGGGTGATAGATGTACTCCAAGAGAGAGGCGGATGGGTGGACTGCGTCTACTTAGACCTTTCCAAAGCATTCGATAAGGTACCACATAAGAGATTGTTATCTAAGCTTGAGACGCTAGGATGTGTAAGGGGGAGTTTGCTGAAATGGATGGAGAGCTATTTAACAGATAGGGAAATGAGGACCAACATTAGAGGAACTTACTCATCGTGGCGGAAAGTTGAGAGTGGTGTGCCGCAGGGATCTGTGTTGGCACCTCTCATGTTCCTTATGTACGTGAATGACCTGCCGATAGGCATAAACTCTTACATGTCAATGTTTGCAGATGACGTAAAAATTATGAGACAAATAACAAATAAAAGTAGTTGTGAGGAGCTGCAAGGGGATTTAGATAAAATATACGAATGGAGCACCAAGTGGAAAATTAAATTTAATACAAGTAAATGCCATGTGTTAAATATGGGAAGAAGTGTGAATAGACCAAATTGGGAGTACAGGATGGGAGATAATATAATTAGCAAGGCCGAAAAAGAAAAAGATTTAGGGTTGATTATACAAGATAATTTGTCGCCAGAGAAACATATTAACAAGCTCTTTAGCGGAATGTATGCAATGGCCGGGAATATGAAAGTTGCTCTGAACTACTTGGATGAGACCATGGTAGCGAAAATTATGAAGAGTATGATTAGACCAAGATTTGAGTATGCAGCAGTGGTGTGGTCCCCGCATCTAAAGAAGCATGTTCACAAGTTAGAAAGAATCCAGAGAGCAGTCACTAGATTGGTTCCAAGTCTCAGAGAACTGCCATATGAAGGGAGGCTAGACAAATTAAATCTACCGAGTCTAAAAGAGAGGAGAGAGAGGGGAGACATGATAATGATGTACAAATGTACCCGGGGGCTGGAGAGGCTGGATAGGGAGGATATATTAATTATGGATACAGGAATAACTAGAGGCCACAGCTACAAAGTAAAAAGACCTACCTGCAAGAACGATATCAGGAAGTTTAGCTTCCCCTATAGATGTATTGACAAATGGAATGGGCTGGAGGAGGAGGTGGTAGGGGCAAGGAACATCCATATTTTCAAGAAAAAATTGGATAAAAAGTAGACTGAGAGACGGGACAACACGAGCTTAGCTCAACTCCTGTAAACTACAATTAGGTAAATACAATTAGGTAAATACTTGATTTACGCTCTGGGTCTTATTTAGGCATGAAAATGATCACGTAAACAACCCTATTTAGGGTAAAAACACCCCGCTGGGTGGTACATATAAATTACCGCCTAGGCCGCTCGTTAGGTGTTAAAGACGTCTTTCGCCGCACTATTAGAAACAATTTATTAGGGAAAATAGGGACCTAGGCCTAGGCTATAGACTCGCCATATTTTTCTCATTAGGCTATAGTCCGCATGGAGGAATTTAGTTATCAACACTTGAAAAAACCTGATTAGCCTAGGCCTACACCGAAAAATAACACCAAAATAATAAGTCCCGACCGTAAACAATGCATTGCGTCCAATGAATCCTTCGACTTGACGTCTTGACCTCCTTCTTGTTTTGAACGATGCGGTGGGTGCGATTCACCCAATAAATGGCGCGAGCGTTACTCACTAAAACGAAATACCGGCAACCTGTTTTTGTCCCCTTATAGATCTACATAGGCCTATATGAGGATGACAATAAATCAAGGGGGGGTAAGGGGGGCAACGCCCCCCTCAATCCATCGTGTATCCAATTTATCCCACAATTTCCCTTACCTACTGTAAAAGCTCAATTCACCCAATAAATGGTGCCGTTTGATGCCGTATCTTCAGATTAATGAATAATGTGTAAGTTAATGCAAATCCTCCATTCAAACCATGAAAAACAACAATAAAACACTATATTCCTTGAAAAGAGGTAAGAGTTACCGACCAACCAGTGACGGGCCCCATCGATGATTATCCTCTTAACCCCTTAAGCGCGATGGGCCTTATGGAAGGCTTCCTATAGGGAACGCGATAGGCCTCACGGAAGCAAGACCATAAAAAAAGCCTTCCAAAAAAAAAAAGGGGGCCTATCAAAACAAAGGAATTTGTCTCTAGGTGAGATAATTCCCCTCCAGTACTCATCCATGTGTTTCTCACCCACCCCCCTCCCCCTCCTTCCCCACCTTATTCCCCCCTCCCCCTCCTTCCCCACCTTATTCCCCCCTCCCTCCCCTCCTCAATTATCACCTATTTTTCCTCTTATTATCATCATTTATCGGTTGTTTTTCTCTCCCGCGATAATGTAGCACAAGTGGGTTGCATAAAAGATCGTTATGTAACACCCAGACACCGGCCCACACCGCCCCGCTCGTCTCAGTTACCTCACAGACAGCGAGAGGGGAGGGTTGCCTGTGGCTCTCTCTTGCCTGAGATTATGACCGGGTGGCCAATATCTTCGTTTTTCACCACCCAAATGCTTTTCCAACTTATTTTAGCACTCTTGAAGGTTCATATATACATCATATACAGTATGTAAAATAAAAGCATACCGAAAACAAATAATGCTCTATATTGTAAATATAACGAATTCTGTCAGAATCCAAGGCTAGAAATGCACAAATAACTACCCTAGCCCCTAGGTCTATATCGCGCTTGTCAGGTTAAGTGCGCATGGGGGTAATTAGACACCTCTGCCTGTGCGCATGTATTTGAGCTGTTTCCATCACTAAAATATTCATTTTACCATAAATAGCAATAAATAGCATTAATACTTATCCATACGCGCCTATTATGGGTTGATTATAAAGGTATTAACCTGTTACAACAATAAAACGAGTGAAAACAGCGTTTGGATGGTCAAAATCGGAGATACAGGCCGCGAGTTATATAATGTATGGGTGAGGCAACCTGCTTTCCCGCCAATTTCCCCCAAGGCCACTGAGACACAGTCGATCGATACTCTCTCTCTCTCTCTCTCTCTCTCTCTCTCTCTCTCTCTCTCTCTCTCTCTCTCTCTCTTGCTAACAGTGATGACAATGCCCTGCTTGCAACTCGCTATTGTTAGCACGAAAATATACCTCAGAATAAGGGAATAACAGGGAAAATAGGTGATAACTGAAGGAGGGGAGGAAAGTGGGGAAGGAGGGGAGGTAGAGGAGTGATATTTTGCATGGCCCAGGGACATTTTTCGATGTTTAAAGTTGATTTTTTTTTCTCTGACTCTTAACACCTTACGAGCGGCCTATGCGGTTTATTTATGTGTACCGCCCAGCGGGGTGTTTTTAGCCAAAATAGGGCTGTTTACGTGATCATTTTCATGCCTAAATAAGACCCAGAACGTAAAACAAGTATCTATCCCTGAAAGGGCATAAACAGAGCTTTCGAATGACACCATAACGATCCTTGTATGATGGATAGTTTTCTTGCAATAACCGTGCAACGCGAGTGCAAAAATCAGGTAATTCGGTACTTTCGGTACATAATTGAGTATGTAGCGAGTGAGAGAGGGAGGAGGGAGCTGAGATTTGTGTCAGTAGGTTCGCCGCGGTGGTCTGGAGCAGTCATACGCTCGCTAGTCTCCTGCCACCACTTGTCTCTCTCTCTCAGCCACATTACGTGCTGAAATTGCCACTCGAGTTATGTCGAGCGCCGCCACATAGTCCAGCTTTATTTAACTCGACTTAAGTGGTGAGCCGCTTTTTAAGGGTTAAGAGTCTTCCCGCAGTCCGCCGGGGAAACTCTTAAGAGTCTTCCCGCAGTTCCCGGGTTATTAGTGTGTTATCACTTTCATGAATGATACTTTGTTGGTGTATATGTACTTACCGTCGCAAATTCGTTATAAGTGAAATACGAGAAACTGTAAAAAATACCTCCCTGTCGATGGCCGCGGCGCAATAGTACACAATGGCCGTCGTTCGGGAGCTCTTACCCTCAATCTTTCAGTCGAACGTCACTATATACACCTAGCGGTCTTTTTAGGAATCATGAACCATAACATGAACCATAACATGAACCAATCACAATGCTTCCCGTCACTCCTAGAACCAAGCACAGCCTTCCATCAAATTATCAACCAATTACACAGTCTTTCAGTCGTCACGTCACGCCCCTCGCCGGCCCGAGCGGCGAGCGGGCTGAGTTTGAAGATGGAGCCCTAACATGGAGGTCGTAGTGGTATGTGCTACGAGTTTTTCAGGTAATTTGTTGTACTTTGGTATTTTTATTTACCGGATCAGTCTGAAGATGGTTTTTTCTTTGATATACAGTGTTGTTTAACCCCTCCAACCCGGATGGGCTCTTGAACGCCCATAACAACCTCGGCCCGCGCAACCTGGAAGGGCTCTTGAACGCCCATTGCTTGCATGCGTGCTTTCGAATGCCGCGCGTACATTTTCGGTATCGTGGGACGGTAGGTGGCGCCACCAGGCGTAAACTCCGCCACAGCAACAGTATCTACCCCGACGCCATCATGGACAGTACGCCAAATAGTGATTCCGCTGTGTCCGATACCGTGCTTCCTACGACGCCCTTGCTTGTTCGTCGCGCCTTACCCCGACGCCATCGCCTAAATGTGTTATCTCCCGGAGGTATTGAGACGACATTGAGACTTTATGAGCGAGCTGATGCCAAGCATAATGTTGATGATGAAGTCAGTGACGACTCCAGTAATTATAAGTCGAGTGATTATGGCCATGAGAGTGATAAAGAAGAGCAATTCCTGGGATTTGCGAGAGAACATGACAGTGATGAGAGTGATGAAGGTGATGTACCAGTTGTTGAGGAAGCTGGTTTACCTAAAGACAGTGAACTTGAGAGAGTGAGCGAGTGGGAGAGTTCAAGGTCACTCACCAAATTTCGCTTAAGTGACACGACGCCAAGCCCTTCCCCTGGTAAATCGCCTTTCAAGCTACATTTGTATAAGCAGAAAATACTTGAGAAGGCGGCTGCGGCAGCTAGAGAACAAGCAAAACTACTTGGTGAGGATGAGGCTGTGAGTGAGGGTCAGCGTGGTGACCCTTCTCGTCCGCCATTGTCTCCCTTATCTACCCACGCCACCCAAGATGACCCGGATGCCCCGCATTCTTCCCCACCACCCCCACCATTGCCAAGGGTTGAGGACCCCACACTTTCGGCCTATTTGCCTCCTAGGTCCCCCGACAGGAGACATACTGCTGCCGAAAAGGGGAAAGGTAGGAAATATACCAAGAAAATTAAGAAAAGTAAGAGAGTTTTGTTCGAGGCTCCCGCGGCGTCCACCCCGGCCGGCCCCAGCCATACGTCCCCGCAACTTTCCCCACGGTCCTCCCCACCTCTCCCGCCTTCAACATGTCTTCCTGAAGAAGTCTTTGAGCTCGCATCACCAATACCTGGCCCTAGTGACAGTGAAACATTGCTTTCTGTCACTCGTCGCAGGCCAAGGAGCCCGGGACCTCGGGGGGACACAGCCTCACCTGCCACTCCTTCCCCACCTCGCCCACCCGCACGCCGCCCACGCATCACTGGTTCCCCGCCAGATTATGTGGGGGCCACTGATGATGAAGGGCACCTCTCTGAAGACTCTGGCCATGATTACATAGGTCCACCGTCAGGGCAAGATGACCACTCTGACGATGACTATATGGACATCGACGACCCTCGACCCATCCGCTTGGCCCGGCGTCGTGCTGCCCGTCGTGCTGCCCACCGCCCTGGCCGCCGCCCTCGCCGCCCTAGGGCGCGCGCCTCCCGAGTTGGCCGTGGGCGTGCTGGGCCACCAGCTGGAGCTCCTCGTCAGCGTAGACAAGACCCATTCTACGTTTTTCAGTGGCAAGACGTAGTTGATGAGGATGCATACAACCCTGATGTGCCAGCTTTTGATGAGGTACTGGAGGGTTCAGGCGTTACCCCCAATTTTCCTGCAGGCCCCAATGCTCCACCACACGAACTGTTTGAGGCCTTCTTTGATGAGGAGGTGGTAGGCTATGTTGTCAAAGAGACAAATAAGCAGCACCAATTCCAGGTCCACTTTTTGGGAAAGGTGACCAAGGGCCACATGAGGCAGTGGACCCCAGTGACTCATAATGAGTTCATGGTGTTCCTGGCACTCACCATGCTAATGCCTCATGTCAAGAAGCATAGGTTGCCTGACTATTGGATCACCAATGATCTGATATCCACCCCTGCCTTCGGGAAATATATGTCTCGCGACCGGTACCTTGATATCCTCGCAGCGCTCCATCTTGTCACCAACCTTGACGTCCACCTCCCAGACAAGCTGTGGAAGATTAGGACGTTGTATGAGATGATGCGAGAACGCTTCACCTCCTACTTCAAGCCCTTCCGCAAGGTCGTCATTGACGAGTCTCTTGTGCTGTTCCGGGGAAAACTCAGCTTCCGGCAGTACATCCCCTCAAAAAGACATCGCTTTGGCATAAAATTCTTTGTGCTGTGCGACTGCCAAACTGGCTATGTCCTGGACTTCCTGGTCTACAGCGGGAAGGAAGGGGACTTGCTTGTGGACCCCCTCATTGGCTTTGGCGGAGCAGTGGTGCAAGCCATGATGGACCGCTACTTTCATAAGAATCACGTCCTCTACACGGACAATTATTACACGTCCCCCACTCTCTCACAGTACCTGCATGAGCGCAAGACGGGGACTGTAGGCACAGTACGAGGGAAAAGGAAGGGCATGCCACCTTTCCCTCCAAAGACCAAAAAAGGTGATGTGTTCAAGAAGAAGTCGGGGCCCATTCTGGCTATCCACTGGCACGACCAGCGGAAGGTCAACCTCCTGACCACCATCCACAAGGGGGAAATGGTGGAGACTGGCAAGGTGGATCGCCGCACCCAGGCCAGGGTGACCAAGCCCGATGCTGTCCTGGACTACAACATCAACATGAGGCTGGTGGACAAGTCCGACATGCAGATAGGCTTCATTGACTGCCTGCGTACCTCGTGCAGATGGTACAAAAGTTCTTTCTGCATATGGTGGACATGTCAGTTCTGAATGCCTACAACATATACAAGCTTCGGAATGTGAACACACCCATGAAGTTCAATAGCCTGCGGAGGTTCCAAAAGCAGGTGTTGACGGAGCTCCTGGAGAAGTATGCTATGCCACAGAGGGCAGTGGCACATCCTGGGCCCGCCGTTATTGACCGCTTGCAGTCTGCTCAATACTTGACTAGGCACAGGCTTGGTTCCCTGCCTCAGAATGAATCCGGAAGAACACAGCAGAAGCGGTGCCATGTCTGCTACAACAGCAGGGTGAAGCCGAGGTCAGGTAAAAAGTCAACCCTGGAGTGTGTGGAGTGCAAGGTGGCACTCTGTGCTGTAGATTGCTTCTTTGATTACCACTCCAAGCTGGAGTTCTAATAATCATACTGAAATTGCCAAATAAAATGACAATATGTACACTATAATTATATATAGGCAAAAAGTGGAAGAAAACCAATGTATTGTAATACAAAAGTCATGTATTATGAGAACATTGATACAAATACAATTACACCATAATAATATGTGAAAGTGACACATATGTATATACCAAGTGACATTCATATGATTAGAACCTATAGAAATATAGAAATCAGTGAAAAAAGACACAATAAATTGTATATAAATCGTTTACAAATCATATAACTAAGTGAAAGTGACACAAGACCTAATATTTGATGGCCAAAGTATAATAAACACCTGTGATAACGAATAATCAGTGCCTAATACAACAATAACCTACCTCAATTACTAATAAAATGTACGGTATCGAGTGAAAATGAGCATTATCAGTGACAGTGACACTCTCTAAAGCATATTTGTCAAAGTGAAAGTGACACAAGACCTAATATTTGATGGCCAAAGTATAATAAACACCTGTGATAACGAATAATCAGTGCCTAATACAACAATAACCTACCTCAATTACTAATAAAATGTACGGTATCGAGTGAAAATGAGCATTATCAGTGACAGTGACACTCTCTAAAGCATATTTGTCAAAGTGAAAGTGACACAAGACCTAATATTTGATGGCCAAAGTATAATAAACACCTGTGATAACGAATAATCAGTGCCTAATACAACAATAACCTACCTCAATTACTAATAAAATGTACGGTATCGAGTGAAAATGAGCATTATCAGTGACAGTGACACTCTAAAGCATATTTGTCAAAGTGAAAGTGACACAAGACCTAATATTTGATGGCCAAAGTATAATAAACACCTGTGATAACGAATAATCAGTGCCTAATACAACAATAACCTACCTCAATTACTAATAAAATGTACGGTATCGAGTGAAAATGAGCATTATCAGTGACAGTGACACTCTAAAGCATATTTGTCAAAGTGAAAGTGACACAAGACCTAATATTTGATGGCCAAAGTATAATAAACACCTGTTAACGAATATCAGTGCCTAATACAACAATAAGCTACCTCAATTACTAATAAAATGTACGGTATCGAGTGAAAATTAGCAATATCAGTGACAGTGATACCCTTATTTACATATTTTATATAATTGGCCTCAAAATAACTAGAAAATATCAAATAAACATCACATTCTCAATATCAAACACTAAAATCGTCTAAGGGAGATAAATACTTTGGCGCGGCGAGCGGCTAGGTGCGTCGTAGCCATGGCCGAGGCGACGCGTCCGAACGCGGGAAGAATTTGCCGCCGAAAAGCACTCGTCTTCCCGCGCTCACCATTATGCAACCAGAGGGGCTAGAGACCTCTACTCAACGCCATTCGACAGAGGAAGGTTTGTGGAACATTATTCTTTTTTATTTACAACATTACATGACATATTCATTGACTTACAGAGTAGTTAACATAGGCCAAAGATCGTCAAAACACCCGGTACCGGAGCACAGTCGCAAGCTATAGCCCCCGGGGCTGGAGGGTTAATACCAAGGACGGTCTCATTTTACTATTTTCCCATTATCCATCAATCTTAAGACACGGCCCCGATAGTGAAGATCAGGGAAATTGCTGGGTAAAAGCCGTAAATAAAGGGGTAATATTGGAAGAACTCTGAAAATACAATATTTAAAAGTAACAAAACCTGAAAATGGAAAAACCCTAGCCAAGTTTTGACCAAACTTGGCTCGGGTTTTTCAATTTTTCAGAGTCCAAAATCACAGTAACCTCATTTTGAAAGTTGGCTCGGGTTTTTATAGCAAAAGTTGGCTCGGATTTAAGGGATTTAGCGGGGGTGTGGGGGCGGCAGGCCCCACCCATAATACTAGGTTAGGTTAGGTTAGGTTAGGCTAGGCTAGGCTAGGCTAGGCTAGGCTAGGCTAGGCTAGGCTAGGCTAGCTTATTTGGTTAGGTTAATGACAAAACTTGGCTCGGAAGGGCGGGTGCCCAACCCCGAAAGGAGTTGAAATAGGGGAGCCAAAGGTGGCTTTCTAGGGCCTTTCCTAGCTGATGCTGAGAGGATTGGGTTCTAGTCATGTGGTGATGGGCTGGTCTATCAGAGTGTGAGCTGAGCGATCTCTGCCATACCCATAGCTTACTCTGACTGTTCCTTTTACTTATATATCTTCTAGATCTCAAGTGACGGCGTCTTTTCCGTGGATTGACCTCCCTACTGCCAACCTAGAAGTTGGCAGATTGGGAGCCAAAGCGTCACATTTTTCCCTTGCCCCTCAACTTTCCCTTCATAATTGCTGAGGGGCACAGGGCCTTGGTTGGGGCTTTGGTTTCCCGGGCGTATCCGCACCCTCCTCAGCTCCCTGCTTTGGAGTGGCTTCGGTCACCCAGGCTTTGTTAGTGGTACGCAGGGAGGGTTTTGTGGGGGTGCTCGTTTATGGCCTTGGCCTTGCTTGGGGCTGTTCGGCCAGACAGCCTGGGGAACAACAACAACAACTTGGCTCGGATTTCATGGATTTAGCGGGGTTGTGGGGGCGGCAGCCCCCACCCATTATACTAGGTTAGGTTAGGCTAATTTTAACCACATTGTTACTGGCTTTATCCACGTTGAAAAACAAAAAAGCCCGAGCCAACTTTCAAAATGAGGTTACTGTGATTTTGGACTCTGAAAAATTGAAAAACCCGAGCCAAGTTTGGTCAAAACTTGGCTCTGGTTTTTCCATTTTCAGGTTTTGTTACTTTTAAATATTGTATTTTCAGAGTTCTTCCAATATTACCCCTTTATTTACGCCTTTTACCCCGCAATTTCCCTGATCTTCATAGCCTCCCCACTATCGGGGGCCGTGTTTTAAGATTGATGGATAATGGGAAAATAGTAAAATGCGACAGTCCTTGGTATTAAACAACACTGTGTATCAAATAAAAAATAAAAAACAACAAAAAATAACCAGAAAACTCGTCACTGGTTGGTGATAAACATTTACCGAAAAAATATATACAGAAAACATGATAAATAAGGCGACTCTAGCTGTCTTGAACGCTACCCACAAAAGTACACGGTAGGCTATATCATTACAAATGGTACTAGAGCAGCGTTTCTTAACCTGGGGGGGGCGCCGCCCTAGGAGGGCATTTGACAATGCTAGGGGGGGGTGTGTGGTGTAATCAAAGTTTATAATAGGGCTAGGCCATTCAAATGCATACAGGGCAATCGCAAAGATACGGTATATATAAATAAGAAACTTTGATAGGAAAAATTCACAACCGTCATTCCGAGCAACCACATGTAGTGTTGATATAAAACCATTAATCAATTTTAATCCTTGCATGCAGATTGGTTATTTTTTCGCCCTTTTTACAGTACCGGTATCTTGCGTCTAAAGCTCGGGTCACACATACACGTTCTAACGTCCCGTCCGTCCCCGACCAAGAAAATAACTTCTGTGTGTGTCCATGTATGTCCCGTGGGTGTCCCGGCATAACACGTTTTCTGGCAGTTGCCCCGACCCACACGGTCCATTTTATGCATGCATAAAAAGGACGCCGCCTAGGCGCTTTTTATTAAGAGGTCGGGGCTGGACGGGACGTTAGAACGTGTAGGCTACGTGCTTCACATGTCTCACTCCCTAGACTGGAACAAGACCTCACGGGCTTCACTGTTCATTGTAAAGCGGTGAATGTTAAGGCTCTCAGCCTATGCCCGAGAGGAAGTAAGTTGGAATATAGAAAAAAAAAAAAAAAAAAAAAAAAAAAAAAAAAAAAAAGGCTATCTGTGACCCGAGCTTTAAGCATCCATATGGAATGGATACAAAAAAATCGTTTTCTAGGCATCAGAGGCAGGGGGACGGGGAGGGGGGATCCTGAATACAGTCCTGACCAAAGGGGGCCGTGGTGCTAAAAAGGTTAAGAACCACTGTACTAGAGTAATTCATTACCTTGTTAATCCATAAACAGTTCTCAGGATCTCTGTAACACCTATAAGTACGGTGGTGCTAATAAGTCATGTTTCAGCTGTCATTAACCCGGGAACTGCTGGGAGACTCTTAAGAGTTCCCCCGGCGGACTGCGGGGAGACTCTTAAGAGTGAGTGAAAAAAAAAAAAAACTTTTGACATCGAATTTTTTTTTTTTTTTTTTTTTTTTTTTTTTTTTTTTTTTTTGGCCCCTGGGCCATGCAAAATCTCAGTCCTCTACCTCCCCTCCTTCCCCACTTTCCTCCTCTCCTTCAGTTATCACCTATTTTCCCTGTTATTCCCTTATTCTGAGGTATATTTTCGTGCTAACATTAGAAATCCGGTTGGAGGGTGTGGTCATCACTGATAGCAAGCGAATGCAAGAGAGAGAGAGAGTATCGATCGACTGTGTCTCAGTGGCTTTGGGGGAAATTGGCGGGAAAGCAGCTTGCCTCATCCATATATTATACAACTCGCGGGCTATATCTCCGATTTTGACCATCCAAACGCTGTTTTCACTCGTTTTATTGTTGTTTCAGGTTAATACCTTTATAATCAACCCATAATAGGCGCATATGGATAAGTATTAATGCTATTAATGGCACAATGAATATTTTAGTGACGGAAACACCTCAAATACGTCAGCACAGGGGGACGTTTCCAATTACCCCCATGCGCACTTGTTAGGTTAAGTTTGCCTAACTCTGTGCTGTAATAATGTCTGTCAGATGTTGAATAGGGTGGAAAAGTGTAGGATCATGTTTGTATATCTCACTCAAAACGAATCAATCAAGTTTTAGATATTACTGATGCCAATTATTGATCAAAATATACTTGGTGCCGAGACATCACTTATTAGGCCGACTGTACCATCCATAATAGAAAACGATGCCTGTTCTAATCATTGTGAGTGGAGACCCTCATTATCCTTATTATCAATGATACGGTAGTGTTGGTGTATACAAGCCGCTCAGAAATGTGAATAATAGTTTGCCAGCTGGAGTAAGATTAATGGGTAGTGGTCATCTTATCCTTGGGTGACCAGTAGATTGGACGAGATGACATAGTTCACGAACAGATGCGGTTAACTCGTCCAATACCAGCGACGGCAGAAAGCCGTCGGTAGATAAATCACTCCCCAGCGACGGCTGCCAGCCGTCAGTAATATACGATCCTTGTAACTGCCACTCTGCCAGTATCAGGATGTTTGAGCACTGCTCTTAAGACCTTGGCAACACTTCTCAGCTTATATCCAAGCCCCCACAGGCTGGGAGAGCAAGGGCCTGGAATTTTCGCAGAGAGGCTCCAGTCCTGATGTTATTCTGGACTTACAGTGTGCTGGCTTAATAATCCAATAGGGTTGATAGCCTCTGAAGCCCTATTTTAACTAAACTAACTGGGAGAGGCAGTATTCCTCCATCTTTTGAGGTGGGAGGTTGTTATATCTTGTTCTGAAGCCATTTTGGCCACATTGCTTGGGACTGGAGAATACCGGTACATCTTAATAAATAAAGGTCAATGTTTGTCAGTTACCCAACCTTTGTTACTAAACTCCTCCCACAGTTTTGGTGCCAGGTGGGAGTGTGGGGCACCGTTGGAAATCCCAGGCTTTGGAGTTGGTTTTAGGCGAGTTAGTGGAAATCAGAGACACTTTTGTTTAATAAAATTTTCGGCAGAACTTATGTAGTAAACGGGAGCGAAAAATTTCGACGATTTCGACCCGTTTGGGGCAGGAGGCCTCCGATCGAAAAGGTGTATGGAACGAAATTTGTTCGCAGCCCCCCAAAATGGGGGTACGGATGAGGTCAGATCCAAAATCGGAGGTCATTTAGCGGCCGAAATCGAGGTCGCCGTTTCATGAGGCACAGGGAGGTTATGGTAGTACAGTAGTAGTATTGTGATGATTGTGGTAGTAGTGATTGATGATGGTGATTATCATAGTAGTAGTGGTGGTAGTAGTGATGGTGATTATGGTGATTACCCGGGCAACGCCGGGTATCCCTGCTAGTTTGGTCAATATACAGGAGACGCAACAATAAAGGTAGCAAATTCTAATGGTAGTTTTGGGTTCCTAATCATCATATGCTTCATTTCTATATACTTTTTATCCCTGGGGAAAAACAAAAAAAATCTTGGGATTTTTCATTTTTTTTTTTTTTTTTTCTTTTTCTTTTTCTTTTTTTTGTCATTAACCTAACCTAACCTAACCTAACCTAACCTAACCTAACCTAACCTAATAGCCTCCAAATGCATTTAGGTTAGGTTAGGTTAGGTTTTTTGGTTAGGTTAATGAAAAAAAAATCCCAAGAAAAGAAATTAAAATCCCAAGATTTTTTTGTTTTTCCCGGGGATAAAAAGGGCAAGCATGTAGTTACCGGGTACGCTGACGCTCACCATCATGTTCCCGTCTATTTTGACTACAAAAATACATTACCCTAACCAAACAACCTAACCTAACCTAGCCTAGTATTATAGATTTATAAGTATTTGTAGTATTATAAGTATTTATAGATGATTTATGTTGTATGTCGGTAGTGGTACACCCGGTAACCACATCCATCCCATAAAAAGTATATAGAAATGAAGCATATGATGATAGGAACCCAAAACTACCATTAGAAATGTGCTACCTATATTGTTGCGTCTCTTGTATATTAACCGTACATTTATGCTAGTACAGTAGGGGTTAAATCATTTATACCTTCTGTATTTTCATTAATTTATTAGTATTATGCTTTCTTGGAATTACTAATTAGAATAAATAGGAATACAAAGGAAGACAAGCAACAACATACCTAATGGTCCGTACTAGGGTAGCCTACTTGGGGAAAAAAATAAATAAAAAAGAAAATATATATATACTGTATATAGCCTATATATATACTGTATATATATAATATATAGCTGGTAGGGCTCGGATTCGAACCATACAGGCAGGAGGTGCAGTCACCTATACCACCATGGAGGTTAAAAAAAGGATTTTGGTACTTCTACCTCTGTTCCTCCCCAACCTCTACTCGTGTGGGGGACAGACAGTCTTTTAATCGAAATCCGGCTTCCCTAAGCATGACAAGTCATGCTTAGGGAAGCCGGATTACAGTACTGTACTCTGAACGATACTAATACGGTCACAATAGGCTACTTAACTCGGGCACAAACGAAGTCCGTCAGTAATTCATGCCAAGATATTTATCAATGCGATATTTAAATGTCTGGACTGTATGGCACTCTATAACATTTCTAGGTAATATATTCTATATGTTGACCACTGTTGAAAAAGATGTGCTTCGCTTCATGTGAATGAAACGTCTTTCCGACAATTTTGTAACCATTACTTCTTGTGTAAATTTAGTTATCTAGTATGAAGTACGGTACTTACTTGCATCCATGTTGTCATGGCCTTTGATAAAAATAAAATAAAACTAGGATTAGGTCCCCTCTTATTCTGCGTTTGTCAAGGTAAATAGGTTTAGGGCTAACTGTTTTAGTCATTCCTCATAAGGTTTATTTCTCAGTTGGGGAATAATTTTAGTTACTCAATGTTGCACTCTCTCTAGTTTTCCAAATTCCTCACCAGGAAAAGATCAACACCTAAATGGTACGAAAGGTCTTGATATTGATAAAGAAATGGGACGAAAGGTTTTAAAATAGACAAACTAATGGGACGGCCGTCTTAAAATGTCAAAACTAATGAGGCTAAACATGAGGGAGAAGGGGGTCCAGAAAAAGCCACTTAATACAGCTATGTGACACACTATTGGTTTGAGTTTAGCTAGGTGAAACGATTGGCGAGATGTAATGTGAGAATATTTAGCTAACATGCAAGATAATGAGATAATGAGTCGGCCACTCCCCCAAACAAAAATAAAACAGGAAAAACAAAGGAAAGAAAAAAATAGGAAAAGTGGGGATTGGGCCTGAGTATATAGATAGATAGATAGATAGAAATTATTGAATGTGAGACGGTGTGAGGCAGGTAATATGAACTTCTTCAGCTAGGTAGAATCTTTTGGTATGAGGTAATGTGAGAATCTTCAGCTAGTTAAAACTATTGGTGTGAGATAATGTGAAAATCTTTAGCCAGGTGACACTTGATGTGAGACAGGTAGGCCTACTATGAGAATCTTCAGCTAGGTGAATCTTTTGGTGAGAGATAATGTGAGAATCTTCAGCTGGTGTGAGATAATGTGAGAATCTTTAGCCAGGTGAAACTATTGAATGTGAGACGGTGTGAGGCAGGTCATATAAGAATCTTTAGCAAGGTAGAATCTTTTGGTATGAGGTAATGTGAGGATCTTTAGCCAGGTGAAACTATTGAATGTGAGACGGTGGGGGACAGGTAACATGAGAATCTTCAGTTAAGTAGAATCTTTTGGTGAGAGATAATGTGAGAATCTTCAACTAACATGAAAGATAGTGTGAGAATCTTTAGCTAGGTTGAAACTATTGATGTGAGACGGTGTGAGGCAGGTAATATGACTCTTCAGCTAGGTAGAATCTTTTGGTATGAGGTAATGTGAGAATCTTCCGCTAGTTGATACTATTGGTGTGAGATAATGTGAGAATCTTTAGCCAGGTGAAACTATTGAATGTGAGACGGTGTGGGTCAGGTACTATGAGTATCTTTAGCTAGGTGAATCTTTTGGTGAGAGATAAAGTGAGAATCTTCAACTAACATGAAAGATAATGTGAGAATCTTTAGCCAGGTGACACTACTGATCTAAGGTTGACGGTGTGAGGCAGGTACTATGAGAATCTTCAGCCAGTAGAATCTTTTGGTGTGAGGTACCGGTAATGTAAGAACCTTTATCTAGGTGCCACTATGAGTCTGGGTCTGTGTGAAGCAGGTAATGGGGGGTAGGGTTTATTTAGTTTTCTATTTAATATTGTTTTAGTTACCTACGTAGACCTTCATCAAGCTTGAAAAAATTCCCCCAAGACGGGGGTAGATAAATTTGTACATTTTTCGATAGAAAAATGTCACAGCCGAAGGCCGGTTCCTCCAAAATGACAGGCTCGCTTTCGCTCGCCAGGAAAACATCGACACCTAAATGGCAAGAAAGATCTTGATATTGTTAAAGAAATAGGACAAAAGGTCTTAAGATCGACAAACTCATGGGGCGAACGTCTTAAAATGTCAAAACTAATGCGGCTAAACATGAGGGAGAAGGGGGTCCAGAAAAAGCCGCAATATTTATCCAGGTGTAACACTATTGGTCTGGGGTGGTGTGAGGCAGGAAGCCCACTTGAAGCAGGACCACCAGGTTTGTGGCTACAAAACTACCAATCTGAAAATATACAGAGGAAGAAAACGTTATGGGGGTAGTGGTAGTTTTTGGTCTATTTATTTATTTATTTTATTTCATTATATATTTATTTTATTTATTTACAGATACTAGATAGCCTAGTTTACCATCGTACCGACACAAGGGTAGCTGGAGAGAAATGATACCACCCACACACGTTGATAGATAGATAGATAGATAGATAGATAGATAACTAGATAGATAGATAGATTGATAGATAGAGATGATACCACCCACACACGTTGATAGATAGATAGATAACTAGATAGATAGATATATAGATAGATAGATAGATAGATAGATAGATAGATAGATAGATAGATAGATGATAGATATATATATAACAGATAGCTATATAACAGATAGCTTAGTTTACCCTCCTACCGACACAAGGGTGGCTGGAGAGAGATGATACCACCCACACACGTTGAAGGGAGTCAGGGAGGCCAGCCGATGGAGTATCACTTGGATCTGTGTTAAGGTTAGATAGATGATTGATAGATAGCTGAATAAATAGATAGATATAGATAGATGATATAGATAGATAATAGATAGATAATAGATGATAGATAGATACATTATAGATACCACCCACACACGTTGACGGGAGCTCAGCCGCTGGAGTACCACTTGGATCTGTGTTAAGGGGAGATAGATGATAGATTAATGATAGATAGATAGATAGATAGATAAATGATATATATAGATGATATATGATAGATATATAGCTAGATAGATGATAGATAGACGATAACTAGATAGATAAATGATAGATACCACCCACACACGTTGAAGGAAGTCAGGGAGCCCAGCCGATTGGGTATCACCTGGATCTGAGTTAATGATAAGAGGTAATAGATAATAGATGAGTTTTATTTTGTTCATTAACCCTCTCGCTATCCTGTGGACTCGGGGGATGTCGTTTAGCATTCAGAAATGCAGTTCTCTCATAACTACCATACCTCTTCAAAATTTGTTTTCTGCTCACAGCTCACTCAGACAACAGCAGAGGTTGAAGTAACTAAACTAAAGGTTTATTAACATCCCAGAAAGGGCACAAATTGCATCCTGTGAGAGAAAGTGTTATGAGGTAGGGTTTCACGGTAGGAACGTTAACCCATGGACTGCTAAAAATTGACAAAATAAAAGGTCAAGTTGAGGGAGGGAGGAGTGGAGGATGTGGTATAAAGGGAGGGAGGAGTACAAAGGAGTACAAAGGAGTACAAAGGAAATCAAGCAACAACAGATCTAGTGACCCTTCTAGGTTGCTTGTCCTCCAAAACACTGAGGATCAAGTGTCCAAGCAGTGGTTTAGAGTGGGTAAGGGAACATTGGAAAGGGAAATACTGCCCTGGAACTAATGTCCGTGGCAGGATTAGGAAGTTAGTAGGGGACAGATGGGTTAGTAACTGAGGGGGGGATAAAATAAAGTTATTCATTTACAAACGCAGTCAGTCGCGGGTTTGATGCGAGATATTTGTCTAGGCGGAGTTTAAATGAATCAACGGTGATGCAGTCTATAACGTTTCGGGGAGGATGTGGTATAAAGGGAGGGAGGATGTGGTATAAAGGGAAGGAGGAGTGGAGGATGTGGTATAAAGGGAGGGAGGAGTGGAGGATGTGGTATAAAGGGAGGGAGGAGTGGAGGATGTGGTATAAAGGGAGGGAGGAGTGGAGGATGTGTCATACAATTTTGAGACATTTCCTGGCACTGGCACGGTATTTGAAGGGTTCTTTTTACACATGATTAAATACTATGCCTTCCGTGAGGCCTATCGCACTTTACGGGTTAAGGAATACGGCTGTTAGTTTCCCACTAGAAATATCAGAGTGTTGCTATCAACTATCCTATTCTAGTTGCTTAAACCTGTTTTCCATCTTTTTTTGCTATGATTTTATTTGTTTGATTTTGCCTCCAAAATGTAGAATAATACCTACAAATAGAATATGTATTCTAAGTATTTATCATATTGTGTGTGTGTGTGTGTGTGTGTGTGTGTGTGTTACCTGCGTCTTGAGCTGGAAGTCTTGCAGGCGAGCGCTGACATCCTTCAGTTGATCCTTTGCTTCCTCAACCTGCAGAATGATACAAATACACTCTCATCAGTGCTGCCAGTTTAAGGGGGGGTCACCGTTTTTTTTTTAAATTTGAAGGTAAATGCGGGGAAGAGCAAGGTTATGGTCTTCGAAAGGGGTGAAGTCACAGAGTGTGAGGTGAAGCTGAATGGTCAGGCTATGGAGATCGTCAACTCTTTTAACCCGTCCAGCCCCGGCTAGTTTTGTAATGTTTGTTCACCAGAACCCGGCCGGTTTTCAAAAAATTGTTTTATTCCAGAAACAATAGCGAATGGGTTAGGAATGAAGGAAAAACCACGAAAAACCGCTCAAAAAGCTTAAAGAATGGTCCTACAGAGCCCCCGAAAACGTATTTTACAAGAGTAAAAAATTGAAGGCAATTACCCCCAAAAAACAGGTTATTGTGCGCTCACGCGCACGCACGTGGACTTTGAGAGTTTTCAACCATCGGCACGGTTGCGTGGGATACGTACACAGTTCCCATACAAATCTGAGCCCTCTTGAGTGGCTACACCTGAGGTTACGGTCGGCGCAATTAGGGTGACGCGCCAGGCGCGTCTCTGGGGCTGTGCGATACATACATCGCCGACGCGTCAGGCGCGTCGCTGGGGCTGTACGGGTTAAGTATCTGGGCAGTGTGTTGAATAAAGATGGGACTATGGATGAAGAAGTGCGGGAGAGGGTACAACAGGGGAAGAGGGTTGTAGGAACGCTAAAAGCAGTAACAAGAAATAAGGTGGTCAGTATGGAAGTGAAGAAGTCCTTGCATGACAGTGTGGTAATCCCGACACTGACTTACGGAAGCGAAGCATGGACGTTGGTTGAGAGACTCAGACCAAGAGTGAGAGCAGTGGAAATAAATTACTTAAGGAGTGCGTGCAGAGTTACATGGAGGGATAGACGACTAATGAGGAAGTAAATAGGAGGTGTGGTGTGGAGGTAGATGTGCTGGAAAGTGTGAAAAGGAACAACTTGAGATGGTTTGGCCATATGGAACGTATGGAAAGCGAGAGAATAACTAGAGGGTGTACGAGAGCGAGGTGGAGGGACAGAGAGGGAGAGGTAGACCGAATGAGAGGTGGAAGGATGGAGTGAGGAAGTACATGAACGAAGGCGGTGCTGGTTGGGGGGAGGGGCGTCGACTGACTGGGGACAGAGGCACATGGGGGCGATTCGTTCGTGGCCACCCCTTCGGGGATCACGGCGTCAGGCAATAGATAGATAGATAGACCGTTTTTTTTTTCTTTTTTTTTTTTCTTTTTTTCTTTTTTTTCTTTCTCTCCTTTTCTCTCTTTCCCTGGCTTGTATCCATTCGGCCCCATTCAGCCAACTGTTTTAAGACGTTTATCCCGATCCAGGTGTCAATTTCTTCCTGGCGAGCGATAGCGAGCCAGCATTGTATGGAGAAATCCGGCTTCGCCGGAGAAATTTTTCTATCGAAAAATGCACAAATTTAGCTTGCTGTAAAAAAAAAATATATATATATATGCTGGCTCGCTTCCGCTCGCCAGGAAAATGTTGACACCTGGATGGGGGTAAACGTCTTAGAACAGTAGGCTGAATGGGGCCGAATGGATACAAGCCAAAGAGAGAGTGAGAGAAAGAGAAAACAAGCGAGGTGGGTGCCCTTTACTACTTTCCCGTTATATCTAGAGGTATTTACTTCGATCTAGATTCTAGAGGCACATTAACCCCTTCATTACCGGTGATGTATTTTGCATTTGGTTTGAGCTGCATTTAGACGATTTTATGAAGCTTAGGAAAGATATATGATAGCAAAAAGGGTTAATTGAAATGGTTTGTAGCCTGTTAATGGGTAGACGTCGTTCCTAGGCTCAATGAAATCGTCTAATAGTTGCCAGAACATAATGGAAAATACGTCGCCGGTACAGAAGGGGTTAAGGGTTAATAACTTCCTTAGCACACCTGAACATGGCTCTTATATTGAAGTTGTGTGTTAACCCATCCAGCCCCACCGTCGGCCATTGTACGTCGGCTTTTCTCGCCTTATTTAAATCATTTTATGCCTCCCTAAAGTCTCGTAGGGGTCTCGAATTTGCACACATGGTAGCTTAGGTGTGGGGCAAAATTGGCAGCCCACAAAGACCACCCTGGGCCACCACATTTGTTTAATACAGTATTACCAAAAACAAGAACAAATATGAAAAATGCCTGGGACCGGGTGTTAAATAAAGTTACTTTTAAGATAGGGCTCAATGGGTTAAGGAAAGAATTATATTTATACGTAAAAATATAATCCAGATAGACGTTGTGGAAGGACGACACAAATTTTGCACAATTGGCAAGTCCAGGGTTCGAATCCCGGGTGGGTTGTGTGAGGTTTTTCTCAAGTGGCATTACTTGTTTTAAAGGTGACTACACTTACCTTGTTTACAAATCTGGCAGCGGTGAGGCAGTAAAAGAACGGCGGTGCTAGGGAGGTGAGGAGACTAGAGGTGACCCACAGCCATGATCGGACACCATTGGAGAGCAGCAGGAAGAGTGTGGTGATGAGGAGGGTGGTGGAGGACAGGAGTTGACAGCTTATTTCCGGGCCCAGGTACCAAGTTACTTCACGATGGATCACTTCTAGCTGTTGGAGAAGTTTGTGCGATTTAAGGGGAGATTTCCACTTGAGGGAATATTTGTTTGACCCCTTTCTCCCTCATGTTTAGCCCAATTGCTTATGATATTTTAAGACGTTCGCCCCATTAGTTTGGCGATTTTAAGAAGATTCGCCCCCTTTATGTCAATTTTAAGACTTTCGTGCCATATAGGTGTCGATTTTTTCCTGGCGAGCGATAGCGAGCCTGTAATTTAAGAGGAACCGGCCTTCGGCCGGGAAATTTTTCCACCGAAAAATGTACAAATTTATCCTGAAAGGGGGTCAAGGGGATGTACTTTTAAGCTTGATAGATATCTAGGTAACACACTAAAAACCTCCCCTTAACTGCTTGTCTGTGGGGGTTTTGGCCCTAATTGACCTTCATTCCCTGCACATTTTCATCCATAAAGAAGAGCCAGAACGTATTACAATGATATATCCTTGACAGTACAATAATTGCACTTTCCAATGACACCTGAATCATCTCTGTATGACGTCTGGTTGTCTTGCAACGATTTTGCAAAGGTCAGCCCAAATCACTAAAAATGAGCGGTTATGAGGTGTTTTCACTATGTGTAACGCTGCATTGATGTGGCAGATGGCTCTGAGTTATTTCAGTAGGCTACTCGCTCAGCCATGGTGGGCGACAGATGAAGGGTTCCTGCGCTGCCTGTAACCGCTTGCCTTATTCCCCAGGGATTTTGGTGCCCGTCAGGTGACGGGTCCCATCGGGAAGGGGTTAATGCATATCGCCAATTGACCATTTGCGAGTTTCAGGCTATAAGGAAATTAAATGATTGACTTATAATACTATTCTTTTTATATAACCGTTAATTGATATGGATTAACTACCGGTACTGTGATCAAATTAATAATCATCTGGTTACTTAGATAGCTACCGTATCTCCTCCTTAGAGGATTCACATGCGCTTGACCACATTAATCAACCAGAGATCATTGCCCATCTCCCTTGCTCAAGGGAAATACAGTAACCGCAACTAAAATCTTAGAGAAACTTTGCAACCTGAGCGAGCATTGAACCCGGGTCAGCTGGGTGGTAGGCAGGGACGTGATCAACTGAACTAGCTCACATAATGCAATCACGCTCTTTTCATGCATATATTCACTGAGTAGGTACGAATTCATTTGGGAAACTGTACATGCACATTTTTCTATCATACGGTAAGTAATTACTGTAGTTTGATACGGTATAGATTAACAAATATTTATGTTCTCTTCGTTTTCGAAGTTATTTTGTATTCGTGCTAAGTATATATATAACATTATATAACAATAGGCAGAAACGGTTTTAACCCCTTCATCACAATGACACCATTTTATCTAATATTCTGGCTAACATTAATAGATTATATGCCGTTTAATAAGAATCTATGTTTCTCAGACCTTTGAGTCTCAGAGTTGAGTCTCAAGAGTTTATTTATAAGCTAAAGAAATCCTTCTAATGGTAACCAGACGAAAACTACGTTATCTTGCTAAAAAGATAAATTTACATGTCTGATTTGCCGCTCTAGCCGAAGAAGGTGTTGCCAATTGTTCCGTTGCTCCTGCTGTAGTTTCGCTTCGTTATGATCCACTGAATGCCGCGTCCTGGAGACCTTAGAGAGACACTTCGTCGTCGATGCCGTCAGATAGTTCCCGAAGAAGTTGAGCAGATAGTAAAAAAGAAACCTTAGCAACGCAAAGTTGAATGCTATCAGGAGTATGTTGAAATATGTCATCATTTGTGGCCAAGTAAATGTAGAATTGTACTGTAGATATCCCACTATGGGAAGTATTGAAGTCGACAAAAACAGAAAAATTAGGACTGCTATCATAGTGCAGTCATAGAAGGACTTGAACACCTCAAAATTTAGCTTGGCTGAAAAAACACTATTAGGAATATTTTCAAGTTTCACAAGAACAACCTTCAGCCTTGAACTGCCAACTATTAAAACAAATACACCAATGAAATATGACGCAACTCCTGTAACCGCAACAATTTTATTAACCAATCGTCCAATATTGAGAGTGGCAGTGGATTTTAGTTTGCCTAGCATCAGTAAGGCCCCACATAACTGAAGCGACCGGAGAGCGCACAACCACAAGATGAGACCAACGTGGAGCTTAGGAGGCCCCGCTTTGGACCAAGAGTAAGGGTACAGACCACCTATCTGGAATAGGAACACATGCCAGCGAAGTAATCTCAACGGATCGCGGACAGGTTTCATGTTCAACGCTTTCTTTTTGTTCTAGATATATTCAGACGATGTTTTGGTTAATTGAGATTAGTTAGTACGGTAGCCTTTTTATTGCTAGAGATCCTTCCTAAACTTAATAGATTAATAAATAAACAGCCAGAATGTAATTAAAAACCGTCACTCGTACTGAATGTGTTAAAGCCAACTTTGGAAAAGCAAACACAATTGTCTAGGATATAACCTTCTAAATATACCGAGTTATCTTTAGCTACCACAATGCGATATGACCAAGTTTATGAAGCGCCTCTCATATGTAAAGTATTAGAAAAGTTTAATAACATCTAATCCAATACAATAGCGACTTGGCTACCTTTTTCCAACTTCTGCCGAGCCATATATTTAGAAACACTCAAACCTCCCTGAATGAACTTTCCAGTTTGATAAAGAACTATATGTTTTCTTCCGGCGATGTCACTCGGCTTAGGAAGGACCGTTCCGAGGTACCGTAAGGAATGAACTTGGAGAACGTAGGGATAACACTTGCACATTCTTAACTACCAGACGGCAATAGATACCTGGGGAGCTTGAATACAATTGTTCCCCTACGTGGCCCTTGACAACCTCACTTAATCATCCATAATTGTGCGCTCTTCACAATACATAATTACTATGTTGTCCTGTTAATCCATATCACCGTTCATGTGAATGCTGCACTGTAATTAACTCTTTTATATATATATATATATATATATTATATACTCTAATGACTAAAAACTGAGTGAAAATAAAGTATGTATCTGTTCACCATTATTGGTAGTGAACGAAAGTGCTGATGTGTGTAGGTCAGTGGTTCTTAACCTTCTTTAACTACGACCCAAAATCCTGCCCAGAATCTACTATGCCGACCCATACCCTAAATTCCTAATAAGACCTTAGCTTAATGTTTTCAACATAAATATAACCCTTTCAGTATGATTACATGTTAAGTCTGGCTACCACCAAGTGGTTATAATATATTCAGCTTGAGAAAGAGCAGCTCTAGGATTCAAGGGGTTCACAAACACTTCAACTTGCCATTCAATGCAGTGACTACGTTTTACGTTGGCTGGTGACAGCTTTGTTTAACACACAAGGAGGCTCTCTCATAGTCAAGGGGTATTTAAATTGATTTGGTAAAAAAACAAAAATATATATATATTGCGTATATATGAGTAAGATTGACAATATAAGGAAAACATAATGAACATTAATGACAAATATAGGCTAATAATGGTATTTTGTAATCTGAAAAATACTAATAAAATTGAGAAATCCTTTCGATATGACATACAAGAAAATTATCTTCCTGGTTTGAATATTATTTTTGTGAAAACCAAAATATAATTAGGCATGATTTATTATTAGCTTCTTCACTCCAAAGACCAAAATTAGGTTACATATTGCGAGAGACACAGAGTGACTGAAGACGCTTTGAGAGGGTGATCGGAGTGAACAAGCCAATAATTAATAATTAATAATTAATGAGAGCCATGACACTGCATGGATTTGACTAGCTTCTCAAATTGGGGGGATTTGATGATAGGCAGCATCTTAGGTCATGCTCTGGTTGCAAACGGTTTCGGTACTTTGTCTTCGTGACCGTGAGTGCTGAAAATCCTGCCTCACGCAAATAAGTTGTAGCAAAGGGAAGGTGCACTGTTATCAAACTAAATATAAAATCGACGACAATTCACGAGTCGATCATGTATCTCACCTTCCCATTCGAGCAGTTCAAACATAATTTACACTTAAACCCCGCTTCCATAGTCTACATTTTTTAACTATTCATAAAGTTCTTTTTGGATGGAATAGCTTATGAGTGTGCTAAATCATCCTAAATATATGCTTGCGATCCACAAGTACACACATTTGTACTGCAAACTATTGTTACCATCGTCATCTAATATTAATTTAATGCCGTCTTTTTTTTACTATCACCATCTTTAAACCCTCAGCTATGGGGTATGTGCCTGAGTATATACATACATACACACCATCTTTGACAGCTATGGAATGTTAACGTGCGATATTTGCTTAATAATGCACTGGCAAGGGTTATCAGGGTTACAGCTAAATGCTAAGTGTTTGCAGGAGACCCTTTAAATGACAAAACTGGCCCTCCACCGTAATTAATTCACTCCCTCCCTCTCCACCTCTCACATAGGCTACCAACGGTTAGATTTAAAATGTAATGGCAGACTAAGTGTTGGGGAGTATTTCTAAGCTGAAAAAGTCATCTGCCTTTAGCGAAATCAACATAAATATGGCTTGGGAATCTACAGAAGGTATTGATTAACAACGAGTTATTCAACAAAATTATATTAATTATAGGAAAATATGAAGGATAATAGCATAAATCTCAATGACCGCTGGCGACCCATTTGAATTGGCTTGATTAGGGTCGCGACCCAGAGGTTAAGAACCACTGGTGTAGGTGATCAATTGCTGGTCGTCCGGAAAAATATGAATAAGCAGAATATAAAATGGTATGTAGCAGCAGCAGGAGGAAGCTAATCAATAGTTTATTATGTGTGTGTGTGTGTTTTTTTTTTTTGTTTTTTTTTTTTTTATGTGCACAGTATATATATATATATATATATATATATATATATATATATATATATATATATATATATATATATATATATATATATATATATATATATATATTGGATCCTTGGTACGCGTTATGATTCGGTGTGGAACTCTATTGTCGGAGACCATAGGTTCTGCTAGGTACAGCTAAGTATTATTTAGACATTTCCTTGGCCCTAGCAACTTAGCCCATTAGAAGAGCCTACCGAGTTCGAATAGACGAGTTTGTAAGAGTAGGCAGAGCCACTTTAGGTAATGATTATGATTAAGCCTACTTGTGCCTGGTTTAGAGCCGATCTATTTGTATTCAGATGATAAATATGTGGATATTATTATTATTATTATTATTATTATTATTATTATTATTATTATTATTATTATTATTATTGTTTTTTTTTTTTAATTATTAGTAACATGCATCAGAGCCATGGCTATAGCCTGTGTAGTTGATCAATGTAATTGAAGATGGTATAATTGCCGTTTCGGTGACACATTTCACACTTAATTTCATGTGTTCTATAGGCTAAGCTTACCTCATACTACTACTACTACTACTACTAATAATAATAATAATAATAACAATAATGATACTACTACTACTACTACTACTGGTAATAATATTTGTTTTCAGTTATAATTATTACAATGTTGGTAGAACACAATATATTGTAAGTATGACATGTACCAGGTTTGCATAATTCCAACTAAGGATGGCCCAAGAAGGCCGTTAGGCGTATTTCAATTAGGATTCTTTACCTCATCATGTTCAACAACTTTACTTAGCGGATAGTTTAGTAACATATGTATTATTTATTATTATTATTTGTATTATTCTTATTAATCTTATTATTATTATTATTATTAGGTCAGGTGAAGGTATTGAGGGACAAGCCTTTACAACGGTACCTCGTAGCTACTTTCTACTTTTCCTATTTTCTGAAGAGTGTAGAGAGGGGAGAAGGGGTGTTGGAGAGAGAGAGAGGAAGCTGTTGTAGTGGCTTTGTTATGTGTGTTATTAGTCTGTACTCTGTATACGTCGTCGAGGTGTCCCCCGACTGTGTGCGAGCATGTGAAACGCGCTTGGACGTACTACCACACCCACTAAATGTCCGCCACGGCTGAGATCGAACCTAGGTCAAGCAGATTCACACGTGAGCATATATTGTCTTAGGAAATTAAAGTAATTGCCCTACACAACTTAGCAAGGTGAATTGTGACTAGGCTAGCCTATGTGTACGAGTGTATGTATGTATGTACGGTCGTGCTAATAAGTCATGTCCCAGCTGTCAGTTCGTTTGGCTTTCTCTGTGCTGTATTAATGTCTGTCAGATGTTGAATAGGTTGGGTAAGTGTAGGAACATGTTTGTATATTTCACTCGATATGAAGAAATGAAGATTATATATTGCTGATACCGGTACCAATTATTAATCTAAATATACTTGGTGCCGAAACATCACTTATTGGCGCGACTGTACTCTCTAGGAAATATTATATCGTGACCTTATATTTTCAAAGCTATCTCAAACTGAACCGAATCTTCTCATTAACCCCTTCTTTACCGGTGTATTTGATTTCAGATACATTTGACGAATTAATGTAGCTTTTTAATCGGTAGACGTCCTTCCTAAGCTGAATAAAACCGTCTAGTAGTTGTCATAATAAAGTGAAAAGGACGTCGCCGGTACAGAAGGGGTTAAATCTTGACCAAATATTTTCAATGTTTAGGTTCGTTTATGGTGTTCGAGTGACCTGTTTTTGTTCTGTCCTTTTCTATCTTTCTCTGGCTTGTATCCATTTGGCCCCATTCAGCCTACTATTTTAAGACGTTTATCCCCATCCAGGTGTCAATTTATTACTGGTGAGCGGTAGCGAGCCAGCATATTTGTTATTTGTGTTTGACAGCAGGCTAAATTTGTACATTTTTCCAATAGAAAAATGTCTCCGGCGAAGCCGGATTTCTTCATATAATGCTGGCTCGCTATCGCTCGCCAGGAAGAAATCGACACCTAGATGAGGATAAACGTCTTAAAATAGTGGGCTGAATGGATACAAGCCAGAGAAAGAGAGAAAAGGACAGAAATAACAAAAAGCAGGTCACCCCCCTTAAGGGGAGATGGGTTTATTTATTTGCTAAAGTGTTTGGATTTTTGTTTTAAATATGTTTTAAGTTTCCTCCCTAGGACCTTCATCAAGCTGTAAACAAACAACCTTAGACCGCCCTTCAAGATAAATTTGTACATTTTTTGGTAGAACAATTTCCCGACCAAAGGCGGCCGGTTACTCTTAAAATTACAGGCTCGCTATCGCTCACCAGGAAAATATTGATAGGCTACCTAAATGGCACGAAAGGTCTTGATATTGACAAAAAAATGGGGCGTGAAGTCTTAAAATCGCCAAACTAATGGACCAAACGTCTTAAAAAAACAAAACAATGGGAGCAAACGTGAGGGAGAAAAGGGTCCAGAAAAGCGAACCATCCCCCCCTTAAATTAAGGGCGATGCATATTATTATTATGTTGTGCAAGCAGTGATTAACACATAGAGGAGCAATACAAACTAATTAAATAAGCTATCCCTTAAAGAAACATGGCCTACAAACAATGATTCAAAGAAAACGGATCATATAGGGGTAACGTGATCATAGCGCCCACACATTAACGTCGAACCCTATTTTATAGGTGTAATTCCGTGTTTTCGCAACATTTCTCTCTCTCTCTCTCTCTCTCTCTCTCGAGTATGTAATAACCAATGATAGAACGATGTGGTAGTAACGAACACTGCTTCCAGTTAAAGAGAGCTAACGGGGGGATTTTGTTTGTAAACATGTGTATATAAATACAGTACCGGTATATATAACTACAGGTGAAGGTCTTCAGGTGGTTTCCAAGATCTGCAAGGTTATTCACTTCCAACTGTCTTCAGGTACGGTAATTGCCGGAGGGAAAGGAGGGTGGGGAGAGAGCCTTCTTCTTTGCTATCCTTCCACTGTACCTTACTTTTACTCTCATGTGTAAATATTGCCGATACCAATTATTGATCAAAACATACTTGGTGCCGATACATCACTTTAAGGCGGTGTCACACGAGCGATTTTTCCGTCAATTTTTACGAGCAATTGTAGTCTGGCAGGCTTAAAATGTCAGTTATATCAGAAATCTGCCACCTAACATAATCTACCTTCAGTCTAGTTCCCGATCCCAATGTGAAAAAAGCCTCAAAATAGCACGAGAAAAAACTTGCTCATCGAAAATTGCCTGAACAACCGCTCGTGTGACACCTGTTTTATTTGCCAACTGTACATCCCCGTTTTATTTCCCTTTATCCAAGCGATGTATAGAAATTGGGTTTTGATAGTTACGGGCGGGTGGGGAAAAGAAGGCTGGCTGTGGTTTTTATACCCCATTAGTTTGCAGATTTTAAGACGTTCGCTCGATTAGTTGGTCGATTTTCAGTTCTTCCGTTCCATTTCCTTGTCAATATTAATACCTTTCGTGCCATCTACGTTTTGATTTTTCCTGGTGAGCGAGAGCGAGCCTGTAATTACGGAGGAACTGGCTTTCGGCCGGAACAAATTTCTACCCCCCCCCCCAAAAAAAAATATATATATACACACACAAATTCATCCCGATGGGGGTGTTTCTTTATAAGCTTGATGGAGGTCTAGCTCATAAAAAATAAATATTTCAACACACACATATTCGGTTGGCGAAGGGAGATATACGTATACTCGTTTATAATGTTACCTTAATCTACGCCATAACCCTTTACCCCAAGCGATACGGACGATGTATAGACATTGGGGCCTAGATAGGAAAGGTTAGTTACGGCCGGGTTGGGGAAAAAAGTGTTTGCTGTTATATTATAATTTATATATACGTATATACCGGTATATATACTGTATATAGGCCTATATATATTTTGTTATTTTTTATTTTATTTTTTTTTATTTTTTTTTTTACTTGGAGTTTGGAATATTTCGACACAGAAGGTAGTGGTGTCAGATGAGCGTTTTTCCGGCATTTATATTGTATTTTTTTTTATTTTTTTTTATTTTTTTTATTTTTTATTTATTTATTTTTTTTTTTTTTTGGGGGGGGAGCAGTTGTGATCTGGTCGCTTCGGAATTAAAGTTAAATAATGTTTCAGTCGTCTAAAACCATATACAAAATAATAATAAATAAATAAATAAAAATAAAATAACAATGCTAAACAGCCGAGGTTAGGCTGAGTTTGGTTAGGTAGCGTTTCATTAAGTTTGGTTTGGTTCGATTAGGTTTAAAGCTAGTTTTTTTTTTGTCTATGTGAATGAGGGAGACAAAAGGCAGAGCTGCCTGTGACGAGTGCCTCTCTCAGAGTTGAAAGAGTGATTGAGGCGAGGTTTTTTAGTTTGTTCCCTACACCTCCATTAAGCTTAAAACACACACACACACTCAAACACACACAAACACAATCTCACACACACACACAATCTCAACACACACACACACACACACACACACACACACACACACACACACACGTATCCCCAAGACCCCCCTTAGAAATAAACTTAGGCTATCCAAAGGGAGGTTCCTCCTAATAAATTGTAGGCTTGCTTTCGCTAGCCAGGTAGTAATCGAAAAATCAGATTTCCTGAACCTACACATACACATGCTTTGGCAAATTGTCCATGCTGTAACAAATAACAACAACAACGATGATAGCAAATCTATCACACAATATTTCCCTCTTTAAGGGGGGATGGTTCACTTTTGGGGCGATTTTTGCATGTATTCATTATTTTTCTAGTTTCCTCCCTAGACCTCCATCAAATTAAAAAAAAAACATCCATTAGATCCCCCTTCTAGAATAATGTGTACATTATTCGGTAGAAAAATTTCCCGGCCGAAGGCCGGTTCTTCCAACATTACAGGCTCACTATCGTTCGCCAAGGAAAAAATCGACACCTAAATAGCACGAAAGGTCTAAATATTGACGAAGAAATTGGCGAAAGGTCTTAAAATCAACTAACTAATGGGGCAAACATCTTAACATCTGAAAACTAATGGGGCTAAACATGAGGGAGAAAGAAAGTGGTCCAGAAAACCGGCCCATGTCCCCTTAACCCAATCAGTACCGGCGATGTCTAATTTTGTGTATTATATTCTAGTTATATTTAGACGATATTGTGCAGCTTAGGAAGGATCTGTGGGAGTGGTGAAAAGGGTTAATTAAGATAGTTCCAAGCCTGTTCATTCCTGGAGGCCCTTCTTAAACTGAATAAAAATCGTCTAATAGTTGCCAGAATATAATGCAAATTGGAGCGTCGCCGGTACTGAATGGGTTAACCCCTTCAGCACCATGACGTAATTTTCATCCTATTCTGGTTAAGGGGAGATTGCCACTTGAGGGACTTTTTTCTTGACTCCTTTCTCCCTCATGTCTAGCCCCCTTACTTTTGAGATTTGAAGACGTTCACCCCATTATTTTGGCGATTTTAAGAATTTACGCCCCATTCTGTCAATTTTAAGATCTTTCGTGCCATTTAGGTGTCGATTTTATCCTGGCGAGCGATAGCGAGCCTGTAATTTAAGAGTAACCGGCCTTCGGCCGGGACATTTTTCTACCGAAAAATGTACAAATTTATCTTGAAAGGGGGTCAAGAGGGTGAAATTTTTAGATTGCTGGAGGAGTAGGAAACAAACTAAAAACCTCCCCTTAACATTAGACGATTTTCTTTAGTTTATAATCTACCTCTACGACTCGTATGTATTTATGTACCGGTACTCAGGCCCATTCCCCAGTTTTACCTTTTTTGTTTTTTGTTTGTTTTTTTCCCTGGAGGTGGCCGACTCGAGACAGAGCCCGAATAGGGACAACACAACACAACAGAAACAATGAACACACAAAAACAATACACACATTCACACACATGGGTGAATAATGAATACGATCTCAATAAGCCCTCTACAATACATAGGTCCACCTTGAACTGTCTAAAATCGTCTATGTTCTGCCAGAATCAAAGCCAAAACGGCGTCATGGTGCTGAAGGGGTTAAGGGGAAGGGTTATTTTTGGGTGCGATTATTTCATATATTTATTATTTTGTTTTGTTTCCTCCCGAGACGTCCATCAAACTTAAAAAAAAAGATCCATTAGATCCCCCTTCTAGATTAATTTGTAAATGTTTCGGCCGGTTCTTCCAAAGTTTCAGGCTCACTATAGTTCGCCAGGAAAATAATCGACACCTAAATAGCACAAAGTAATGGAGTGAAAGGTCGTAAAATCGACAAACTAATGGGGCAAACATCTTAAAATGTGAAAACTAATGGGGCTAAACATGAGGGAGAAGGGAGTCTATAAAAACGACTCATCTCTCCTTAAGACAGTCAAAAAGTCAATCGGTACATTTAGGGTTGAACGGCCTGGCATGTACCGGCGATGTCTTCTTTACCTTATTTCGGCTACCGTACTATTAGACGATATTATTCAGCTTAAAAAGGACCTCCAGCAATGAACGGGCTTCGAACTATATCACTTAAGTCATTTTTCTACCACAGATCCTTCTTTTACTGCACACAATCGTCTAAATACAGCTAGAATGTAGTTAAAAAGACATCGCCGGTACAGAAAGGGTTTACTATATATATTCGTTTGACAGTAGCAAGAATACACACACACACACACACACACACACACACACACACACACACATACACACATACACATTACAGTCGCACTAACAAGATGGGATATAATGCAGTTAACAATTATCTTTAGTTTAGCCTTCAGCTTTCACGTATATTTCGTTTTCTCTAATCCTACTCATCCTCCCAACTATGTTTCGCTAACCATCGCTCAATTATTATACACTTCGTTCATCGTGCTGAGTATATCAAGCTCATTAACGAAGAATTGTGAACAGTGACAAATGTAGCTGGAATCGCAACCGCCATCTAGCTAGGGTACCCGTGCTTTGTTACATAATATTTGCTATATTATCCTACACTAATTATAATATAAACATTTAGATTAAGAAGCTTTTAATTAAATATGATACATGGTTCTTATTTATGTGTAATAGGTCCTCTACTGGTTAAAAAAATCTACCGTATACCAGGACCTTTAATTGAGATTTTAAATCGCGAGGCAGCAACATAAGGTGGGTTGTTGATCATGTCCAGCTGATCAGGGTTACCAACATTCTCGTAATTCACCCTTCTTAAGCCTAGTGCATAATTATCTTGTATACGATAGCACAGTTACGTGGAGTTACCGTACCTAATTATATATGCTATTAGTATATTCTTCATTAGATTTCTTGTTGATTTATATTGAAGTGCAGGTATGGAGCTAGTGATTAGTTAATAGTATAGTTATGTTGGCATCCCTCACTCCCTCATCCTCCCCCCCCCCCCCACACACACACACACACACACACTCCCTCACAGCTCGCTCGACCACCTTCACCGTCATTTCTCGCCGGCTTGTTCGCGGAAATTGTGTTACTGTAATGAGTTATTCGCGGTTATGTGTGTTATATGTGCGTGCGGCCGTGTTTTTGAACACGGAGAGGAACGGAAGATGACTTTAGTTGACAGAAGAATATCGCCCGAGTCAACCATCGTCAGCTAGGGAGAGAGGTAGTAGGAGTGAACAGACATGATGAACTCGACCCTACCCTGCCTTCCGTGTGTCTCTAGGTAAGACATCGTTCTGTGTGCTTCATTTACAGCCATAATTATATATCATTATTAACGTTGCAACGTGTCATAGCGGTCGTCGTTGCCATCTTACTTGGTTCTACCGAATCTACCGTAATGTCCTTGTTGTGGTCGACACGTAATGGAGTTCGCTGTTGAAGAACCGCACATGATCAACAATATTTTTTTATTCGTGCACTTGATTCTTGATAGTAGGTTTATATAACTTTGTCTGCCCATTACACCTTTATATAATTGATAGCATACCTTCGCTTCATTGTTGCACATACTCTCCATCTCGTTTCTCCAAAGAACTGTATACTTGGTATCGATAAAGTGCAAAATAATGGTGTACAAGATTATATGTTCTATAATCTTATTTGCGTTGGCTAGTTGAAAACCTACTATCCAATACCTCCTAACCACCCTATCTTCCCTATAACCTCCCTTCCACCATTCCCTCCTCTCCCCCCACCTACCCCCCCCTCCCCTCCCTCCCACCTCCATCCTACCTACCCACCCTACCTTCCACCATTCCCTCCTCTCCTTCCACCTACCCCCCCCTTCCCCCTCCTTTACCTCCTACCATTTCTTCTCCTCCCACCTACCTCCCTTCCCCCTCCCTTACCTCCTACCATGTTTTCTCCTCTCCTCCCACCTACCCTCCCTTCCCTCTCCCATACCTCCCTCCTACCCTCCATTCTCTCTCCCCTCCCTCCTCCCCTCCTACCTATTCCTCCTCTTCTCCCACCTTCCCTCTCCCCTCCCTTTGTACTCCTTTGTACTCTCCTACCCTCCATTTTCTCACCTCCATCCTCCTCTCCCTCCTCCCTTCCCTCTCCCCTCCTTCTTCCCTCCTCCCATCCTACCCTCCATTCTCTCACCTCCCTCCTCTTTCCTACCTTTCCCTCCTCCCCTCCCCTCCCCTCCCTCACCTCTCACTTTTCCTCCTTTCCTCCCACCTACCCTCCCTTCCCTCTCTTCTACCCTCCAGTTTATCTCCCCTCCCTCCTCCCCCCTCACCTCCCTCCTACCTTTTCCTCCTCCCTCTCACCTCCCTTCTCTCCTCTCACCTTTCTTCCCTTCTCTCCCACCTTCCCTACTCCCCCCCCCCCCCATTCCTATTCCCTTTTTCCTTCCCACCTTCCCTATTACCCCCCCAATCCCAACTCCCTTTTCCTTCCCACCTTCCCTACTACCCCTCCCCCCCCAATCCCTACTCCCCCCCATCCCTACTCCCCCCAACCCTACTCCCCCCATCCCTACTCCCCCCATCCCTACTCCCGTTTCCTTCTCACCTTCCTTCCCTACTACCTACCCCTCCATCCCTACTCCCTCCCCATCCCTACCCCTTTTTCCTTCTCTCCCACCTTCCTTATTCCCCTATATTGAAAACAATCGTCTAATGGCCGGTTCACACGGACAAGTTTTTGTCCTCAGTCCCTTGAGGGCTGCCAATTGGGAGGAAAATCTCGCCGGGGTGTCATATTTCACTGGGGAATTCAGGGAACCAACTGGTTGGTTTTTTTGGACATTCACAGCCCTCTGTTATGTAATGTTATGTAATGTTAGCCGTCCCTCAGACTCCCATAAATCTCTCCTATACTGAACAAAAATCGTCTAATGATAGCCCTCCTCACTCACTCACTTACAGATCTTCCTTATGCTGAATATATCGCCTAATGCTAGCCCTCATTCTGACTCCCATAGATCTCTCCTATACTGAAAACAATCGTCTAATGCTAGCCCTCCTCCTCACTCACTTACTCCCAACAGATCTTCCTTATGCTATGCTGAATAAATCGTCTATTGCTATAGTTTATTCGCTGCAAGTAGGCGAGAAATCATGACCTCTAACCTCTGTAACTAAAAAACGACTAGAATAGTCAAGCTAATATTTCTACCATTTGGGAAGAGTCAGTCATGGAATAGATGTGGACATTTACAGCTAATTTGCTCTAGCCCTTTTTGAGTTACAGAGGATAGAGGTCATGATTTTTCGCCTACTTACAGCGAATAGACTATAGCCCTCCCTCTGACTCCCACAGATCTCTCCTATACTGAATGAATTCGTCTAATGCTAGCCCTTTTCCTCACTCACTCACTCCCAACAGCGTCACACACACACACACACACACACACACACACACACACACACACACACACACACACACACACACACACACACACACACACACACACACACACACACACACACACACACACACACACACACACACACACACACACACACACACACACACACAGACAGAGAGAGCCAGGATTAGCGCCCAGCTCCGCCTATGTATTTTTCAGGGCTAAACGTAAAGCAGATCTGACCCTATCTCGCCTCCCCCCACCCCCTTGCTCTCTCTCTCGCTCTTGCTCTCACTATATCTCTCCCACTCTTTCTCACTCTCTCTCTCTCTCTCTCTCTCTCTCTCTCTCTCTCTCTCTCTCTCTCTCTCTCTCTCTCTCTCTCTCTCCTCTCTCTCTCTCTCTCTCTCTCCTCTCTCTCTCTCTCTCTCTCTCTCTCTCTCTCTCTCTCTCTCTCATATTCTCGCTCCATGCTGACGGTATGAAATTATTGTACACTTAAAATTGATGGGCTTGAAAAGGGTACATATTGTGTCCATAATGATCTGCCAAGTTAATACTATCTGAAGAGAGGTAGGTGGGAGGGGTGAAATAGTGAGGAAGGGGGGGGGGGGGGGTGAGAGAGAAGGCAGGTGGAGAGAGGGAGAGAGCGTTACATAAAGTTACATATATACACAGACTACACAGACCTTGCGGTCCCTACTAGGCAGTCCGGAATTAATGCTAAACTAGAATTCGCTACAAAGTGGAAGGTAAGAATAGCAAAGCAGAAGGCTCTCTCCCACCCAAATCTCCCTCCGACCATTGGCCGGAATGACATTTAGTTGGGAAACAAGTCCCCCAGCAGAATGAGAAAAATTTCTACTGGGAAATTAATAGTAGAGAACGAAATTGAGAAATATTACATAGGCCTACTACTGATGCTTAACCAATTGTATTATTATTATTGTTTTTATGTATTTATTTTCTTTTTTACCTATAGGCTATTATTCCAACCTCAAGATGGATGTCTAGACTCCTTTTGAATGTGTCAATTGTCTTGCATTGTACCACTTTCTCTGGCAGTTTGTTCCACTCGTTGACCACACTGTAGGTGAAGAAGTGCTTTGTGACCTCGAGATTCGCCCTCCTGGTCTTTAATAACTTTTGTTGAGAGAGAGAGAGTACAAAGGGGGTACAAAGGAAAACAAGCAACAATAGGTCATGCGACCCCTCGAGGCTACTTGCCCTCCAAAACACTGCTGTTCCAAGTGTTGCAACAGTATTTCGGAGAGAATTTGGGAAAGATGTGAGAAGGAAGTGCTGCCCTGGGGCTTAGTCCATGACCGGGGAAATTATATTAATATCTATTAGGTTATTGAACAAACACTACTAAAGAAAATATTTATTCAATTACAAATGCAGTCAACCTTGGGTTCAGGTCAAGGTGCTTGTCTAGGCGAACTTTGAAGGAATCAACGGTGTTGCAGTCTATGACATCTCGGGGAAGCCCATTACACAAGTTGACGACTCAATTGAAGAATAAATTCTGAGATTCGTTAGAGTTGAATGATTTACCAATGATTTTGCAGCCATTTCTCCGTGCGTAGTTTGATCGGTCAATCATAAAATATTTACTACAGTTCATGTTGTCGATGCCTTTAATGATCTTGAATAAGGTCACCTCTCAATCTGCGCTTTGTTAATGGATATAAATTTAGTTCTTTTAAATAAATTTAGTTCCTCGTATGGTTTGTTCCGAAGACAGGGTATCATCTTGGTAACTCTATGTTGAACTTGTTCCAATTTGTCTATATCTTTTTGATAGTAAGGGCACCAGAACTGAACGCAGTATTCCAAAAATGGGTGGACTAATGAATTGTAAAGGGTGAGGATAATGTCTTTTCATTTATGTTCAAATAATATACCTATGAAACATATAATTGCGTTTGCCTTCTTAACAACTTCAGCACAATGTATACTTGGTTTTAAGTTACTGGATATTGTTACTCCTAAATCGGTTTCTCTGTCTACACTATATAGCTGGGTGCCATTCATCAAGTAGTCTGCTTTTTTATTGCGGTATCCGATATGAAGTACTTTACATTTATCTTCATTGAAGCACATTTACCAGATTTTAGCCCATTGTGAAAGCTTGTTTAGATTGTTTTGCATATTTTCAACATGTTCATTTGTCAGTACGGTATTTGCAATTTTTGTGTCATCTGCAAACTTTGATATTGTACCGGTGAGACCCTAATCTATGTCGTTAATGAGAGAGAGAGAGAGAGAGAGAGAGAGAGATAGAGAGAGATAAGGGGGGGGGGGGGGTAGGCTGAGAATGAGATGGACAGGGAGTTCAGAAGTTATAAGAAAAGTGGTGTTGGTTGGGAAGATGGATAGGTAGATAAAGAACAGTTAGTTTTTTTTCTTCTCTCTTCTCCCTCTCGTGATCTCTCTCAGTTCCTTTCATACCCTTCACTTTATTTCTATCCTCTCTCTCTCTCTCTCTCTCTCTCTCTCTCTCTCTCTCTCTCTCTCTCTCTCTCTCTCTCTCGGTTGCAAATTTATTGGTAAATCTTTTAACTCACACGAATCTAAGAATTTCTTCTTCAATCGAGTTGTCAACTTGTGGAATGGGCTTCCCGAGACGTTATAGACTGCAGCACCGTTGATTCATTTAAATTCCGCCTAGACAAATATCTCGCATCAAACCCGCGACTGACTGCGTTTGTAAATGAATAACTTTATTTTATCCCCCCCTCAGTTACTAACCCATCTGTCCTCTACTAACTTCCTAATCCTGCCACGGACATTAGTTCCAGGGCAGTAATTCCCTTTCCAATGTTCCCTTACCCACTCTAAACCACTGTTTGGACACTTGATCCTCAGTGTTTTGGATGACAAGCAGCCTAGAAGGGTCACTAGATCTGTTGTTGCTTGATTTCCTTTGTACTCCTTTGTACTCTCTCTCTCCTCGCCTCCTGCCCTTCCGTTCCACTTTCCCCCTCGCCTCACTCTCCCCTCCCCCTCCTCCCCCTCTCTCCCCCCTCCCACCCATCCATCTCTCTTCTCCCCAGAGCTTTTCCTCCCCCTCTGTAGAGGTCGGCCTGGTCTCCCCTCCTCACTCACCTCGTTTAACTCGGATTACACTCACCTCACAAAAATCAGTCTCCCCCCTCCCCCTCTCTCTTTCTCTCCTTCGATCTCTGTGTGACTTTTGTGACTCCTATGGTGTGTGTGTGTGTGTGTGTGTGTGTGTGTGTGTGTGTGTGTCAGAGAGAGTGAGAGAGAAAGAGAAAGATACTTTATTTTCTCCTTCGATCTCAGTGACTTGTCACTCTTAGGGTGTGTGTGTGTGTGTGAGAGAGAGAGAGAGAGAGAGAGAGAGTACAAAGTACAAAGGAGTACAAAGCTAGTATACAGACAATAGGGACAGGGGCACCACCAAATACAAGCAACAACAGGTCTATTGCCCCTTCTGAGGTTGCTTGTCCATCCAACGACAAAAAAATAAAACACTTGAGGATAAAGTTGTCGCAAACAGTGGTTTATAGTGGAGTAAGGGAACATTGGAAAGGGAACACTACTGCCCTCCTGCCACTAACGTGGCAGGACTAGGAAGTTAGTAGGGACATATGGGTTACGTAACTGAGGGGAGGATAAAAGTTCTTCATTTACAAACGCAGATCCCGAGCGCGCACGGGGTTTGATGCGAAGATATTTGTCTAGGCGGAATTTAAAGTGGAGTGAAATCAACGGTGCTCTGCAGTCTATATCGTCTCGGGACAAACGAAGCCCATATCCACAAGTTTGACACCGGGGCGGGAACGAACAATCGAATTGGAAGAAGCAAATTCTTAGAATTCGTTGTTCGTGCGAGTTAAAAGATTTACCCATAATATTGCAAACCGTTTTCCCCCGCGTGTAATTAGATTGGTCGACTAGTGGGAAGTAAACTTACTACAGTTTCATATTGTCGATGCCTTTGATGAATATTTGAACACTTGAATTAAGAGTTCGCCTCTTCAAGTCTGCGCTGGGGGTTAAAGGAAATAGATTTTAATTCTCGTGAAGACGCTCTTACGTATGGTTTTGTTTCCTTTAGGCTAGGTATCATTTTGGTAACCTCTACTTTGGAACTCGTCTTCTAAGCTTGTTTATATCTTTTTGGTAATAAGGGCACCAGGATTGAACGCAGTATTCCAGAAGAGGGCGGACTAAGGAATTGTAAAGGGTTAGGATAACTTCTTTGGATTTATGCTCAAATGACCTGCCTATAAGAGAGAGAGAGAACGAGATAAAGAGAGGGAGCGAGAACGAGATAAAGAGAGGGAGCCCGTTTCTACTTTTGGCTCAGGTGTTGTTTAGAAATAATCCCTTGACAATCCCGGTACAGGTGATATTGGCGTGTTTAGGGATTACGCAATATAATAAAAAGCGTGTAGTCCCCTATCTATTAGGACAAAAGGGTTCATCACTTTTGTGTCCTA
>CM064533.1:51249922-51287340 GCA_032716605.1 Paralithodes platypus | reverse complement strand
CCCATCTTCCTCCTATATACCTACCCATCCTCATCCTATATTCCTCACAGCCTCCGCTATATTACCTCCCATCCTCCTTACATAGAGACCTCCCATTCCTCCCTCCGATATTCCTCCATCCTCCTCTATATTCATACTATATTCCGCCTATATACCTCCATCCTCCTAAGATATACCTCCCATCCTCCTCCTATAGTCCTCCCATCCTCCTCCTATAGTCCTCCTATATTCCTCCTATATTCCTCCCAGCTTCCTCATATATGCCTCCCATCATCATCCTATATTCCTCCAATATTCCTCCGATATACCTAATCCTCCTTATATATTCCTCCCATCTGCCGCCTATATACCTCACATCCTCCTCCTACATACCTCCAATCCTCATCCTATATTCCTCCATCTTTCTCCTAGGGTCCTCAAATCCTCCTCTATATAACTCACCATCCTCCTCCTATATTCCTCCCATTTTCCTCCTATATTCCTCCCATCCTCCTCCTATATTCCTCCCATCCTCCTCTTATATTCCTCCCATCCTCCTCTTATATTCCTCCCACCCTCCTTCTCCTCTATTCCTCCTATAGTCTCCTCCCATATTCCTCCCATCCTCCTCCCTTATTCCTCCCATCCTCCTCCTCTATTCCTCCCATCCTCATGGTTCTATTCCTCCCATCCTCCTCCTCTATTCCTCCCATTCTCCTCCCCCCTCCTCCTATATTCCTCCCATCCTCCTTTCCCTCTTTTCCCTCAATCCTCCTCCTCTATTCCTCCCATCATTCCTACCTCATTCTAATCCTCTCATCCCCCCCCCTAATCCTCCCATTCCCTCTATTCCTCCCATCCTCCTCCCCTATTTCTCCCTCCTCCTTCCCCTCCCCCCCACCTCCCCCCTCTGCTTGTTAGTGTGTGTGGTGCCGCCCATAAAGCAAGTGGTAGCCTAGACAGAACAAGTTGGCGTAAGAGGCAAAGTTATACCGCCCCCTTCAACCCTTTCCCCCCCCCCCCCCACCACCACCCCCAACACACACACCCTTTCCCTCTCATCACCTCATTGACCTCTTTTTTTTAACTTTGACGAGCGTCTCATTTCCATTTTATCTTGTCATTTTCCAAACACTGTGAGGGATAGTACCATGTACTGTGCGTAAGTTAATGCTTTAAGGGGGGATGAGCGTATTTATTTGTTCATTTATGGATCTTTCTAATATTTGCTTAGTTTCCACCCCAGACCTACATCAAGCTTAATAAAACGCCCCCCAAGACCCCCTTCAAGATAAATTTGTACATTTTTCGATAGAAACATTTACCTGCCTAAGGCCAGTTTCCCTTAAATTACAGGCTCGCTATCGCTCGCCAGGTACAAATCAACACCTAAATAACAAGAACAAAATATTGACACATAAATGGGGCGAAAGGTCTTAAAATCGCCAAATTAATGGGCCGAATGTCTTATATATATAAAAACTAATGGGGCTAAACATGAGGAAAAAGGGGGACCAGAAAAAAACGACCCCTCTGCCCTTAACTTTGAAAGAAGTGGGTGTTTATCTTACATTTCTATAAAAGATTTTAGGCCAATCTCTGAACAAATAACAATGTAGGCATTCATTTGTCTATACTTTTGCCATGGTATATCCCTCCAGACCAGATGGCTCCAGACCCAGGACCCAGATGGCTGGAGTAAAGTAGGAAAGAAGAGCAATTGGACAGAGGAAGAACAAGCGGAGAAGTGAGAAGTACAGTAGAAGACTGAAATCTACATATTTGATTTGTTTTTATAATTACTTACTGAACCGACTGCATATTTTAAACTCATTTACTAAACCTACTGTACTATTTTAATTATTTACTAAACCTACTATATTATTTTAATTATTTACTATACCTACTGTATTATTTTAATTATTTACTAAACTACTGTATTATTTAATTATTTACTATACCTACTGTATTATTTTAATTATTTACTAAACCTACTTTATTATTTTAATTATTTACTATACCTACTGTATTATTTTAATTATTTACTATACCTACTGTATTATTTTAATTATTTACTATACCTACTATATTTTTAATAACTTACTGAACGGACTTTATTATTTTAATTATTTACTATACCTACTTTATTATTTTAATTACTTACTGTACCTACTTTATTTATTAATTACTTAATGTACTGTACCTACTTCACTTTTGTAATTACTTACTGTACCTACTTCATTTTTGTAATTACTTAATGTACCTACTATCTGTTTAATTACTTAATGTTCTGTTTAATTACTTAATGTACTTACTTAATTTTTGTAATTACTTAATGGGAGTGGGAGTGTGGAATGGGTGTGTGTGCTGGACGTGAGTGAAGGAAACAGCGAGAGAAGGTGCATGTTTGTTTGTGTGTAGCAAATGGAAGGAATGTGTAAGAGAGTATGGGTATGTGGGTTCAAGGATTGTGTGGGTGAGAATGAAAGTAGGAATACAAACGTGGGTGATTGTATGCGTGTATGCCCCGACAGAGGATATACTTGAAAGAAAGAAAGAGGAGTTCTGGATGAATGTGGAGGCGTGCCTGGAGAATTTGACAAGAACAAAAGAATATTTCTGATTGGGGATATGAATGGTAAGGTGGGTGATAGGAAAGTTGAGGGAATGGTGGGGGGGGAGGGTACCATCAGAGGTGAATGGGAATGGTAGTGCACTTGTGGACGCATGTGTGGGGAGGAGGCTGTGGAAAGCCAACACCTTCTTCCGACACAGAATGATCCACAGGTACACGTGGTAAACGGATGTTGACGATGAAGGATAAGACAGTGGTGGAACGAAAGTCATTGATTGATTATGTATGTGTGGATGAACGAATGAAGAAATCTGTGATGGATGCTAGGGTGTATAGGGGTATTGGAGGGGGTCTGTCTGATCATTATGTAGTGGTAGTTAAGGTTAGGATACAAAATAAGTGGGTGAGGAGAGCTGGAGGGAGGCGAGAGGAGGGTGGAATGATGAGGAGGGTGGAGAGGTTGCAGGAGGAGGAAGTCAGGGAGGAGTACAGGAGAGCAGTGGAAAGACGACTAGGTGGGTTCGACCTGGAAGTTATGGAGGAAGTTGAGGAGATGAGCAAGGTGTTTAAGGATGAGATCTGTGCAGCATGTGAGGAGGTGTGTGGAGTGAGGAGAAGAGGGAGGGGAGTGAAAGGTACAGCATGGTGGACAGAAGAGGTAAGAATAGCTGTGAAAGAAAAGAAGAAAGCATATAGAGAGTGGTTGGGTAGTAGAGGGAATGAAGATTTCGAGAGACAGAAACGAGCGAGGTACATGGAGAGTAAAGAGGGTGGTGAAGAGAGTAGTGAAGGAAAGTAAGAGTAGATGAGGAATTTGGAAGGAATCTGAGTGTAAAATGGAGGGAGAGTAAGAAACTGCTTCTGGAAAGAAGTCAAGAAAGTTAGGGAAGGTAGCAAGGGAAACAGTAAGGGTGTGAAAGATAAGAATGGGAGAATGCTAGCTGAGAAGCAAGAGAGAGTTGAAAGATGGAGGGAGTACTTTTCAGTGAGTTGCTAAATGTAAGGAATGAATAGCCAGCAAACATAGCTGGATATGGTATGGGAGGGAGAAGAAGAGAAGTAGTGGAGGAGGAGGTGGGGATCAGGAGGTCAGAAGTGTGGGAAGCCATGAAAAGAGTGAAGTTGGGGAAAGCACCAGGAACAGATGGAGTGTGTGGGGAAATGTTGAGGTATGGTGGTGAGATAGTGATAGAATGGGTATGGAAAATGTGCAAACTAGCATGGGAGAAGGGGAGTGCACCCGATGACTGGAAGACTGGCATAATAGTCCCCCTATATAAGGGCAAAGGGGAAAGAGGAATGTGTGTAACCACCGAGGAATATGTCTTCTAAGCGTAGTAGGGAAGGTATACAGTAGGGTAGTGATTGAGAGAGTGAGAGTGAGAACGTAGAAATGGATAGGCGACAAGCAGGGAGGTTTTAGGAAGGGAAGAGGATGTGTAGAACAGATTTTTACCCTGAATTGTGTTGTGGAGAAGTATCTGGAGAGAAACAAAGGGTGTATATTGCCTTTATGGACTTGGAGAAGGCCTATGACAGAGTGAATAGAGAAGGTTTGTGGAAAGTACTTAGAATATACGGAAGTAGAGGGCAAGTTGCTGAAAGCAGTGAAAGAGCATGTATGAGGGTGCAAAGGCGGCAGTATGTGTGGAGAGTGAAGCAGAGTGAGTTCTTTGACATGAATGTTGGTTTGAAACAGGGGTGTGTGATGTCCCCGTGGTTGTTTACTGTATATATGGATGGAGTCATGAAAGAAATACTATCAAGAGCAGTGGATGTTGGTGTATCGCTGAAAAGGGAGGGAATTGAGTGGAAGCTACCTATACTGCTGTTTGCGGATGATACAATTCTGATGAGTGATAATGAATGGGAGTTGCAGGGTCTGGTAAATTAGTTTGGAACAGTGTGCGAAAAACGGAATTTGAAGGTAAATGCGGGGAAGAGCAAGGTTATGGTCTTCGAAAGGGGTGAAGTCACAGAGTGTGAGGTGAAACTAAACGGTCAGGCTATGGAGATCGTCAACTCTTTTAAGTATCTGGCCAGTGGTGTTGAGTAAAGATGGGGGACTATGGATGAAGAAGTGTGGGAGAGGGTACAACAGGGGAAGAGGGTTGTAGGAACGCTAAAAGCAGAAACAAGAAATTGGGTGGTCAGTATGGAAGTGAAGAAGTCCTTGCATGACAGTGTGGTAATCCCGACACTGACTTACGGAAGCGAAGCATGGACGTTGGTTGAGAGACTCAGACCAAGAGTTAGAGCAGGGAAATGATTACTTAAGGAGTGCTTGCGGAGTTACATGGAGGGATAGACAGACTAATGAGGAAGTAAGAAGGTGTGGTGTGGAGGTAGATGTGCTGCAAAGTGTGAAAAGGAACAACTTGAGATGGTTCGGCCATATGGAACGTATGGAAAGCGATGAGAATGGACTAAGAGGGTGTACGAGAGCAAGGTGAAGGGACAGAGGGAGAGGTAGACCGAATGAGAGGTGGAAGGATGGAGTGAGGAAGTACATGAACGAAGGCGGTGCTGGTTGGGGGGACGGGCGTCGACTAACTGGGGACAGAGGTGCATGGGGGCGGTTCGTTCGTGGCAACCCCTTCGGGGATCACGGCGTCAGGCAATAGATAGATAGATAGATCTACTTCATTTATGTAATTCCTTAATGTACCTACTATTTGTTTAATTACTTTATGTACTAAAATACGCGAATTATAAATCACCACCACGCAAGCCCAACAAGGAAAACGAAGCAGGGAAACAAGAGAAACTAAAGAGAAAGGAAGAAAGGACAAGAGAATGCCGCAAACCAAAATACCCAGGACAAACACAGAAGAAACAAGAAAATGAAACAGAAACAAGAGAAGCAGAACTCACCACAACGCAAGAAACAGTCATCAATACCACCCACCAACACGAATAAAAACACAAAGACAAAGGAACAACAAAATGGCCACCCCAAGTCCAAATGTGCCCCACTACGCACTAATGCCCTGGCAGCCAGAATTGCCACCATCAGCCCTACTCTACCATCCACATCAGGAAAAACAATAAGGATCACGTTCGATCCAAGCAGAAAAGGAACAGCATAACCAAATCTCACCTGTCCCGATGCGCCGATCTTCCGTGCAGATGTCTCACCACCAGGGTGCGAATTTCTAGGGGGTCTAATTACTCCCTGTACTTATGACTTTATGACCTCCAACTACCAGCCAACGTCATGACCATCTCGACGAGAACCAGGTAGAGTCAGCAATTCAAGGGCTCAAATATACTTACATGTAAAAGTTTTGAGCCTAAGGATTACCCTCCCATTCAAGAAATAATTGAAGCCATGGTGAATATACTTTAAGGTCTGAAGAGCTCTTTTGCCTATTAGTGAACTTTTGTTCTTCCATGGCATGGCAGAGTGACAACATCAGGATCTCTATTAGGCTGCAATTTTGATATTGGAAGTAGCACCGAAGGACATGCCACAAACTGACTTCTAGTATCAATCCGACACTCTAACAAACTATTAAAGTAATCCTTGCCATGGCAAGCCAACTCTAATGGTTCGGGCTTTGCGAGATACCATCTCAATAACGGCATTTAGCATACACAATTCTATAATGTATCTGTCCAACACCATGGTCAAGGACATATGCAGTAAAAAGGTTTAATTACCGAACTTGGGTTCTTTGAACACTTACAACGGTCAGTGGCAGATTGAGTGAAATAGTAAGTTCATGATCTCACTTACTTTGTGACGTTAGCCCGATACCTCGTCGCTGTGTCATGACACTAGTGACCTTGTATTAAAGACCCTACACCAAGAGTATCGGAACAGAACTTCATCACCGATTAGAATAAAGGTCAGGATAGACGAGCAGTCATAACTCAGGACATGTCCTAGTTCATGCTCGCGTTAGTCCGATGGTATGCATCCTATGTCGTGACATGATGGAACTACCATTCAAGACCCCAAACCAACTAATCCATCTGTATCCCTATTTACATTAAACACACGGCAGGACCACCTAAGCGGCTCGACGAAACTAGATGAACGGACTCAGCGACTCTGACTTCACCCCCTCTGTACCTGCAGCTTCAGATCTACATAGTGTTAGAATAGGAGTGCTACCGAGGTTATCTTTAATTCCTACACCAGTGCGACCCAGGTGTATCACTTTAATTCATACCAGTGTAAGAGGGCTAAGTGTATAGCTCTACGTAGATTCTTACACCAGTGCGACCCAGGTGTATTTCTTTGATTAATACAAGGAGAGAGAGCGAAAGATAAAGTTATATTTCATTCTTACACAAGTGCGACCCAGGTGTACCTCCTTGACTAATACAAGGAGAGAGAGCTAAAGATAAAGTGATATTTAATTCTTACACCAGTGTACCTAAGGTGTATAACTCTAATTAATGCAAGTGAAAGAGAGCTAAGTGTATTCCCAGTGTTCATTGTCCTTTCTTAGATGGTTCATTTAGGGAGTTATTGGATGTTAATTTAATTGACTAACAAATGAAGTTAATGCGAAAGTTTCCTCTAAATCCGTCTATTAGTGTTCTATCTAGATATATTGCTGGAACAATCTAACAGGCAGCTTTTCAGACATATAAATAAATAGAGAATGACAATCACAATCTCCGTGTTACGTTGCTAAACATATCATAAAACTTAAATATATTTTTAGTATTTGTTGATAGGACAAATTAAAGCCTTAGGCAAGTTACTGATAATTGAAAGATGTAAATTGTAAAGGTTGTTCGATGTTTATGCAACGTGAACTGGTTGTGATAAGGACGATATCAGTAACAATGTATAAGTAAATAGAATTACGCAGCAATATGAAGCCACTTGCTTCTTGATTAGGTACGAGATGGTCTCTAAACTGCGAGATTTTGAATTACTTCGTGGGAAACATTCCTGAATACGTGAGAGTCAAGTTTTTATTCATAGAGCAATTACAATGCCAAGCTTTACCTGTATTTTAACTCCTTCAGTACCAGAGATGTATTTCTGATTTTATTTCACCTACATTATGACGATTTTATGAGGCTTGGGAAGGATATATGGTAGCTAAAAGGATCATTTACGATACTGTGTAGCCTTCAAATTGATAGACGTCTTTCCTAAGCTGAATAAAGTCGTCTAATATTGGCCAGAATATAATGAAAAGTAAGTTACCGGTACTGAATAGGTTACACTTTCTAATGATCCTTTTTTAGTTTCACAAGCCATATTCTATAACAGATTGGTATTATTATGAACTATTTTATTAATTGCAGAATTAATATATTTGACTGATTTTCACTAAAATTTGACTTTGAATATCTATCCTCCCATATGATGAATAAGATTATAATTGACAAACATAATCAACCCTTTCAGTACCGGTGACGTCTCTTTTAGTTGATTTCAGCTAAAATTTGACGAGTATATGAAGCTTAGGAAGGATATATGATAGTTAAAATGATTAATGGAGATAGCTTGTAGCCTTTCATTCTTAGACGTTCTTCCTAAGCTGAATATAATCGTCTGATAATTGCCGGAATATGATGAAAAGAACGTCGCTGGTATTAAATGGATGAATTTAGCCTAATTGTGTAAATCATGAGAACTATCATGATTACGCATTATGGAACAAATAATTCGATGAACAACAATTCGCCAATACAGTTCTTCGTGGTTTACCTATCAATTATGAACTTCTTAACCCTTTCAAGATACGATGACGCATGTCTTTTCTGCAGTATGGCTATTATTAAACGATTATATTCTGATCAGGAAGGGTGTATGAAAGTCACAGGGTAAATTGAGATAGTGTTTTCTCTTAATTCCCACAGATTCATCCTAAGCTGTATATATTCATATAATGATAGCCAGAATAAATTGTAAAAATGCGTAATAATCTTCAGAGGGTAAACGAATGAACAAATATGCTGTGAAACAACACATTTTAATGAACAACCAAATGTCTTGATTGTTCTTCGTTCTCCTTGACCCTTTCTGTACCGGTGAAGTCCTTTCCATTATATTCTGGCAACTATTAGACGATGTTGTTCAATTTGTAAAGGACCTCCACCCATTATAAAGCTACAGACTATATCAATTAATCCTTTCAGCTATCATATATCCTTCCTAAGCTTCATAAAATCGTCTAAATGTAGCTTAAATATAGACAAAAATCAGTCTTCGGTACAGAAAGTGTTAAATAACTTCATTTATAGTAATCAGTTACTTGGTAATACACAATGTATTGTTTGATTAAGACATTTGATCAAATGATCACCTTCTCTTATGTCTCAAAGAAACGGAACGCCTTTTCGAGTTTAGCACATCGCATGAATACCTAAGACAACCATCTCTCACTTCCTGTTAAAAGGCGGTGACACACGAAAGCCTTCTCAGTCAATATTCACGAGCAATTATTGCAGTCAGACAGCTTTAAACTATCAGTTATAACAAAAATCAGCTACCTTCTGCAATCGACCCTCAGTCTAGTTTCCGATTCCAGTGTGAAAAAGCCTTAAAATATTACGAGAACAAACTTGCTCATCGAAAATTACCGGATAAATTGCTCGTGATACCGGCTTTAAAGTTGATCTACACGAGCAAATTTTTCCGGCAAATATTGATTGACAACCTTATGCATAGCCAAATGTAGAGACTGATATGCATTGATATCTGCAACTAGAATAGAGTTAGGAATTTCAAGGTGACATAATAGACATAAAAATATGTTTATAAGTTATTACATTAGACTTGTTTAATAAAGTTGCCGGAACATTGGTGTTGGTATAAATCTGGCCTTATTCTCGTTTCTCATCCGTCCCTCCCAACCACTATGATCCAAACCCAATCTACTATCACCTCTTTCCTCCACGCCCGTTATTTACTACTATCGCCTGCACACTCTTCCCGATCACCCCTTCACCCCGCCCGCACCTCCTCATCACCTCCACCCCCTATTCACCTCACCCCATCATCACCTTACCCCCATCATCAACTCACCCCCTCATCACCTTACCCCTTCATATCCTCACCCACCTCTCTATATTCATCTCTTCTATCAAACACCCCCTCCTCCTCACTCAGGTACTCCACATGTTACAAAGTACAAAGGAGTACAAAGGAAATCAAGCAACAACAGATCTAGTGACCCTTCTAGGTTGCTTGTCCTCCAAAACACTGAGGATCACTATGTTCTATTCTTCCGTCCTGTAACCTCGCCCCCTTCGTATCTATTGCCTATACTCTGTTCACTAAGAGTAGGAAAGGTATATCCCCCAGTGCAGCATAGTTAATAATAGGAGAGGTATATCCTAGAGCAAGTTATTTGAGAACATAAGACATAATGGAAATCTGCAAAAGGCCTACTGGCTCACTTGAGGCACACCCCTTTCTCCCTACATCGCTATTAGTTATCTACATTCTGACCTAATTTCATGTTGTTTTTAGAAACAGAAACAGGAAATACTATACTCCTCATTCCCTCCAATCTGTTTTTCTTGTAATAACTAGTACTACATTTCGTTACCACCTCCTGTCACAGCCTAGCAATCTAGTTAGAACTGAGGTCATTATTCTGTTACAAACTTTGAACACAGTGCAGCTCGTCCTCGAGGCAGACCAGGCTTCTTAAGATCAGAGTTTATTAATTTAATTCGCGTTGTAAAGAGCGCAAGTAACGGGGGACAGGGAACACATCGGCGAGAATAAGGTTTGTGTGTGCCACTCCAAGGAAACGACCCCTTTATTTAGTACACAGGAATACAAGCAACAACAGTTCTACTGATCCTTACTAAGCTGCTTGTATCTAAACTACCTAGCCTATTATTTAAGATAGAAAAGATAGCTTAGAAGACACATAATTTATGTTTTCCATGCAGAATGGATACATTGACATGGTACTCGACAGGAAAATTAGAAAACAGAACAATCTTACTATGTATTCCACCAAACGCGATACTGGGGGCGTGTCTTGTTATTCATTTATAAACGCAGTCAGTCGGGGATTAACAGTGAGATATTTGTCTAAATGATTTTTAAAGGTTTCCCACATCGCAGTCATATACTTGAACTTGTCGCATCCATTACTTCAAGCTTACGTGACCTGGTGCGGTCGCGCTAATAAGTCACGTCTCAGCTGTCATTACGTTTGGCTCGTGCTGTGCTGTTTTAAAGTCTGTCATATGTTGAATAGGGTGGATAGGTGTAGGAACATGCTTGTATATATCACTCAAAAACGAATAAATCAAGTTTTAGACATTGCTGATACCAATTATTGATCAAAATATACTTGGTGCCGAGATATGACTTATTTGGCCGACTGTACACCTGTACATGAGGGTTATGCTGGGTAGCCTCAACGCTTACACTGCTTTTCATCGCTAAGAGAGGCATTTCAGAAGGCGACTGCTCCCCCGCTATTCCCTTGTAAAGGGGGAGTAGTCGCTTTTGCTGGACCCCCTTCTCCCTCGTGTTTAGCCTAAATTGTTTTAAGAAGTTTGCCTAATTAGTTTGGTAATTTTAAGATCTTTCACTATTTCTTTGTCAATATCAAGGCTTTTCGTGCCATTTAGGTGTCGATTTCTTCCTGACAAATGATAGCAAGCCTGTAATTTTAGAGGGAACCGACCTTTGGCCGGGACATTTTTTAAATATAAATATATATCATGATGGGGTCTAAGGGGTGTTATTTTAAGTTTGATGGAGGTCTAGGGAACACACTAAAAACTAAATAAATTAATAAATACATAGACCAAAAACCAAGCACTACCCCCTTGTTAAGCCGGGAGAGGATTCGTAGTTTACATGCAGTACCGCTTTTTGTCCGATCCTTTAGGTAATAAGCGGGTGGTGGTGGGGGCCATTTCCTGTGTGCTCAGAGGTGATGGGTGTGACAGCGGCCGTGTTCTCACCTCAGGAATAACAGCGAACCACGGACGGAGGAGGGACCCTTTACAGCACACCAAGCGGACAACCTTTCGCAACCATGAGATTTTGGAGGGTTCAGGCATAACACTATTAGACTCTTGATAAAAATAAACTTAGAAAAGTAGACAGAATGTATATAAACACCATGTGAGGAGGAGCACTTTATTGACAACGTTTCGTTGGCCTGTTAAAGCTATATGAGAAACGTAGTCAATAAAGTGCTCCTCCTTACATGGTGTTTATATTTATTAGACTCTTCATTATGATGGCGATATATGAATAATATCTGGCGAACACAGATTTTGCAAACCATACGATACAGCTCCGGGAATCAAAGGAGTGAAAATAAAAATATGTAAACTGATTCTAAATCATGAAAGGATATATTTGATAGAATTTAAAAGGGTTTTGTCAAAGTAAAGGGGTTAACTTTGCTATAACTCTTCTTATTACCAGACTAGTAACTGATTAGTTGAAACAATAATTAGTGACTTCCAAACCAATCTAATTGGTTATGTCGGTATACAAATTCCAGTGGTTTATCATAGCTTAAAGACACACAACTTGGGCAGTTGTCCAATCCCCGTGTGTGTGAAAGGTTAGTACAGGGGGGGGGGGGGGGGGGGGGGGGGGGGGGCCGTAATTGGAGAGCCCTGCCATCACGCCACCTCGGCCCCCTGTAGAGGAAGCGACGATAAGGAGCCAATCAGTACAGGATATTGAACACACATCACCCAAAATACTGCACCGTATTACAAAGGATTACAAAAGAAAGACAAGCATCAACAGATCCGATCAGTACACGATATTGAACACACATCACCCAAATACTGCACCGTATTACAAAGGATTACAAAAGAAAGACAAGCATCAACAGATCCGATCAGTACACGATATTGAATACACATCACCCAAATACTGCACCGTATTACAAAGGATTACAAAAGAAAGACAAGCATCAACAGATCCGATCAGTACACGATATTGAAAACACATCACCCAAATACTGCCACATATTACAAGGGATTACAGAAGAAAGACAAGCATCAACAGATCCGATCAGTACACGATATTGAACACACATCACCCAAATACTGCCACATATTACAAGGGATTACAGAAGAAAGACAAGCATCAACAGATCCGATCAGTACACGATATTGAACACACATTATTATTATTATTATTATTATATTATTATATGAGATGCCGAAGTCTCCAACCAGGGTGCAGAAACACCATCAAGATCAATCCACACAAAACACCCGGAGGCACTGGAGAGAGACTATGGCAACTTAGGAAAAAATAAAAACATACACTGTATACTGTACTGTACATATACACATATTAAACACAGATAACATATTATGCAGTGGAGGATATCAAGCTTAAATATAATACAATAAAATAGAATAAAATAAGTTTAAACATTAGAATTAATGCTGCAAAAAAGCATTAACTCTAGACTTAAAAATGGAGATATGAGCTGAATTGACTAGCTCATTTGGCAACTTATTCCACAAGTCAACCATGGCCGGCACAAAACACCGTGAAAACTGTGTAGTAGAAACATTAACACGGCTCATGGCAAGATCATTAAGATTGCTTGTGAATCTAGTTCACGAGCCCGGACATAGGGCCCAGGCAGAACCCCATGTAAGGGATGCTGAGGGTTGTTAAAAACTTTAAATAAAAGACTAAGGGCACCCACTTTACGTCGATGACACAGATCAAGAGATAATTAGGTAGAATAAAACTGATGGAATTTAGCGACCTGTCAAGCAACTTGAGGATGGCAGTCAGCTGCTGACAACCAGACAGGTGAGCAGTACTCGAAATGTGGCAAAATAAAAGCATAAAAAGACTTGATAACTGTGGCGTCACAAGCACATGTTTTATAAACCTTGCGAAGCAGACCAATGTTTTAGGAAATGGAAGAGGAGAAAGAACGAATATGCTTTTCAAAAGTAAGTTTGGGATCAAGAGTAACTCCTAACAAACGCAGAGTATCCACATTCTCAATTTGCTCGCCAGAAACTTGTAGATAAGGATGGGGAGGATCCAAGGTACGAGATCTGCTGATGATAATGGAGTGTGTTTTACTAGCATTAAGTTTCATGCCCCAAAGGTCACACCATGATGTAATTGTGGCTAAATCCCTATTCAGAGCAGTAGCAATTACGTGTCGATCTATTGGTGATGCAATTGACGCATATAAAGTTGTATCATCAGCATAGGAGATTAGTTTATTTTCAAGCTCGGAACACAGGTCAGCAGTAAAAATAATAAAAAGCAAAGGCCCAAGGACACTGCCTTGTGGAACACCAGAAACAACAGTAACAGAAGGGGAATGACACCCATCAATGACCACAGACTGAGATCTTTTCGTCAAAAAAATCTTCAAAGATCCTTAAAAAATTGCCACCAATACCAATGAGCTGTAACTTAAACAGAAGTGCTTTATGGTTGACTAAATCAAAAGCAGAACTAAAGTCAATAGCCACGACGCGAGACTCATGTCCTGGTCCAATGAAGATTGCAAGTCATGGGTGAGTGTCAGCAGTGCATCACATGTACCCAGTCCCTTACGAAAACCAAACTGTGAGTTTGGTATCAAATTATGACTATTACAATAAGAGGAAAGGCGTCTGGACAAAAGCCTCTCATAGAGCTTGGATAGGATAGGTGTAATGGAGATAGGGCGATAGTCATTAGGAGATGATGAGGCAGTATTTCCCTTTGGAATAGGAGTGATAATAGCCTTACGCCAGCAAAGAGGAAAACTACCTGATTTCAAAGCAACCTAAACACCACTGCCAATTTAGGTGCCAAGACCACTGCAACCTTTTTAAAAAGGAGAGGGAAAAACCCATCCGGGTCTGTGCCACCATAGGTATCAAGATCCAGCAAGTACCTTTCAGTTCAGCTGATTTGAATGCCATTGAATTGAGGTTGGGTCTAGGGAAACATGTCAATGGCAAAGACAATTCCTGATTACTCTGCTTATTAATAAAAATATTAGATAGAATATTGGCCTTCGATAATGGATAAAGAGAGATGGAGCCATCAGAGTCACAAAGAGGAGGGATGGAGGAATCTATTCCAAATAAAGAGGATTTCAAAGCGGACCACCATTTATGAGGCTGTGTAGCTCCTGCCAGAACATCCTGAAGATGGGAGTTATAATCCCTCTCAGCACCATCATAAACTCTCTGCGCAGCTGCCCTTTTAAAAACATAATTTTCCCAATGCAAGGGGGTTTGATTACGCCTCCATAGACGATATGCAGCCTGTTTGTCATCAAATGCACGCTTGCAGTCATCATTAAACCATGCTTTATCCCTGATACGAGACTTAATTGTCTTTGATGGAACTCTTTTGCGAAGGATACCAAGAAGGGAATTGTTGAGAGCTGAAACCGGGTCATGAGATCTCAGTATGTGATTCCACTCAATATTACAAACATCATTACAAACGTTGTCCCAGTTAACCCGGGATTTAAGGTAGACTTTACGTGAGAGAGTAATATCAGGAACAGAAAAATCAAGATTAATTTTACACATGATGGCATTGTGGTCGGAAGTGCCAACAGGTACAAGAACGGAGGTTTCTACAACGCCAGGAATGTCTGTTAGTACTAGATCAAGACAATTTCCAAACATATGAGTAGGTCCTTGGATTAGCTGTTCACAACCAGATAAGTTTGCAAAATCCAATGCAGCATGACCATTTCTATTAGTTGGAGAGACCGAGTTCAGCCACTCCTGATGATGCGCATTGACATCACCAACAAAAATAAAAGATGATTTGCCATCTACAGACTGTATTGAAGCCATGGCTGTTAAAAGGCAGTCATATATGTCATTGTTAACATCAGGATTTCTGTACAGGCTAAAAATGTAATGATTATGATACTTGCTGGAAACTTTAACTAACTGCATCTCATGGCATTTACAAATATGCTTAGTTAAGTGCTGAGCATTATACCCAGATCTAATATACAAGCTCATTCCACGAGCACGAGGAATAGAATCACGCCGAATAAGAACTGGTTTACCGAAGTTAGGTATAAGAAGTTCAGAATAATCTCTATAACCAGAGACAAGGGTTTCAGAACAAAAGACAATATCATAATCAACAGATGCCAATGTAAGATCCTTGATGTTCTTATAGAGACCACGAATATTGGAATAAAATACACGACAACTTGTAGCAAGTTGTCTGTGAGGACCGGGATTAACTTCTATATCACCGGACAAAAGTAGAAACAAAAACAGAAAAAGTTGAAAGCAATCCATACACAAATACATAAAGATGGATATAAACAGGTCGACCCAGACGGAGCCATCACATCTGGGTAAGGTATAAAACAAGCCCCAAAGACACCACATCCAGTGTCTTTACCAAATGCTGCACCTTAACCCCTTCTGTACCGGCGACGTCTTTTTAACTTTATTCTGCAAACTATTAGACCATCATAGTCAACTTAAAAAGGGCCTCCGGCAATATAGGCTTCGAACTATCTCACTTAACCCTTTTTACTACCACAGATCCTTCTTAAACTACACAAAAGCGTCTAAATACAACTATAACAATACTTACAAACGTGGGCGGTACAGAAGAGGTTAAGGGGGGATGGGCGCATATATATCCTCATTTATTTATCTGTTCATTATTCTGTATTAGTTTCCTCCCTAGACCTTCATCAAGCTTAAAAAAACATCCGTCCAAGACCTACCTTCAAGATAAATTTTTACATTTACCTCCTAAATTACAGGCTCCCTATCGCTCGCTTGGAGAAAATCGACACCCAAATACTGCAACACAATATTACAAAGGATTACAAAAGAAAGAAAGCAGCAACATATAATCCGATCCTCGCTAGGGCACTTGGTGAAGGTAGATAAATGGGTACTTGTGGGAATATTTACATATTTTGTATTCTTGTACTGAATCCTAGGAGTATGGCGTCTAAGCCAAAAGTTGATCTACCTTTCTTATAATAATTATCATATACAGATCCGAGAGGCCTTATGCACTCTGCCGCTTAAGTTATATATGTCGCTATATGAATATGTATATGCTGCTTAGGTGAGGTTGGTCCTCATGGTATTAGTGAGTTGGGTCTACAATTAGGTCTTGTAAATGGGGTTGGGTGTGGCCTTGTGTGGGCCAATGGGCTCTCTGCACACTCCCATTTTCTTATGTTCTCATATACAGTATGTGCCGCACAAGCTGGTTCATAAGTTTAGTCATTTTGTATTAATTTATATATTGTATGTACAAAGGAGTACAAAGGAAATCAAGCAACAACAGATCTAGTGACCCTTCTAGGCTGCTTTGTCCTCCAAAACACTTGAGGATCAAGTGTCCAAACAGTGGTTTAGAGTGGGTAAGGGAACATTGGAAACGGAACTACTGCCCTGCCACTAACGTGGCAGGACTAGGAAGTTAGTAGGGGACATATGGGTTAGTAACTGAGGGGAGGATAAAGTTATTCATAACAAACGCAGTCAGTCGCGGGTTTGATGCGAGATATTTGTCTAGGCGGAATTTAAATGAATCAACGGTGCTGCAGTCTATAACGTCTCGGGGAAGCCCATTCCACAAGTTGACAACTCGATTGAAGAAGAAATTCTTAGATTCGTGTGAGTTAAAAGATTTACCAATAATTTTGCAATTTTGTATGAAGGAGACAAAAAGCAAAGCTACTTGTAACACGTGTCCCCCCAAAGTTGAAAGAGTGATAGAGACCCAAATTCAGGGTACAGTCGTCTGAATAAGTTCTTTACCACCCTATCATTTTCGTTATCCAAATAAAACTTGTACAATTCCAATTTCGACTAAACTGTCCTTTGCACATTTTACAAATGTTGAGTGAATTACTTTTGACCTATAATTACTAACATTTTCCCAGCTATATGTAATGCATAATGAATATCACAGGGTGGTGAAGAACGTTATTCCGATGACTGTTTGCAAATCACGGTGCTTGAAACATGCAACACAGCACGTTACTGTCGGTGCCCTCTATCGAAATTAACCCTTTGAGGATTTTGCCGCGTTTTGACAATTTATTCCGGCCATTATTAGAAGATTTTATAAAGCTTAAAGAGGGCCTGTGGGCATCAAAAGAGTAATGGCTATCTTAATTAACCCTCTGACTTCCATATTACCCTTCCTAATCAGAATAAAAGTGTCTAACATAAATGCGTTATCGTACCTTGAAGGGGTTAATGCAAGTATATCCTATAATTATCTCAGTAACATGATGCCCGTTTCATTTGTTGTATATTCTTGCAAACACTAGGTACTTTATGAAGCTTGGGAAGGAGCTCCAAGGCTTAGGGGTAGATATATTCTTGCAAAACACTAGGTTACTTTATGAAGCTTGGGAAGGACCTCCAAGGCTTAGGGGTAGATATTTACATATTTTATTTTATTAGTTTCCTCCCTAGAACTCCTTCAATCAAAATATCACCAAGAACCTCCTGCGAGATAATGTTTGCATTTCCTCTTTAACTGGGCATGTATGGCAGTCCTTTAGGAAGTTTACTCCGCAACCTTCTAACAATTGGCATGAACCACATGGACAATTAATTAGACTGGTTCTCTTTAATAAACATTATTATTATTATTATTATTATTATTATTATTATTATTATTATTATTATTATTTATGGCCACCCCTTCGAGGATCACGGCGTCAGGCAATAGATAGATAGATAGATTATTATTAATATGATTATCACTATCAATACTGTATAATATACAGTATATACGCGTCAAGATCGAACGAAAACAAATCCAACAGATCACTCAACATTTACCAAGTCAAGTCGGGAAATTGCTCTTTGTTATTACGTGTGTGTGTGTGTGTGTGTGTGTGTGTGTGTGTGTGTTATTACGTGTGCGTGTGTGTGTGTGTTATGACGTGTGCGTGTGTGCTTGCATGTTTGCGTTTTAGATTACGTTTGTATAATATGTGTGCGCGTGTTATTACGTGCATATGTGTATATGTGCTTGTGTTATTACATTTATATATCTGCGTATGTTATTTATTGCGTGTACAGTATAGTTTTGTATGTTATTACGTGCCATGTATGTTTATCCCGGCGATGATTGGCTCCCAGACGATTACAAGTGATAATCTGATTGGCTTAGATATAAGACCCACATAGGTGAATCAGATCTTAAGGGGAGATGGGCGTATTTATGTGATCATGTGTATATTTTTTTAATATTATTGTTTAGTTTCCTCCTTATACCTCCATCAAACTTTTAATAAACACCCCCAAGACCCTCCTTCAAGGTAATTTTTTACATTTTTCGATAGAAAAATGTCCAGGCTGAAGGCCAGTTCCTCATATATTACAGGCTGGCTATAGCTCGCCAGGAGAAAATCGACATCTAAATGACACAATATTGACAAAGAAATGGGGCGATTGGTCTGAAAAACACCAAAATAACGGGTCGGACGTCTTGAAATCTGAAAACTAATGTGGCTAAACATGAGAATGAAAGGGGACTAGAAAAACGACTCCCGTTCTACCCCTTAACCCGGGAAGCTGCGGGGGGAGGACTCTTAAGCGTGCCCCCGGCGCACAACTCAGGCGGGGAGACTCTTAAGAGCTCAGAGAAAAAAACAAAAATCAACTTTTGACATCAGAAAAAAAAAAAAATAACAAAAAATGTTATATTTTTTTTTTTATTTTGAATTTATTTCGAGATTGTTTTTTGGCCCCTGGGAGGTGCAAAATCTCAGTTCCTCCTTACCTCCCCTCCTTGACCCCACTTTCTCTCCTCTCCCTCAGTTATCACCTATTTTCCATGTTAGTTCTCCTTGTATTATGAGGTATATTTTCGTTCGCCTAACATTATGCAATCTCGACTTGGAGGGTATGCTGGTGGTTTATCATCTGATAGCAAGCGAGCGGGGAAAGAGAGAGAGAGAGAGAAATTCGATCGACTGTGGCTCAGTCGGCCTTGTGGGAAAATTGGCGGGGGAAAGCAGATTGGCCTCACCCATAACGCATTATACAACTCGGCGGGCTATATCTCCGATTTTGACCATCCAAACGTCTGTTTTCTAACTCGTTTTTTATTTGGTTGATTTCAGGTTAATACCTTTAGTAAGTCAACCCATGTAATAGGACGCATATGGATAAGTATTAATGCTATTAATGGCACAATGAATATTTTTAGTTGACGGAACACACCTCAAATACGTCAGCACTGAGGGGAGACGTTTATCCAATTACCCCAATGCGCACTTCAGAGGTTTAAGCAAGCAACTGTATCCCTGATCTGCCTGGTTCTGTGCTTATCTGGGGTTGTCTCAGAGTTAAAGCGGTGTTATTAGGGTCTCTCTCCCTCTCTCTCTCTCTCTCTCTCTCTCTCTCTCTCTCTCTCTCTCTCTCTCTCTGTTTTCAATTCGAGATAGCAGAAGGAAAGAAAGGTGAAGATATGCGTGATATTTTATTTCCATTTCTTACTATTCATTAAATTCCTTCAGGTGATTACCCCCTGGGGGGAAGGAATTAGAATATGCCCAACATGCCTCCTATGTGTCGTAAAAGGCGACTAAAGAGGTTAAGTCGGTTAGGCTTGTGACCCTCCACTCATAAACAAATTCTACAGCAACAGAAAACCGAACAAATGGCCTCGCAATCGGCCGGACCTACTGTTGACGAACGTTGACCAAACATGGACTTGCTTAAAGACTTCGACTTGGAATGTAAGAGGCATGAATGAGAACACAAAAGAGAGAGAGGTTCTGGAAGTGTTAGTGAAGACCAGGCTGTATGTATGCAGAATGACTGAAACCAAATGGAAGGGTACACGTGGTAGAGAATGGGAATGTGGAATAGGTGTGTGTGCTGGAGTGAATGAGAATGAGGGAGCGAAAGAAGGTGCATGTTTGTTTGTAAGTAATAAATGGAAGGAGTGTATAAGGGACTATGGTTCTGTGGGTGCAAAGATTGTGTGGGTAAGAATGAAAGTAGGAATACAAACGTGGGTGGCTGTTTGTGTGTATGTACCGACTGAAAATACAAACGTGGGTGGCTGTTTGTGTGTATGTACCGACTGAAAATACAAACGTGGGTGGCTGTTGTGTGTATGTACCGACTGAAAATACAAACGTGGGTGGCTGTTTGTGTGTATGTACCGACTGAAAATACAAACGTGAGTGGCTGTTTGTGTGTATGTACCGACTGAAAATAAACATGTAAGAGAGAAAGAGGAGTTCTGGGTGAATGTTGAGGCATGCCTGGATAAGTTTGGTGAGAGCAAAAGAATATTTCTGATTGGGGATATGGATGGGAAGGTGGTTGATAGGAAAGTTGATGGAGTGGTGGGAGGGTGGGGTATACCGTCAGAGGTAAATGGGAATGGTAGGTAAATAAAAATGCCTGGACCGGATACAATCTCACCTAGCGTCCTAAAGGAAGCTAAGGATGAGCTCTCTAAACCACTGACATTGCTATTCAATAAATCCTTGCGTCTGGAACTATGCCTGATCAGTGGAAGCTAGCCAACGTAACACCGATATTTTCAAAAAAAAGCCAAATCCCTACCCAGTAACTATCGTCCAATTAGCTTCAACCTCAGTTGTATGTAAAATGCTAGAAACACTCATAAGAGGACAGACTCGTAAATCACTTAGAGGAAAACAACATACTAAACGATACTCAAACACGGCTTTCGTAAAAAACGTTCCTGTTTAACAAACCTCTTAGACTTCTTCCACGATATCCTCAACCTCTACGATGAGAGTAAAGCTGTAGATATTATATACCTTGATTTTCAAAAGGCTTTTGACAAAGTTCCCCACAAACGTTTACTGCTAAAACTAAAAGCGCATGGAATACAAGACGGTGTGTTGAAATGGATAGAAAATTGGCTCAGCGACAGAAAGCAAAAAGTAGTCATAAACGGTAAGGCATATAAATGGACCAATGTAAGTAGCGGGGTACCCCAGGGATCGGTACTAGGACCAATTTTTTTCTAATTTACATCAACGACATAGATGAGGGTCTCACCTGTACAATCTCAAAATTTGCTGACGATACAAAAATTGCAAATAGCGTACTCTCAAAAGAACAAGTTGACGATATTCAACACAATCTAGATAAGTTGTCATGTTGGGCCCAAATTTGGCAAATGAGTTTCAATGCGGTAAATATAAAGTACTACATATCGGATACCAAAATGAGAAAGCAAACTATTCGATGAATGGCACTCAGCTTAAGAATGTAAACAGAGAAACCGATCTGGGAGTAACAATATCGAGTAACCTAAAACCGAGTCAACAACGTTCAGAAGTTGTTAAGAAGGCAAACATAATAATTGGCTTTATAGGCAGGTCATTTGAGCATAAATCCAAAGACAATATCCTAACCCTTTACAATTCCTTAGTCCGCCCTCATCTGGAATACTGCGTTCAATCCTGGTGCCCTTATTACCAAAAAGATATAGACAAGCTAGAACAAGTTCAACGTAGAGTTACCAAAATTATACCTAGCCTAAAGAACAAACTATACGAGGAGCGTCTTAGAGAATTAAATCTATTTCCTTTAACCCAGATTAAGAGGCGACTTAATTCAAGTGTTCAAAATCATCAAAGGCATCGACAATATGAACTGTAGTAAGTACTTCACTATCGACCAATCTAATTACACGCGGGGAAAAGGTGCAAAATTATTGGTAAATCTTTTAACTCACACGAAGCTAAAACTTTCTTCTTCAATCGAGTTGTCAACTTATGGAATGGGCTTCCCCGAGATGTTATAGACTGCAGCACCGTTGATTCATTTAAACTTCGCGTAGACAAATATCTTGCATCAAACCCGCGACTGACTGCGTTTGTAAATGAATAACTTTATTTTATCCTCCCCTCAGTTACTAACCCATCTGTCCCCTACTAACTTCCCAATCCTGCCACGGACATTAGTTCCAGGGCAGTAGTTCCCTTTCCAATGTTCCCTTACCCACTCTAAACCACTGTTTGGACACTTGATCCTCAGTGTTTTGGAGGACAAGCAGCCTAGAAGGGTCACTATATCTGTTGTTGCTTGATTTCCTTTGTACTCCTTTGTACAATAACACAATCTCGACTCCTGCTTCGAGATATCCTTTCCTCATTAACGGCACAAGTAAAATGTAATTTTCTGAGAGAAGTTTACAATGCAAGAGAAGGAGGAGGAAGACACCCACCCACACACATATACTTACACACACCCACACACACACCCACCCACATACATATGCATCCACACACCCACCCACACACATACACATATACTTACACACACCCACACACACACCCAAACCCACCCACATACATATGCATCCACACACCCACCCACACACATATACTTATACACACCCACCACACCCAAACCCACCCACATACATATGCATCCACACACCCACCCACACACATATACTTATACACACCCACACACACACCCAAACCCAGCCACCCACACACATATATACACCCACACCCACCCACCCACACATATACAGTACACCCTCCCACACACATACACCAACTCACACAAGCCCGCCCACACCCACCCACAAACATACACATCCCCACCAGCACAAGCCCACCCACTCGCGCACATCCACCCACACACACACACACACACAAGAAAAACAGTACCTGAAGAGAAATGTATTGTGTGAAGACATAGAAGACTGCAAAAGACACGGAGAAACAAAAAGCTGTCGAGTGCTGTCTGTCTGTCTGTCTGGGAAGAGAGACGAGGAAACGCATACTTTGCTGTCTTTGTTATTCACTTTGTTTGTTGGTTTGTTCTCTTTCTTTCTTTCTTTTCTCTCTCTCTCTCTCTCTCTCTCTCTCTCTCTCTCTCTCTCACACACACAATATGCACATGCGCTCTTTCTCACTCTTTGCCTCTTTAATTATCTCTCATTATATAATTATTGATATAGATATGTAGACCACTTGATAGTAAGCCCAATACCAATTGCAAACAAAATCTCATTACTTCCATAAATTCAAACTGGTTGAGCTGAAAAAGAAACAATACATTTAATAATACAAAAAGCACATCGCCGGAGGAGATTTTTTTCCTCGGGATTTTTCCGAGACAAAGGAGCCACGAAAATGAAAAACAAAGGTGTCGACTTGACGAGCTTGTTCTTGTGTGTGTGTGTGTGTGTGTGTGTGTGTGTGTGTGTGTGTGTGTGTAATATATATATAGCATAAAACAGCTACATATTGTAACATAATCATTTCCTCTAACAATACACATTTATCTTCTCGAGAAACAAGGCATAAAAATCTCCAATAATTCCTTTGGCTCGTTGTACAGTCGCGCTAATAAGTCATGTCCCAGCTGTCATTACGTTTGGCTTGCTCTGTGCTTTATTAATGTCTGTCAGATGTTGAATAGGGCGGGTAAGTGTAGGAACCTGTTTGTATATCTCACTCAAAAAGCAGAAACCACGTGTAAATATTGCTGATACCAATTATTGTAAATATTGCTGATACCAATTATTGCTCAAAACGTAATTGGTACCGAGACATCACTTATTAGCGCGACTGTACGTTAGCTGTGTCGTGTATCGCATTGCAAGTCCAAATGCTGCAGTCGGAACAAACATGTCTCCATTCTAAATCTTACATGTCCGTTTGTTTGGTCTATTAATTCATTTATTCATATATTTTATTTAGTTTCCTCCCTAGACCTCCATCAAGCTTAGACCCCCCCCCACCCTCCCCTAGACCCCCCTTAAAGTTAAATTTGTACATTTCTCGGTAGAAAAATGTCCCGGCCAAAGGCCGATTCCTCATAAAATTGCAGGCTCGCTATCGCTCGCCAGGTAAAATCAACACCTAAATGGCACGAAAGGTCTTAAAATTGACAACGAAATGGGGCGAAAGGTGTTAAAATCACCAAACTAATGGGTCAAACGTCTTATAATTTCAAAACTAGTGGGGCTAAATATTACGTGGATGGACCGAAACAAAGGAAATATCACTTTGGAGTTTAAATTGAGAGACATTATTTCAAACACATTTTTCTTTTAGTACTTACGAATACGTGTCTTAGGGGGAGGCAGACCGTTTTCCTGGACCACTTTCTCCCTCATGTTTAGCCCCACTAGTTTTGAGATTATAAGACGCTTGGCCCATTAGTTTGGCGATTTTAACACCTTTCGCCCAATTTCGTTGTCATTTTTAAGACCTTTCGTGCCATTTAGGTGTCGATTTTTTGCTGGCGAGCGAAAGCGAGCCTGCAATTTTAAGAGGAATCCGCCTTCGGCCGGGAAATTTTTCTACCGAAAAATTTACAAATTTATCTTGAAGGGGGGTGTTTTTCTAAGCTTAATGGAGGTCTAGGGAGGAAACTAAACAAATATAGGAATAAATGAATTAATAGACCATACAAACAGGCAGTCTCCCCTTAAACCAAACTTTTTGCTATTGGTAGTTGGTAGAGTTTTATAATTAGTATAGTTATTCCCAACAGTTCAAGTAGATGTATTAAGGGGAGGTTTTTAGTTGGTTCCCTAGACCTCCATCAAGCTTAAAATTACACCCCGTGGAGTCCCTTTCAAGATAAATTTGTACATTTTTCGGTAGAAAAATTTCCCGGCCGAAGGCCGGTTCCTCCTAAATTACAGGCTCGCTATCGCTCGCCCGAATAAAATTGACACCTGAATGTCACGAAAGGTCTTAATATGGGGTGAAAGTTCTTAAAATCGCTAAACTAAGGGGGCAAACGTTTTATAATATCAAATGCAATGGGGCTAAACATGAGGGAGAAAGGGGTCAAGAAAAAAATCCCTCAAGTGGAGATCTCCCCTTAATATGCATCCATTATATATCGTGAAATTTAATATCTATAAATGGGATAAACTTTGTTTTTATTTGTATTTCGTATAATAGTTATAAACGCCTTGGTGGTGTTGGTTAAGGGGAGATTTCCACCTGGAGATTTTTTTTCTGAACCTCTTTCTCCCTCATGTTTAGCCCCATTGCTTGTGAGATTTAAAGACGCTTGCCCCATTAGTTTGGCGATTTTAAGAACCCTCGCCCCATTTCTGTCAATTTTATGACCATTCGTGCCATTTAGGTGTAATTTAAGGGGAACCGGCCTTCGGCCGAGATATTTTTCTACCGAAAAATGTACAAATTTATCTTGAAAGGGGGTCAAGGGGGAGTAATTTTAAGCTTGATGGAAGTCTAGGGAATCAACTAAAAACCTCCCCTTAAGGTGTCTAAAAATCTGTGCGTGATAACCTGGGTTCGAATCCTGGTGGATCACATAATTATATGCTTTCATAAATTTCATTGGAGGTGTTTGGTGTTGTGAAATGAATATAAAATAGATTATTATTATTATTATTATTATTATTATTATAATTATTACTAGTATTATTAAAGGAGAAAGCCTGATCATACCTGACTGAAGAATTGATCACTTGCGAGTTTCGGACTATAAGGAAGTTGGTTTTGTATACATCAATATTGAGCAGAATTACCAGCTAAAATATGCTTGTAGTACACATGCAGATATAGGTAAAATTCTAGTTTCACGTACACAGCGACAAAAGGGAGGCGCCGTTGTAAAGGCATAGCTTCCCGACCAACTATGAAGATCAGGGAAATTGCTGGGTAAAAGACGTAATATAATGATAATAAACTACATTAACGACATTAGCCTAACCTAACAACCTTACCTAACCTAACCTAGTATTATGTAATAGCTATGGTGCCGCATATGGGGAGATTTTTTTTTTTTTTTTTTTTTTTTTTTTTTTTACAGTAGGTATAATTCCTTATAATGCATTTCCGCCGCTTTGGACATATATAGGAATTAAGTATGGTATATGACAACTCTAAAGTAGCCATAGAAATTTATGAGTATGCTGTGAAAGCGAAACTAGAATTAAACCCAGATATATATAATAATATTTAATACATTTTCTATCTAATAAAAGCTCATATAATTGTTGTATTATTGCTAAATAGCGACGTGTCTGGTACATTATATTCTAGCTATATTTATACGATGTTATGCAGCTTAGGAAGGATCTGTGGCAGTTAAACGGGTCGGTTGATAAAGTTTGAAGCCTTATTGGTGCTAGAGGTCCTTTCCTAAGCTGAATAAAATCGTCTAATAGTTGCCAGAATACGATGACAAAGACGTCACCGGTACTGTGCGGGTTAAAGAACGGAACTCGCAAGTGGTCAATTATTGTCCCTGGGGAAAAGTGTAAGGAAAAGTGTATGGAAGTGTATGGAAAAGTGTATAAGATATTTATTGTACGGAGATGGGTTGGTGCTCACAAGGCAGATCCCTCTCACACCCAACCATAATTATAAGGCCTAATTATAGGCCCAACTCACTATATTATTGGGATTGAATTTGTGCTGTACCTAGTATCAGTGCATTACCACAAAGCCCACCGAAATGCCAAAAAATACCCTCATTGTTCCCTGATTAAATAACACTGTATGAATATTCCCATATTCAAAATATGTTACAGGGGGACAATGCCTAGTGAGTTCACTGCTCAATAGGTGGCGTTCTGAGAGTGAGGGTCTGAGTCTGGAGGGTGAGACGGTGAAGCACTTGAGCGAAGCAACCGGCCGCTTCAGAGATGGAGCTGCTTCGAGCCATGATGGATGCTTCACATGTCTTACTCCCCAGACTGGAACAAGACCTCACGGGCTTCACCATGAGGACCGACCTCACCAAAACTGGCAGAGGTCAACATAAGAAAACGGGGGTCTGCATAGCGCCGATTAGCCCACACCCGGCAGATCCCCTCACACTCACGCTATCTCGTCCATATTCCTATTCAACTCTATCGTAAAACTCTCTATCGCTCTTGATCCCACTATAGCACCCGGTAGCCTATTCCACCTATTTACAACTCTTTTAGCCGGAGGGAACGGAGGGTGGGGAGAGAGCCTTCTACTTTGCTGTCCAATCTGTCTACTATACACTGTCCATGTCTAGTAGTATTAAGGCCGGACCACCTAGTAGGGACTGCAAGGTTTGTGTGGTCTGAGTATCTGTGTAACTCTGTGTAACTCTCTCACCATATCCACACCACACACCATTATAATATAGTCGTCTATTAGTAGCCAGCATAAACTGTCAAAACGCGTCATAATCCTCTCAAAGGGTTAATGACGATAGCTTTGACCCATTTCATACCTAGTGGTCTTTCCCAAACTAAAGAAAATCTGTCTAATATTAGCCAGAACGTAATGAAAGATTGCATCATCGTATCCTGAAAGGGTTACTTATATCACAAATATCTCACCTTATGTCAGCCTATTTCCTTCCGATTCTCCTTCCAGATCGTCCGCTATTCGTTAAACGCCACTTCTAGACTCTTTCAGCACTTTCGGCACACGAATATCACGCACAAAAAGCAAAAATAACTAGGGAAGAGCGACGCGTCTTTACCGAGTGTCTCTGTCTCTGGTAATCAAGCGAGAGTCTATAGTCCTTCACCTGGACACTTGCATACGATAACAGAAACACGCGGCTTAAAAATCGACTAAACTATTAAACCGCTAAGTCAATATCAGTATGTTGATTTGTGATAGTACAAATAATTACGACGATCCCCTAGAGTTATATATGGAAGGTGATTTGATTTACCTCTCTAGGTACCCAGCCAAGACGGCCAAATGTCGCGTTTTTCCCGCCCAAACCACCAAATGTCTCCCGTTTTCTGTGAACATGACACTTGCTAATGTTAATTAATAAAAACATCATTAAGGGGAGATGGGTAGTTTTCCTAGACCCCCCTCTCCCTCATTTTCAGCCCCACCAGCTCCCAGATTCCAAGACGTTTGCCCCACTAGCTTGTCGATGAAAGACCTTTCGCCCCATTTCCTTGTCAATATTAAGACCCTTCGTGCTATTTAATTGTCAACCTACCTTCCGGCGATTTATAGTGAGCCTGCAATTTTATGAAGAACTGGCCCTATAACCTGATAAAACAAAATTATCTTTCTTAAACAATGTAAACTTGCAGGTGAACGCAGTCAAACACATATGCATATATCGTGCAAAACTGACTTACATATTCCTTTCAACAAACAGATAAGTACATACATAAAATCACATGCACTCCTCACTCATTCATTCTCTCTCTCTCTTTCTCTCTCTCTCTAAATATCTCTCGCTATCTATCTATCCCTCCCTCTATCTATCTATCCCTTTCTCTCTCTCTCTCTCTCTCTCTCTCTCTCTCTCTCTCTCTCTCTCTCTCTCTCTCTCTCTCTCTCTCTCAGCGTTTAGCAAGTAAGCTAATCCCCTTTCTGAGAAACAAGCCATATTATGAAAGATTAAAGACATTAAACTTGTTCTCGGCAAAGAAAAGGGAGGCTACGAGGCCAAATTATCGAGTGTTTAAAGATACTGAGCAAATTAACCTTTTCTATACCGGCGGCGTCCTTTTCCCTGTATTTTGGCTGCTGTTAGACGACCTTATCCAGCTTAGGAAGGACGTCTAGCCATCCAAAAAGCTACCGACTATCTCAATGAACCCTTTTAGCTACCATATGTCCTTACTAAGCTGCATACAATCGTCTAAAAGTAGCTGAAATCAAATATAAAAGACGTCATCGGTACAGAAGAGGTTAATAACAATGCTCTGCAACCCGAGGTAATGGAATGAAACTAAATTGAAAACAAAAAAGCATGCCCAAATGTCACACAAAATATATTCACATACAGTGTGGTCAAAGAGTGGTATAGTTTACCAAGGGAAATGATCGATAGTAATTCAATTGGTACGTTTAAGGGGGTCACCGGCTTTTTTTTAAATCTTTCTCTCCTTTTCTCTCTTTTCCTGGCTTGTATCCATTCGGCCCCATTAAGCCTACTGTTTTAAGACAGTATCCCCATCCAGGTGTCGATTTCTTCCTGGCGAGCGATAGCGAGCCAGAATTGTATGGAGAAATCCGGCTTCGCCGGAGAAATTTTCTGTTGAAAAATGTACAAATTTAGCTTGCTATCAAAACAAAAAATATATATAAGCTGGCTCGCTACCACTCGCCAGGAAAATATTGACACCTGCATAGGGGTAAACGTCTTAAAGCAGTAGGCTGAATGGGGCCGAATGGATACAAGCCAAAGCGAGAGGGAGAGAAAGAGAAAAAACAAGCGAGGTGTTCTCCCTTAAGAAGAGACTGGACGATCATCTGCTGGAGATTGGGTTAATAGGAATGATTCAGTCAAATCATTAAAATCAGTATAAGAACCAAAATATGTGAATTATCAATATACCTCTCAGTAAATATACCTTTCATTAAATACACATATTAGTAAAAAATAAAATAAAAATAAAAATAAATAAAATTTTATATATATATATTGTATATAATATATAAATATAACAAGAACGTCCCGGACTTCCCAAATTTGACTAATTCCTTGAACGTGACGATAGTGCGTTGTTATGTGTGCGATTAGTTTGCTTGGGAAACAAATTAACTTGCTCATGTAGTAGTGTACAGCCTATGTGGTGGATTGTGTTCTTTTATTTCATAGATTTAATTTTAGTAAGCGTTGTGTCCACATAGCGATTTTGATAATTTAATTTAACTTTATATTGTCCTTGTCCCAATTTTGGTTTGTTTAGTTTGCAAGTTTTACATTTTAAGTTAGATAATGGCTGATAAATATATATTTTATATATATTATAACCGCTAAATATAATCAGCAATATAATATACTGTATAAAACCCTGACATGATCAGTAGGTGGTGAGTATGTGGAGTGTAGTGGCAGCTTTAATATAGGTCATTAGGTAATTACAACCAATGGCACTCAGGGTATATGGCACTGGTGAAGGGAGGCACTATGGTTACATACATACACAAATACTCTCACACACACACACACACACACACACACACATATTGTACTCACACTATGGTCACACACACACACACACACATATTGTACTCCCACTATGGTCACACACACACACACATATATTGTACTCACACTATGGTCACACACACATATTGTACTCACACTATGGTCACACACACACACACACACACATATATTGTACTCACACTATGGTCACACACACACACACACACACACACATATATTGTACTCGCACTATGGTCACACACACACACACATATTGTACTCACACACTATGGTCACACACACATACCCACACATACTTTTCATTCAAACACACACACACACACACACACACACACACACACACACCAAGGTAGGCCTACTCATGATAATGTACACTCAATTTAGACGCTGTATAAATTAAGAGCAATAACTATTCCTTATATCTACTTTTAATCATTATTGATTTGAAACTTAATTTATTACGAATTATCTAGATATTGAAGATATATTTTAGATTGGCACCAGTATTAATGCATTTATGTATATACCGGTATTTACTTAATTCATAATATACATGTTTAAATTCCAGTTGTCGGTACATTGTCATGTCCTCATATGTATTACACAGCTTTTTCGAGAATTTGTGGTTAAGTGCCCCATTAATTACCCCTTCCATTCATCTAAACATTAGGCTACCATAGAGCAGTTGGGAGTATGTGCACATGTTTATATGTATATGCTGTGTTCGAGAATGCATAACATATCGTAGGCTTGTGCATAAACCTTTAACTGTCTTGATAGTCCAATGCTTAATGTGCGGAATTTCGGTGCGAGTATCCTAGGTTCGAGTCCTTTGGAGTACCACATGTATTCCTTACTTTAATTGATTTAATTAGTTAGGTTTATTTGCAAATTACTTGGTGGGTTGGTGAAAACAAATATGAATTGATAACATACAGAGACCAAGTAATTTCATATTTTTCAATTATGTATTGAGATCTCTGTTGGTAAGGGATTCAATATTGAGATCTCTGATGGTAAGGGATTCAATATGCTGTTAGCTGAAATAAATCCAACCATAGTTTACTTGCCTTCGTCCTATCTATTACGTGGCAGCCATAGTCAGTCTGTTGACCACTTGGGATACAGTTTAGGGAATGTCTTTTTTCTGGCTTGCACAAAGAGAGAGATACAGAGAGAGAGAGAGAGAGAAAGAACGAGAGCGAGAGAGAGAGAGATAACGAGAACGAGAGCGAGAGAGAGAGAGAGATAATGAGAACGAGAGCGAGAGAGAGAGAAAACGAGAGCGAGAGAGCGAGAGAGAGAGAGAGATAACGATAACGAGAACGAGAGCGAGAGGGAGAGAGAAAGAGAGAGAGGCCACTTTAGCTATACCCAGACAGCTTAACTTTCTTTATGTCTTAGTTCAGCCCATGTTTTGGCTGCCAATGTTCTACTTAACTTTCCCCTGTCTTCTGAAGTCTGGGGCTGAGGGACTTTTGTTGATGTTGCTAATCAGAGAGAGAGAGAGAGAGGGGGGGGGGGTATTAGCAATACAGACTAATTGATGAATATTGCGGAATACAGTTTATGAGAGAGAGAGAGAGAGAGAGAGAGAAAGAGAGAGAGAGAGAGAGACAGAGAGAGAGAGGGGGGGGGGTTAGCAATACAGACTAATTAATGAATATTGCGGAATACAGTTTATGAGAAGAGTGTGAGAGAGAGAGAGAGAGAGAGAGAGAGAGAGAGAAAGAGAGATAGATAGATAGATAGATAGATAGATAGAGAGATAAATAGATAGATAGAGAGAGAGGGGGGTGTTAGCAATACAGACTAATTGATGAATATTGCGGAATACAGTTTATGAGAAGAGTGTGTGTGTGTGTGAGAGAAAGAGATAGAGAATGAGAGTGAGAGAGGGGGGTGTTAGCAATACAGACTAATTAATGAATATTGCGGAATACAGTTTATGAGAAGAGTGTGTGTGCGAGAGAGAGAGAGAGAGAGAGAGAGAGAGAGAGAGAGAGATTGATAGTGAGAGAGGGGGGTGTTAGCAATACAGACTAATTGATGAATATTGCGGAATACAGTTTACGAGAAGAGTGTGAGAGAGGAGAGAGAGAGAGAGAGAGAGAGAGAGAGAGAGAGAGAGAGAGAGAGAGAGATAGAGAGATAGAGAGATAGATAGATAGATAGATAGATAGATAGATAGATAGATAGATACACGGCACTTCCGAGCGTCATAATATTGAGGGATGTTGATACGAGGCTAACAATAATACTGTTGATACGAGGCCAACAATAATACTGTTGATACGAGGCCAACAATAATACTGTTGATACGAGGCCAACAATAATACTGTTGATACGAGGCCAACAATAATACTGTTGATACGAGGCTAACAATAATACTGTTGATACGAGGCTAACAATAATACTGTTGATACGAGGCCAACAATAATACTGTTGATACGAGGCCAACAATAATACTGTTGATACGAGGCCAACAATAATACTGTTGATACGAGGCCAACAATAATACTGTTGATACGAGGCCAACAATAATACTGTTGATACGAGGCCAACAATAATACTGTTGATACGAGGCCAACAATAATACTGTTGATACGAGGCCAACAATAATACTGTTGATACGAGGCCAACAATAATACTGTTGATACGAGGCCAACAATAATACTGTTGATACGAGGCCAACAATAATACTGTTGATACGAGGCCAACAATAATACTGTTGATACGAGGCCAACAATAATACTGTTGATACGAGGCCAACAATAATACTGTTGATACGAGGCCAACAATAATACTGTTGATACGAGGCCAACAATAATACTGTTGATACGAGGCCAACAATAATACTGTTGATACGAGGCCAACAATAATACTGTTGATACGAGGCCAACAATAATACTGTTTCAAGACAAGGAACCCAAGGCCTCGAGAAAAAAAAAAAAAAAAAAAAAAAAAACGCACACACACACACACACACACATACTACGCTATTGTGTGTGTTCATGTTTTCCTCATTTAAAAGGGGATGGGCTATTTATTTGCTAATATATCTATATTTTAATAATATCTTTTAGTTTTCTTCTCAGACCTCCATCAATCTTCAAAAAACATACCCTAGACCCCCCCCTTCGAGATAAATTTGTACATTTATCGGTAGAAAAGTGTCCCGGCCGAAGGCTGGTTCCTCCAAAAATTATACAGGCTGGCTCTCACTCGCCTTGAAAAAATACACAAGTAAATGGCACGAAAACTCCTAATATTGACAACGAAATGGGATGAAAGGTCTTAGAATTGCCCAACTAATAGGCCGAACGTTTAAAAATCTCAAAACCAATAGGGCTAAACACGAGGGAGAAGGGGGCCAGAAAAACCGGCCTATCTCCCCTCTATATACAGTATACTGTATATATGTGTTATTAGTACAGGACTATATAAATATGTGTTTACTTTAGTCATCCTTATACTATTATTCACTATCTTCGCATTTTGAATCACATATATTTCACATTGGTTCAGTTGTCATCTCTCTCTCTCTCTCTCTCTCTCTCTCTCTCTCTCTCTCTCTCTCTCTCTCTCTCTCTCTCTCAAAAACACCCTTCCCCCATTCCTCTCTCTCACTCTCTCTCTCACACACACCATCCATCTTCATCTCCATTAATAATACCAGGGCGCTCCTCGTTCATTAATAATACCAGGGCGCTCCTCGTTCATTAATACCAGGGCGCTCCTCGTTCATTAATCTTATTTCTTTCATTTCTCTCAATTCTTCCCTTTCTCTCATTTCTTCCTTTTCTCTCATTTCTCTTTATTTTGCTTGCTTATCTCTATAATTATAGATTTTGTTATTATACTAACTGCACTAAATACTTACTGCTAATTAATAACTGCATAAATACTAACTGCATAAATACTAACTGCATAAATACTAACTGTAATAAATTCTAACTGCATAAACACTAACTGCATAAATACTAACTGCATAAATACTAACTGCATAAATACTAACTGCATAAATACTAACTGCATAAATACTAACTGCATAAATACTAACTGCATAAATACTAACTGCATAAATACTAACTGCATAAATACTAACTGCATAAATACTAACTGTAATAAATACTAACTGCATAAATACTAACTGCATAAATACTAACTGCATAAATACTAACTGCATAAATACTAACTGCATAAATACTAACTGCATAAATACTAACTGCATAAATACTAACTACATAAATACTAACTGCATTAATACTAACTGCATAAACACTAATTGCATAAATACTAACTGCATAAATACTAACTACATAAATACTAACTGAATAAATACTAACTGCATAAATACTAACTGCATAAACACTAACTGCATAAATACTAACTGCATTAATAGTAACTACATAAATACTAACTGCATAAATACTAACTACATAAATACTAACTGCATAAACACTAACTGCATAAATACTAACTGCATAAATACTAACTGCATTAATAGTAACTACATAAATACTAACTGAATAAATACTAACTGCATAAATACTAACTGCATAAATACTAAGTGCATTAATACTAACTACATAAATACTAACTGCATAAATACTAACTGCATAAATACTAACTGCATAAATATTAACTGCATAAATACTAACTGAATAAATACTAACTGCATAATACTAACTGCATAAATACTAACTGCATAATTACTAACTGCATAAATACTAACTGCATAAATACTAACTGCATTAATACTAACTGCATAAATACTAACTGCATAATTACTAACTGCATAAATACTAACTGCATAAATACTAACTGCATTAATACTAACTGCATAAATACTAACTGCATAAATAATAACTGCATAAATACTAACTGAATAAATACTAACTGCATAAATACTAACTGCATAAATACTAAGTGCATTAATACTAACTACATAAATACTAACTGCATTAATACTAACTGCATAAATACTAACTGCATAAATACTAACTGCATAAATATTAACTGCATAAATACTAACTGAATAAATACTAACTGCATAATACTAACTGCATAAATACTAACTGCATAATTACTAACTGCATAAATACTAACTGCATAAATACTAACTGAATAAATACTAACTACATAAATACTAACTGCATTAATACTAACTGCATAAATACTAACTGCATAAATAATAACTGCATAAATACTAACTGCATAAATACTAACTACATAAATACTAACTGCATAAATACTAACTGAATAAATACTAACTACATAAATACTAACTGCATTAATACTAACCACATAAATACTAACTGCATAAATACTAATGCATAAATACTAACTGCATAAATACTAACTGCATAAATACTAACTGCATAAATACTAACTGCATAAATACTAACTACATAAATACTAACTGCATAAATACTAACTGCATAAATACTAACTGCATAAATACTAACTGCATTAATACTAACTACATAAATACTAACTGCATTAATACTAACTGCATAAATACGAACTGCATAAATACTAACTACATAAATACTAACTGCATTAATACTAACCACATAAATACTAACTGCATAAATACTAATGCATAAATACTAACTGCATAAATACTAACTGCATAAATACTAACTGCATTAATACTAACTACATAAATACTAACTGCATAAATACTAACTACATAAATACTAACTGCATAAATACTAACTGCATAAATACTAACTGCATAAATACTAACTACATAAATACTAACTACATAAATACTAACTGCATAAATACTAACTGCATAAATACTTCGTTGAGGTTAAAAATAGATACTTTTGTTTTGATCAGGGTAGGAAGAATAGGGATATAATCAATCTCAATTAACCAGTACACTTCCACGATTCCTTTATAATGAACATCAATTAACCAGCTAACTCCCACGATTCCCCTTTAATCAACCTCAATTAACCTACAGATTACCCACAAATCCTCTCTAATCAACCTCAATTAACTAACTGATTCCCATAAATCCTCTCTAATCAACCTCAATTAACCAACTGATTCCCACAAAGCCTCTCTAATCAACCTCAATTAACCAACTGATTCCCACAAAGCCTCTCTAATCAACCTCAATTAACCTAGACTATTAATTCCTCTTTAATCTACCTCAATTAACCGGCTTACTCCAATAAAGCCTCTCTAATCAACCTCAATTAACCAACTGACTAGCAATTCCTCTCTAATCAACCTCAATTAACCAACTGATTCCCAAAATGGCCTCTCTAATCAACCTCAATTAAGGGGGTGACCTGCTTTCTTTCTCTTTCTTGGTTGTATCCATTCGGCCCCATTCAACCTACTGTTTTCAAACGTTTATCCCCTTCTAGGTGTCGAATTTTTTCTTGGCGAGCGAAAGCGAGCCAGCATTCTATGGAGAAACCTGGCTTCGCCGGAGACATTTTTCTATCGAAAAATTTACAAATTTAGCTAGCTGTCTAACTCATTATCCAAAATATGGTGGCTTGCTATCGCTCGCCAAGTATATATAGACATCTGGATGGGGATTTACGTCTTCAAACAGTAGGCTGAATGGGGCCGAATGGATACAACCCAGATAGAAAAAAAAATAGGTCACCCCCCCTTAACCAGCTAACTCCCACAAGACCTCTCTAAATTGAAAAAAAAATCTCGTAAACCTAGCCCCCCCCCCCCAAAAAAAAAAAAAAAAAAAAAAAACGGATTACGTCATCGCGTACTGAGAGGATTGACCTATTAACCCCTTCAGTACCGGCGACGTATGTTATATTTTATTCTAGCAATATTTAGACGATTTTAGGCAGCTTAGAAAGGAGCTGTGGTAGTTAAGAGGGTTGATTGCGATAGTTCGAAGCCTTATCATTGCTAAAGGTCCTGCCTACAGTGAATACAATCAATTAGTAGAAGCCAGAATAAAACCAAAAGACGTCGCTGGTACAGAAAGGGTTAACCCCTTCTGTACCGGTGACGTCCTTTTCATTATATT